>WAAD01005308.1:4131-21941 GCA_013389945.1 Fregata magnificens
TATTAAAAAAAAGAAGAAAAAAAAACAAAGAAAAAAAAAAAGGAAGGAACAAACCAGGAAAAAAATGTGTGTCTTCTGTATACAAAGGGATTGGAGTGCCGTGTTCAGCTGGAACTCTAAGCCAGGAAATATTTCTGATTCCTTCCACCTATGCAAATAGCAAAATATAGATGGTTTCTGATGCCATAAAACATGTTTAAAGGCTCCATTTTATACAGACTCCATTGAAGAAAGTTGTGTTGCCACTTCTTTCTTTTGAAAAGCTGAAATTTGTCCTATTCTACTGGTCAGTCTTGAAAACTTCCGAAACCTTTATTATCCATAGGGACCCTTGTGTGTTAGCAAAAAGTATGCTAAAAGTAAGGGCAGAATGGCATGAATGAAAATAGTACCTCCACTTAGAAGACCATAAAGGTAAGAAAACTGAAAAATCGTAAATCATAGAAGAGCTGTCAGTTTTACTACCCACAGAGCATCTTTTGAAAAAGCCAGGTAACCATGTAATTCAGCAGCTGCCTAGCTTATATGTCCATGAATATATCTGAGGGAGCAAGGGAGTCTTGTTTAAATCTCCTTCTCCCCCAAAAGCTTCTCTGCCTCTAATCTTTCTCGTCTGACTCCTGTGCCTCTGATTTCATACAGTTATCTGCAGGGCAGGTTATACATGTGAAAATACACTGATTGCAATAGAAAGTATCCCACCCACAGTATTTGAAGTGGCAGTTGTTTAATAATTACTGTCAAGATGATACCAACATTTTAAAACAAAACTGTCCTGGGATATATTGAATGAACATTATAATTTCTGAAATCTGACCCACTGAGATGGTCGTTAAGAACAACGGTTTAAACACGCCTCTTTCATGGTGTTGATTACTACCTCCACTGGACAATTTCCCTTCTGCAAAGATGGTTACACAAATGGCATTCTAGCAAAATACTTTGTCTTACACGGGGACAGAATGTCACTCTGAACTATCAACGTACATGACATACACAACATACAATAGTACTGTAAAATTGTTGATATCGGGACAGAGAGCAGTTCCCAAAAACAATCCCTGTGCAAGAGGCAGGAGACCTTTGGTCTCTTGGTCCTTCCCAGCTGTGCTGTGTAGTGTTGATTCAGATGTACAGTCAAGTCAGCCCTTGAGATGATTCACCATCGCTGGTTATATACGCTCTTAGTGTACCCCCACAGTTAATGCAACTTGGATTGAAACTCTTCCTTTGAGGTTTAAATTCAGTTGCACCTATGATGCACTAGAGCATGTACACAGTTACCATGGTTCAGCTGACACCCAGTGACTTACTTATCTCATATAAACCTGGCTTTTTGGAGTCCATTCTTGGCAGCCTAGAATAAACTTAATACAGATATGTCTGGAAAATAGGTGAGATGAGAGATTCAGATGACACATTTGTGGAAATGGGATAAGACTAAGGAAGCATTGAGAACTTCACTAAACTTTGCTGAACAATCACTAAACTTGCAGTCTACAATTTTTTAATGGAAATTAAAAATTCACACAATTTTTTCTGTCTTTAGTGGGAAGGACCAAGTGTTTTAGTGATCGTGCTTGCCAGTGTGTTTTGATTCATTGCTTTAACCAATGGGTGTCAAAACTTTGGCTTCATCTTCCACTCTGCAGAGAGAATGTCATGCAACTATTTCCTTTTGTATTTGAATTTGTTTGCTTCTCTGCTGAAGAGTTTTGCAAGGTGCTTTTGGAGGCCATCAGCTATTTAGAGGATAATCACACATATTCCAGAAAATCGTTTGAAAAGATTCGCATGGCTCATGGTAAATGCGAGATCTTAAAGAGTTCTGTATATTTGTACCTTTTGTAGAATTGTCATTTTAGTCATTTTAGAAATGAGGGTTTGTACTCTATAACCTATTGTCTTCAACTTCTATGCTCCCTTTTTGTAGTACAGTATGCAACACAGTGGTTGAGATGTTGAAGTAGAAAAATGAGGAAATGATATGTAGAGTTTATTAGTAAATAGTAAGAATTTGTCTTCTCTCCCTAGCCAGCCCAGAATATAGTAAAATAAGATTCAGGTCTCCTTTTGTTTACTGTTTTCCATATTGGCATATTTTGTATCAAAAGAAAAATATATGGTGGGGTTTTTTTCATAAAAACCTAAAAACCAAAATGGTAGAAATATCCAATCAAAGAACAAGGGTGGACGTTGGAATCTTTTGGATCTTGATCAATATTAAATAGCGCTAGCTCTAAAATACCAAAGTGTCCCATGCTGTTTCCTTGTTGCCATTTTGTAGGTTTTTTCTATGTGTTATTTATTTAATGATTCCAGCAGAATTGGAACAGGTGTCACAGCTTCACATGCTCCTGTTTCAACCTGTGACTATTCTGTGTGATTGCCAATGCCAAATCCTTTTTCTGAGACCCAAGTACATGCACTAAAGTTTTGCTTACAGTGAGGTGATTCTTGTCTTAAATCTGTATCTGTTTCGAGTGAAAATCACTTTCTGGTTCTGAATGGGACATGATGGTGAAAGCCATTACCCTGCAGCAAATGTCAATGATGATCAACACGGGTTGATTTAGACACTGTGTGTGTTTTACGCAGAGTGTTCTAGTAGGAATCCTAATGCCTGTTTCATTCATCTTCTCATTACTGCAACCTTCCGTATTCTCAGAGAAATATGGACTACCATTGGTTTTCTACAGTTGATGCTTTGGTATTTTTTTAATCTCTTTGCTACAACTCATTTTTGTATGTCTCCTATTGTCTACTTCTTGTGACATTTGTGCGAGAGGAGCTATTGAATACTTTTTACCCTTCCTGTAATGTAGACCCTATTAGGCCTAACTTCAGTGTTCTGCAAACTACAGTTGCCTTTAAACATAAAGCAAAACCAGTTTGTATTACTTGTTTTGACTGGTTTTGGTTTGGAACAGGGACCTAATGGGAACTTCAGTAAGACAACCTTATTCTTTTTTTCTTTTCTTTTGAAAAAGCACTAGTGGAAGTTTGGAAAAGTGGCATACATGTATAGCCTTTAAATTGTAAAGACTTCTGATTGTAGTTGCAATGAAAACACAGTGTTTGAGTGTGTCTGTACAGAATTCGCAGTCTTTGAAATTGCTTTCAATTAAAAAACTGGAGGAAATACTATGAAATTATGTTTTAGAGCCGTGTCAATGATTACACGTCAGACAAAAGACCACAATGATTGTCTTGCATGACTTAAAATTATCTGTGCAACAAAACACATTTTCTGGCTTCTGTTGAGCTTCAGCTTCTTGGAGTCCCACGGTTTAACTTTTATACACGAGCTCTCATACTGTACTGTGCATGTTTATTGCCTGCTGCAAGTCAGGGTGAGGCAGATGACACTATTTCACCTGTGTTTTCATGACAATCCTGTGCTTGAGCAACTCTTTCAGAAATGCAGTGATGTGTAGGAACTCCACTGTCCCAGACACAGTGATGTGCTAGCTAGAAGTCCTTTCATGTATAGCTGTTGTGTAGAACTTTGGGAGTTATTTTGTGTTTAACTCAGTTGGGTTTGGGTTTTTTTTAATATGGAAAATAATTATTCCTCATAAAATCTCTAGAACCAATCAGTATTGTGGGCTATTTTGATTTGGAGACACTTTCATAATAAACATAAGTATTAGCAATGTAGTGTCGGTTTTCTTCTCTTTTCTATGAAATGCAAACAATGTTTTCCTTTGTTTTAGCCCAAAGATTGTTATCCACACTGCAGACTCCAGCATTTTTAGAGCAGATCCAAGTATGTCTTTGCTGAGTTAGTCACTGCAGTATTTATGTTATTTCTTGTATGAAACTGTAACAGTAAGTGTTAGAAGGACAAGTTCTCTCTATACAAATTCAAATATTTTTATTAAAAAAAGACATTTTGCTAGGATTTCAAAAGTAAAATTGTGCATGTTAATCATTTCTGAATGTCCAGCTGGACCCACTTTGGAAAAGCTGTCTTTTTTCAGTCTAGGTGGTCAGAGTTTCTTAAAAGTAGATGTTCATTCAGATGTTTCAGGCTAAACTGTCAGTCAGCAAAGCACCACCTACTAACCACTTCTGGAAGTGAGAGAAAAGGGTCACTTGTACAGTGGTTCTCCTGAGAAAAAGCTGCAGCTCTTGATTTTGCCAAGGAAGCTGCATCTTTCAGACCCCTGCCATTAGGTAGACCAAATCTCCTTGCTTATTTATGATAGGATTCTATGTTTTTTCACTACTGTTAAAAGGAAGAGGGGTAAAGGGGTTTGGGTTTTTTTTGTAAAACAAGGAGCTATCTATGTGTACCAATGCACTGAGCTGGAATTGCTTTCATACACTCACCAAAGTAAAGCCTACAAAATAGCATTGTCATGCAGGCTCTGGTGCAGCATTAAAAGATGATGAGGAAGTACTTATAAATGGGATGCATGAAAACATTCTTAGAACTTCAGTAGAAAATTGAGGCAACATAATTCTCATAACAAATACTGGTTATATAGGAATCTGCACACATCAGTTGAAGTTTTGCCTCTGGAAGAGAAGTAAACCTGAGGATTTGCATTGTGTTCAAAGAACTAATTATTGTAGTTGTTAATATGGCTCCATGATAATATAGATAGAGAATCTTGTAGTGCATTTAATATGGCATTTAAATTCTTGTTTATTGAAGAGATTTATGAAGAGATTTAATTATGTGGGAATTTGTCCAGTTGTATGGCTAATGTCTTTTGCTTTCTATTCCACGTATACCCCTCAACTTACATAGCACAAGGGAGAGCCACTGTGTACAGAAAATGGCTCGGGATAATGTGAAAAAGAGCAAGAATTTTTTGATGTATTGTCTTTAAGTCCCTCTGTACAAGAAACACAGTTCTTCTCAGAAGAAGACAGGAGGTCTGTGCTGCTTTAGAAGAGCTAAAAGCTGGTGATGCAGTCTCCTGTGGTACAGAAGGTGAGTGGAAGGAATCCAGATGTGTAACTGTGCCAGGTGGGCAAATTGCCGACTGACTTGGTAGCTCATCATGCTGTGATGGACAGAGGCTGGGAGCTTCTGTGGAGGGATTCCCGCTCCACACTATTAGTCCCGGCTCTGCTAGTGTGGGTGGAGGGTTGCTGTTTCCCTAATTTATGCTGGTTTTTTGGTCCTCTTTGTCCTCTCTTCTGCAGAATACTAGTCCTGACCATTGACAGATTTTACATTGCCTACCCTTGTCAGTGGGTTACCTTCTTAATTACCTTCTGGATTTCACAGAGCAGGATGCCAATTTGTGCTCAGAAATAGAGGAGTCCAGGATGGCTGTCATATGGTCATCATAGGCTGTTTTCCACAGAGTTCCCATGCTGGGGAATTTTAAAATGTGAACATGCTCAATATTAAAAAGGATGAGAGATACCAAATGAACATTGGTATGTGTAATAGGTATGAAAGTGGAACACACGCTGGGCAAACTTGCATATCCAGACTTCTCACCGGTGACTGCCCTCCCCCCTGGCCTGTAAAATACAGATCGCAGCTCTGTGAAAAGTTAATTCCAATAATCCAAAACCTATTTTTGCAAAGCAAGTGAATAAAACAATAACTAAGTATTAACTAGGCAGAATAATAGTGTACCTAAGGCATGTGCCATGCCAGACCTAACTCTGCAGAGCACTGCCGGCAGAAGACAACAGTGCCCACTGGAGGCCTCTCCACCATGCAGTGGAGCAGGGAGCAAGGGTAAGGCTCACACACCTTCCATCTCGTACCTTAGAAGGCGGCTTTATCGCTGTAGGATAAAACATGCTTGAGGAAAGTGTTTTATACCTATCTTCTTCAGCCCTGAGTCTACCAAGCCATTGATGATTCTGGTAGAGGGATTGCTTAAATGCAGAGTTGTGTGCAACACTGAGGTGTTTGTAAGGTTCTGATTTTCAAATGTAATTGTTTAGATGTGATACAGAACCGTTAGCTTTTAGTCACTAGAAAGTGCAATATAAAATCAAGTATTACAAGATAGTTCAGTACTGTAGTTTTTATCTGTAAGAGCAGTATGACCAACTTGTAATGTTAGTGTTATAGTTCACTAATTAGATTAAAAGATAAGGTACTTTCTAAAGCTACTTGCTGGCAACATATATTTACATTCCCAAATTAATACCCTCTCCCAAACGTCTGAAAAACACCATTGTAGCTCTGATATTTTTTAAACACTTCCAAGTGTAAGGTCCTGTCCCTAGAAAATACTATGCAGCTTATTTTTATTCATTCCAAAATACGACTGAGTAAGGCTCCCCCTGTACAACTGCATGACAGCAGCATTTCTTGCCATATTTAGGCAACTTTTTGCAATCTTTTCACATGAAAAAAGAATCCTGAAATTTGGAGGTGGGATGTGATCCCTTCTTAATTAAAATTGCATCAGCTCCCTCCTGTATCAACCTAACTAGTAACTTTCAGTCCTGTTTCTGGGCTCATTGTAAAGATAACCTCTCCTTTTAACTCCCAGTAATAGTAATTTTAATTACTGTTGCTCTTCTAAGGTATCTTTGAAAGAGCTGCCTCCTACCAGAAAGGCTTGCTAGTTTATGCTTATATTTGCATAGTCTGTCATCTAATTTTAATTTAAACTTAATTCAGTCAAAACATTTAGGTGTTACTGTATCTCATTTTTATATATGGTTTCTCACTGAACAATCTCCAGGTGAGATCGGTGCCCATAGCTGTTATTATATTGGACAACCCAATCCATATGCCAGCTTCAGAAAAGGATTTGCACGTTAGTAGTCTAGATTAGATTACTTAAAATGTAGGTCCAACATCTGGTACTTCAGCAACATTGATGAGTGATGACCTGAGTTGTGGTACTGCCTGCACCAGCTGGATATAAAAAGCAGCCGGGACTGCTGTGAACTTCACATGAAGTTCTTTAAATAGCTGCTCCGCTTTCATAGCAATTTCCTGCTAATTGAAGCCATTTTTAAAAAAAAAAAAAATTGTGAAATAAAGAGTGTGTGAATATTGAGATTGCTCATAGTTAAGCTGTGATATTCTATGCTACTCCTGCAACTAGTCCAAGCATCCAGCACAAAATGAGCTGTTTGGCATGGGAGAATTCTTATATAAGAACTCATCTGTAAGATTTGACAGGTAACTACTACAAAATTGTAACTATATTATTTGGAAGAGGAAAAATGGATTGCGAACAGTGACATCAGCTGCCATCTGGATAGGATTAATGCACAAGCAAAAGCAAGTTGGATGCAAATTTTTAATGCTTGTTCTGCACCAACCATAGCTGAGAAATGATAGTTGAGGGAAACTTCAGCAGGAGCAGCTGAGGAAAGTAAACCCTCTTTCTCACGTAAATTGCATGACCATTGACTGTAAATCTGGTATTTGGTTCGCCGCGATGCCATTAGCTGAGCACTTAGTAAAGGTGGTCCCTGCTGTAATACAGTCCCAAGCAGACTGTCAGAATTATGGACTAACCTTAGAGAAGGCTGGAGCCTAAAATGACAGCTAATTGCTGCAGAGTTGCAGATGACAGCGTAGAGGATTGCATGTCAGAAGAGGTTTTCCTTCTTTCCTTTAGAAACACGATTTTATCAGATGGCTTGTTGGCCTTTGCATTAAGTATCGGAAAATACAGACCAGTAAGTCATGCTGATAATGACAACTAATGTTAAAAGAATACAATTACCAATTTGCTGCATTGTCTTTCCATTAATGGGGCTGTGTCAGACAGGGAGTTAAACAAGCAAGTTCATCTCTTGTTAGCTTCATTTGGAAAGTTAAGTATTAGTTATTTGCCTGTTTTTATTTTTAACCTATGAAGTAAGCATTTACTTGAATGTATTGTGCTTTAACTTAGACAGCTAGTACACCAGCCACAAGGCCATCCTTCTATCACTTGTACCTACTCCTTGCTTAGCCAAAAAGTTAATGTATGCAGTCTGCTCTTAAATGCCTGGAATCCTTAATGATAATTGTCATCAGTGTAAAGTAAGTGTAGCATGCTTCTAAATTAAAACAATAATGATGTATAGTTGGTGTTCATTCGACAGACCTGTTTCTCTGCCAAGCCAGTTACTCCAGCTGAAGCTCTGATGCAGAAGATGCTGGAGAGTGAAGAACTGAGGCCATGATGCAGTAGCCAGCGCAAAAGAATTAATTGAGGCAAGTCAGTCAAAGAGCATGTTTCCATGTAGAGAGTTACCCATCAAATAGGCACAAAACAGATGAGTCAATAGCAATTAGCATTGTTGAACATGCTGTGGCTGAAGAGGAAGGAAATCAAATTAACACTAATTGTATCTTCTTTCAATTCATCATTTCAGTGCATAGCCACTTTAAAATACATATAAGGTCATATAAAAAAACACTGCACACTTCCATGATTAAACACTATTTTTGGCAGTCTGTCACTCTTCCTAACAAATTTTGAACCCGTTGCTCAATTAGTCCAAATTTGAAAAGGAGATTGTGTCGCAGCTATCGCTGTTCTTACAGTGCACTAAAAATCAGCAGCCAGATAAAGGAGAGAACCACAAATCAATGCTCTGCACTGGAGGAAGGGTAGGCAGAGTGCAACCGTTGTCCTGCAGCTTTAGCAGCAGCCAGGCAGAGGCTAAAGTAGCATAATTCAGGACTGGCGCTGGCTCTCATCCATGAGGGAGACTGTAAAGAAGAGCTGGGATATTGCAGTTAAGAGAATGGTACCGTTTAAGGGCAAAACCACAGATCTGTAGGAAATCAGGCTTCATTACCTCTGCTTCTGCTGGAACAACTTGTTTATAAGCTCAAGATTCTAAAGGGTTCTTTGTGTATAATTGTTAGAGTGATTAGGGATAATAAGGACAAAAAGAATGGAGTCTCACTGTCTGGTAATCAGAGCCATTCCCCCCAACCTTTCAGGCATGCAATCTTATTCAGCAGTAAAGCCTGATGTAATTGGATTGCAACTATTGCTTTCAAAAAGGTAAGAGTATGATGATAATTATTTAGTATGGTTTATTCATACAGTTAAAAAATGTACTGTAATCTGCCTGTGGGACTAAGTGATTTATGTGTGCATATGTTTGTTATATCGGGTTTGGCAGGGCTTTTAAAAATTCATAAATCACTCACAAATGAGTTCACAGTGATTTTAGAGTATTATAATGACAGGACTAATTTAGACAATATCAAGGTACTGAATAAATTCACAAAGTTGATTGAAGCATTAGAGAGGACAGTAAGTAATATAACACAATTGGAATATGACAGAAGCACAGCATAACTTCCGTGTCTGTCTTAATTTTCACAAGTGTAGCCATTACTTGTTTGTTTGCTTTTTAAAATACGTCTAGCAACATCCAAGAGGGTTTATGAAAAATGTCAACAAACTCAGCTTAACTACCTCCACTCTTGGTTGAGTAGGTGTGTAATAAAACTGTTCTGTTAGCCAGAAGGACTCTTATAGTAATTCGATTTCTTTTCAAATCTGACCTCTAGCTAGCATACAAACAACAGTTGTGATAAAATGCACTTAGTACGTTATTAATGTTTAATATTATTTTGTCTTCCCAACAGTCCTTAAATTCAGTGTATTTATTTCCAATATCTAATAAAGTCAACATCTTTTTTCCAGATTTTTACATTATCTTATGAGATGATAAATTTGATGAGGTGCTGAGCACCAGTACATCAGCAGTTTTCTGTATGGTCAGCCTTAGCTGATGGCCCACGCATTTTGGGCTTGAGCCTTGGTAGCTAAGTACAAGTCAGCAGTTGGAAACCAATGACGTTCAGGACTGGGCAAACTGATTGATGAAAAAAGAAAAGCCTTTACTGACCTTCAGTAAAATCTATGTCTGCCTTAAGATAAACCTGATCCTGCTAACAGATGGACTACTAGCACCAACTGGAGGGGGCTGGTTGATTGTGTGTCATAGTCCCTAAGCTGCATGTTGCTTTTGAGCTCAAGAGCTTTCCCATATGCTCTTTGGGGCATTTCAGTCTGTATTTGTATGCTATCCAGTACACTGGGATCTCAATAATTGTATCATCTGTTGGGTCTGTATATAGTAGTATCCTAGTTGTCATTAATATTGGATATCACTGTATTGTGCAGCTTCATAACAAATAGAAAATTCCAAATTGCCACAGATCCAGGTGTGTGAAATTCCGTAAGCACTAAGTGCATTCAATAAAGGCACAAAGGTTTTAAGATTTTAAGACAGATCTGCAGCTCGCATAAAGGCTGTTTTGGGGATATCACAATCCAGTTTTACTTCATATTTTATAGTAAACGAAGAAACAGATCTATTGTGTATGCTTTCCTAGCTTTTACCTGCTTTTGGAATGCCTGGCTCTGTTTTTGAGGAAGAAGTAAGAGCTGCATCTGACTTGCCTTGGCGAATATAAGCAGGTTCATTATTCAAACTCCGAAAGGAGCTGTAAAGGTTTAAATTACGCAGAGTAAACTTTTCAAACTTTACTTCTTGCTTTCGGCGTATGCACAGAACATGTACAACCAAGCACATCGTCTTTTTTAGCAAGTAATTCCCAGGAATGTAAATTCCAGTGCAGTAGTTGTCATATATTTTATGTTCTGTGCATAGCAATCTTGGCAAAGTAATTTTGTTAGAAGCAGTAAACCAACTACTCATGCCCGGGATGAACATGAAAAGCAAATGGCAGTAAGTCTGAGCATTTGTCTTTGTTACTCAGGGCGTGTTTCAATTTTTTTCTCCTGTGAAGATGATGATAAAATCAGATACGCTACAGAGTGCATCTGAGCAATATGTACACCCTTAATGAATAAACAACAGCTGCATTTGAAAACATGGAAATGAGGTGGCTGCATACTGCCTTTTTGCTTCCATACAACAGCTCTAAAATATTTGGTTGAGCATCCTGAAGTTCTTACTTTCCAGAGCAATTAAGAGTTGCTTAGCTCAGACAGGTGGAGAAGGGCAGGAGTATGCTTCAAAATGAATACAGTCATTCTGGATACAGGGGCGATGCCATTAGTGAGAAGCCAGAAGGGATAGGCTTTCTAACATGGAAGGTGATGGCTTCTGTACAAGGAAGGAAGAGGAGATACCAACAAAGCAGGGTAATACAGCAGTCGTAGCTCCTGGGAGAGAAGATAGAAGCAGGAAGTGCAGAGCTGGCTGAATGCATTTTTTTTTAACTACTGGCTAGTCGATTGACCTACATAGAAGTGCCTGCAGATTCCTTTGGTGGTAGAAGCAATTAATTGAAAGAAATATCTGCTATTTAAATATTCCTGTTAGCGTGGTTGAAAAGGAGGCAAAATCTGCTAATGAACAGCTAGACCCAGTACTTGAAGGCAGTTTCCCAGCCTATGCCTCTGTTTGTTTGTCCCATTGTTGGTTACAAAATTCTCAGAGTACATGGAGTTTATGGACAGGGCAGAAATTGAGGATGTATTTCATTTGAGATGTCATTATAGAAATGCCTAGTAATCTCTGCCGCCATTCTGTTCTAAAATTGTAATGTCATCAGTTGGCACCTTTACCATTCTTACTGCTTGTTTTGTGTATAGCTGGCTGTAGGACAAGAAAAAAATCAATAGGGCATACCAAGGAAAATGACGCATTACTTCTTAGAAAATAGCAAATTATGCCCTATAGGGAAGAAGAAATGGAAGGTTTTCTCTTTTTTGGAGCCAACATGTGCAAACGTGGGTTACTGGTTTTTGTTAAGATGCACTTTAGCTATCTCATAGAAGACTGAGTGCATAGTCTGTGCTGTATCCAGCAAGTTGTACTGTTAAGTTTAGACAAACCAAGTGATTTAAAATATAGTTCACATCAGACTGGGGAATAGTCTCACCTGTAGTAAGAGTATCTCGTCAGCATCACCAGATTTAAACATGCCTAAATGGCCAGGTTTACATATTAAGAAGCTGCTGAAGGTATAGGAATAAGCAGTGGGGTGGTGGTATTTGTGCTGGTTTTTTGCCAAAGCATAAGATTATAGGTTGGGGCAAGAACAGTAAGTGCTGCTACGTATGCTAGTAAATGGGAAGACCACCATCTGCACCAAATGCTGGTTTGGACCAGCTCTGGTCTGTCCTATGGACTACATAACATTAACAGCAGGAACGCATTATGTGTGCATCTCCCACTTTAGTTGCCTTCCAAAAGGAATGCAGTTTGCATTTGAGATGTGAACCAAAGTGGCAAGGATCAGGACATTCACTCCAAAAGTCCACTCCTGATAAAAAAATGAAATGCTAATGTAGGTACATGCTGTATAAATTTAAAGTTAACTGAACTAGCATTTTGCAGGGAAGACGGACCTCTGTTTACAGGTGCTTTGAGACAGGGAGTTGTTTTAAATGAAGAATTTTCACAGAAAATGTTCTGAAGTTTTGTTTTTATTGAAAAACAATTGGGAACATTCTTCCAAAAGATATTTTAAAGGGTTATTTTCATTATTTAGGAAATGCTAGAATTCTAAATTCTTTTTCACAGGGTTTTCAGTGTGTTGGATATTTTTACTCTTTACACTATATTTCATTTTTATGTACTTAGATATTTGTGTTTTGAGAGGGATCAGCATTAGTTTTCGATTCAAGTGGTCTTTTACTTCACTAGAATTTCCAGGACTGAATTTAGTAAGATTTTATTTGAACTATGTTATATTATCAAATAAAGAGTTTTCTTTCTTGTTGTAGCTGTCTGTTTAAATATTTTGTGAAAAGGAAAAAGGCTTTACAAATTAGATAGAAAAAGAATAGTTTTAATCAAAGCTGAGTACTGTGGCAGTAATAGTCTTCTTGATAAGGTGCAAGATACACAGATGATTTATCTGTAACTACTGTTATTTCATACTTTAATACATTATACTTCAGGCTTTGCCATGTCTTAAGATCTCCAATGACAATGATAAATAGTCCTTCACTGCAACATGCTCTATGTAATAAAGCAAAATTACTAGTCTGTTCTAAAACATACCAATAAACCAAAAAGGCTGGTAATCTTCTGAGCATTACTCATTCACCACTGCAGTTCAAGGTTCAGGCCAGCTTTTCTGCACAGCTGGGTGTTGTGGGAAGCAGGAACCTCTGGGCCACAGCACGGTTCTATTTCAGGTCTCTAGGATTTCTGATTGTGCTGGTTTTGGCTGGCATAGAGTTAATTTTCTTCATAGTAGCTAGTATGGGGCTATGTTTTGGATTTGTGCTGGAAACAGTGTCGGTAATGCAGAGATGTTTTGAGTTGCTGCTAAGTAGTGCTGACACTAGTCAAGGACTTTTTCAGCTTCCCATGCTCTGCCAGGTACACAAGAAGCTGGGAAGGGACACAGCTGGGACAGCTGACCCCAACTGACCAAAAGGACATTCCATACCATATGACATCATGCTCAGCATATAAAGCTGGGGGAAGAAGGAAGGCGGGGGACGTTCGGAATGATGGCATTTGTCTTCCCAAGTAACCGTTACGCGTGATGGAGCCCTGCTTTCCTGGAGATGGCTGAACACCTGCCTGACAATGGGAAGCAGTGAATGAATTCCTTGTTTTGCTTTGCTTGTGTGCATGGCTTTTGCTTTACCTATTAAACTCTTTACCTCAACCCACGAGTTTCCTCACTTTTACTCTTCCAATTCTCTCCCCCATCCCACTGGGGTGGGAGCAAGCAGCAGTGTGGTGCTTAGTTGCCAGCTGGGGTTAAACCACAACACTGATCAAATCAATACAGAGTTCCCACTTGCTCCTATTAAGAGCTTTATTCAAGAATAACATGCACATCGAATGGTTTTTTACTCAAAACAGAAATAGGCATCCAGACAAGAATCTTAAACAGGCAGTAAAATACATAGTTTAACAGACCAAAAAACCACAACAATTTACATGTATGAAAATGAGTGATAACACTGCAGACTACAAGATGGGGTAAAAACTAAGATAGTGACCTGTGACACAGGTAAGTGAAGTAATTGCTAAGCTCCAGTGCCTTATTTTTCTAGGTTTCAGGCCTATTCCAACCATATACAAACCTGAAAGACACTACTATGCTTTTGGAAGAGAGCCATAAACTACAGAAAGTTCTTTCTTTTGAATATCTTCCTGAGGTAGCTAAATAGAGATCATTACATCATTAAGCTACTTGATACTGGATCAAAATTTACATGCCTGGAGACATTCAGTTAAGGAAGTAGTTGATTATACTGTTGTTCAAAGAATAGTCCAAAATGTCTCTAGGTGACAGTGGACTAAAATACTAGTTTCATTATTTTTATTTATTTAGAAATTAGAGTA
Source organism: Fregata magnificens (assembly GCA_013389945.1). NCBI lineage: Eukaryota > Metazoa > Chordata > Aves > Suliformes > Fregatidae > Fregata > Fregata magnificens. The sequence continues at coordinate 18,379 of WAAD01005308.1, forward strand.
AGACATGGATAAATACATACTTTCACAATACAGGAAGGAAAGAAAAAGAAGTGCTCTCCAGGTAGGAAGGGAGGTATAAGCTAGTTTTATGCAGGCTATTTATAAGATAAAGCAGTGAAAGCTTTTCTGATGTTGGCAACAAATGCAGAAAAATTGTTAGTTTCTCTCACTTTGAGCTGGAACTCTGCTATGCAGTCCAGAGGAGGAGTACAGGAAGTCACTAAAATGACACAAATTTCCAAAAGATTAGACTATTATAAAAAAGTCAATATTAGTGTTTTTCCATGCTTATGAAATACAAGTGTAGTTTGTTATCTTTGTATGTTTTAGCTTCATCCAGTATTATTTTTGAGTAACCTATTAAATCATTTTCTTTCAAAGACAAAGCTTCAAAGAACACACTTTTTTTATTTCCAGACCTCCCACTCAGTGCTGTGCTCCTGCTTGAATTGTTACAGCAATTTCCAGTAATCCATAGCCTGCTCAAAAATTGAAACACATTCCTAAACATTTTTGTTGCTCTGCAGGCAGACTGAAAACTGATGTAGCCCAGCATGTGATGAACTTTTAACTTCAGCACAATTTAGATTTGAATTAGTAAAAACAGAAATCTATTCAGTCCATACCTAGAGGCATAGCAGAGCTACAGTAGCATCCACCTAGAAGCTACTCAGCACAGTACTCCAATTACGTCTGCTATTCTTCGTAACTGAAGTAAGGTCTGTATTGCAAAAACAGCTTTAAGACCTGAAAGGTTGTACCCTTGCAGAAGAGGAATACTGGATTTCAAGTTTTAATCTTTCTCCTGTGTCACACAACTGTAAGGGTTCCCCACTATGTGGGGAACCTCATTTTTTTCTGCCCGCTAGGCTTCTCAAACAGGGTGAAATATGTCTGTCAGCATAAACACTCACTCTAGCATAAAGAGAAGAAGCAACAGACTACAAACTGAAGTATTTATCTATGCCTGTATCTCTCTCCTCTCTCCTGCTTTGCTCAGTACAAAGTGAACAGCAGCTCCACAAATGGAAGGGAGCGAAGATAAGCAGTTTATTTTCATATAAATTAACAAGAGAACTTCATTTAAAAAATATTACCATGGCAAGATTTTTCATTCAGAAATTGGAAGGTAAAGGTTACAACTAAACTGTACTTTACTCCTCTCCCCCTTTTCTCAGATAGCAGCATCAGATTCTGTCCTCTTGCTTAAGTATTCAGAATTCACATACCTTCATAATCTTCCTGTTCATTTATGGAAAGGGTGAACACATATGGCTTGTCAGGATCTTTGTGGTCAATGTGTCTGAATATAAACTGTAATTGTTCATCTAAAACAAACACAAACAGAATTAACACCATTAACCTCTGCTGGAGAGAGTCACAATGATGACTAAAAATCACAATATTACACTACAGTTTCACTTAATATTCTTAGAATACTTACAAGTTAAGCAAACCTGGTCTCTTTGAAAGACAAATGCATTTTAACATACCATATTCTGCCATTTGAGAGACAATGGTAATACCTGGGCTGGGACAATTCTTCAGTTGTGTAAGCTAGCACGTTATTCACTGCACAATCCAACATTGTATCACTGCACATGGAACTTACTGTGAATTCTGCGTATCTCCAGTCCAAGCCGCTCTTCAAACAATACTTTAGACTTGCATAGTCGTTCCACTCTCTCCTTAGTGGCTTTGTTTTTAGAAGATATTACTAGAATTTTAAAAACCACCATAAATATGAAAGCAAAGGTAAAACAAGCACATAAAAAAAAAGAACAGTAGAAAAGCTCATCAAGAGCAAGTGTTGAAAACAATTCCTCCTCTAATTAAGAAAATCTACTATCTTTTGCTTGCTTACTTTCCTTTTTCTTCATCAACTCTTCTTTAAGCTCTTGGATGCTGTCAGTCAAGTCCTTCTTTTGCTCTTCTTCTTGATTTAGGTTAGATTTTATTTCTGTCAAATGCTCTTGATTTTCTGATATGCGTTGGCTCTGCTGGAGAATCTCTAAAATGAGGCAAGAAAATATGAACACATACAGTTGATGAATTAGGTCCCTGCTATTTGGTACTTATCTATATAGTTTGAGATGACTCATTTGAATAAAATCTAGTGAAATGTATGCCATCTTAGTTGAAAGGAGAATTCAGCATAACTATACAAACAGGATCAAATAAAAGCTTAAAGTGGAAGTTATTCAAAAGAGAAGCTACTAAGTAGGGAGCTCCTCTGATACTTCAATCAGATGCAATTTGTTTCTGGTGTCAGAACTATATACATCCTCAAAGCAGGAGGATGGTGGATCCTGTCCACAGACAAATAATTTGACAGAAAGCAGGGAATGGAAACACTGACTGATATTAGCATTGCAATTATTTTTACCTGATATTCTGAAGTTTAACTACAAAATTCAGAGAAGTGAATCCTAGACTGATAGGGCTGACTGTATTCTGTTACTAATACTGAAGAGGCATAAGTAACCTCAAAATATTTAACTTTACTAAGCAATTTACTTTTCCTATTGCAGTCAGCAAGTTCTGGTACTTTGTTGTTTTAAATACAAATATTGTTTTAAATACACCAAAACCACTATACAGAAAACTTTTACCCAATCTTTATCTTTTTGCATCATCAATGAAGTTTTCCAACAAATTACTTTTGACTTGCAATTCACATCCCATAACCAACCAAATAGGTTTGGGTTTAATTCTATCTTCATTCTGATGTTGTTATTTACCTTTTAAAATGGGAAGTTAAACATATTATTCAGCTGCATTAATTTTAGAAATGTTAGACGCGATAAATAAAACACCATACTGTACCATTGCTATACTCTTGAATTTTATCAATCATCAGGTCTCCTTCTTTCAGCTTCTTGGACCATTTCTCTGCAACAGAAAGTTATTTCAGTTATCTAAAGAAGTTGGAAAACTTGGGAAAACTAGAGGTAACAGGAACATAGAGCCTTTTTACCTGAAAGCGCTTTTATGGACTCCTTGCATGAATCTCTCAGTGCTAAAGTCTGATTGATCTGTTCAGTGCCATAAATGCTTTTTAATTTGGTCCAAAACTCTTTCATTTCTCTTTCAAAGAGGATTATTTCATCCTCTGTCTTTATATTAGCCATAGTGCTGCAACAAACACATAAGTGAATAAATACAGTGTCAAGGCACACAAGACAATTGCAGCAGTTATAACTCACAATTACAGGGTAAACCTTCAGGGCAGTTTTTATCCCCTTGGCTTGTTATTAAAACCTCTTCCCATAAGTTGTTTTTGTTGTTACTATAACAAGCAGTAACAGCGGGAGCTACGTTTCTTTTGCTACTTCACCAGCCGTGGGCTATCTGCGTCAGGAGGAGGCCCTACACTGCACTGTGCCCGGGACCGCCACGGTACCGACAGCCGTTCCCAGGGTCCCGGCAGCCCCCAACGGCACCGCGCCCTCCTGCCGCCGGGGCGCTCCCATCCCTTCGCCGTCCTCCCGCGGAGCTCGCACCGGGTCCCCTCCCCACGGTCGCAGCCCGGGCCGACGGGCGGATGGGCAGCTTCTCCCCTT
>WAAD01005316.1:3838-33173 GCA_013389945.1 Fregata magnificens
ATAAGTTCTGCCATTGGATCATCTCCAGTGTATCACATCCCCGTTGTTTGCCTCTGTCACTGGCTTTCATCTCTAGTTATAAAACATACTGACTTGCTTCACTGTCTTTTGTTAGAATTTATACCATAATTATTTTTTTCTGACGCATGCATTCTTTCTCTCAAAAGATATTAAATTTGTTGCTGCAGAAGTTTACCTTGAGCATCCGTATCTTTCTATTGCTCAAGGAAGGCAAATACATGTTTTAGCATTAGAGTAGGAACTCTAGATCAATCTTTTAAATGAAACAGAAAAATGGAGGCAGAGGGTTTGAGGACATTAGTGTGTGGTTGTGTTTGGTGTGGTGGTGTGGTGGTTTTTTTTTTTTTTTTTTTTTACTGTAAGTTGTTCTCTTGTGGGTGCTTATCATGCCTTGGACAACTCTAGTTTTACTTCACTTTAAAAGGTTTTAATGATTATGTATGTTTCTACATTTCTATACGTTTATATAGAAAACAGGCTCCAGTGACAGGCATCGAGTGTTCAAGGTTGAATTGTGTAGTTTTCCATTATTGGAAACAAGGCTGTTCGGTGCTGATATAGTGTTTGGAATACTTCTCAGTAATTGTTATACTTTCTATACTTNTACTTGTGAGAAGGAAAAATAATATATAGCTGGAAAAATGTGCCAGCTGCCATTCTTCTTCTGTGTTACTAATTTACTCCCTGGAATCAGTTCCCTGATCAGCAGACCTGGTTGCTCAGGGCTTTATCCAGTCAGGTCTCAAAAAGCTCTCATGGTGAAGACTACATGACCTCTCTGAAAAACTGTCTGGAGCATTACTTATGCTGAAAAGCCTATTTCTGTCTGTAAATGCAATTGCTAAACAGTATTCAGAACAATTAATGTACCTGTTCATACATTACAAGTGGTTTCGCAGGTGTAGCATTTAATTTTGGTTAAGGATTTTCCCAGTATAATTAAGAAAATAAAGAACCATCAAGAGGAGAAAAGTTGTGGGGGTGGGGTTCCCCCCCCCCCCTTTTTTTTTTCTCTCTTTAATTGTTTAGGATTAAAGCAGTACTTTACTCACTGCTCTGCTCAGCAGTTTCATTAGCTGTGTCTATATAAATTGTAAGATGGATATTGGGGAAATAAATGGGAACATTTAAGTTCCTTTTTTTACTACAAAGTTTCTATTAAGATGTGTTTTGTATTTTATATAGCTCAGTGGGCTTCACCAGCTTTTAATACGGTTTTTTTGTGGGCTCTTTTCCCCCTCCTGCTTCATTTGAACATTAGTTGTCATTCTGCTGCTCAACTAGATATGTTTCTGCCAAAGAGCTTTGTAGACCATGCTTACTTGCAGTGACAACTGACTTGCAGAATGCTTCACTCTTGATGCCTCCTGTTGTTCAAATAATGTGGAACATCTGAGACACATCTGCAAGAAAACAGAAGATGATAATGCTAATAAGGATGCAGAAGAGCTGCTTCATCTGTGGAGTGGGAAAGCTGTGTGTGTCAGACTAGGGGAAAAAAGACTGTTGAACCTGTCTTGTAGGATTTCCCTTCCCCAGGATTCTGGGGATTTTTTTGTGCTGCTTGCATCTAGGTCAGGGTGGTGGTTGTGGTATTGTTGTGTGGTGGGGTTTTGTGGTTTGGGTTTTTTTTCTGTTGGTGTGTGTTTTTTGGTTTTTTGTTTAGTTTTGGTTTGGTTTTTTTAGCAACATTCATAAAAATCCTGTTTTCAAGCTTTTGTAAAGCTTTTTCTTTTTGAACTTATTTTCTGTCATGGAGAACAGCTATATATCTTTACCATGAATGGTAATTTTTAGTTTGATTAAGATTTCTTTATGACCATATATTTGTTTTAATGCAATCTACTTGTATATTGAACATAATATACAAGGCACTATCAGTGGTGTTCTTTAACACCTAAAATGAAATACATTTGGCCTTCAAAGGGGCTTGTACTGTTGTGGATTTCTTTTAGAAGTCTACTTATGCATCAGCAAGAAGATGGTAGAGAAAGAAACTCTTGTCTGCTAAATAACTTTTATCTTGGTTAACTTTGCACTATTACAGCTCTGAAATTTATTTATATACAGCTATCTGTATGCATATGTATCTCAAAAATCATACTTTTAACACTCTTTTTGGTCAGACAACTGTTTTACTATTGGTTATAGAGATGCTGCTGTTCTTCGTGTGCAGCCAGCAACTGGCTGCTTGAAAAGAATTCACTTGGAGAGTGCTTATTTTAAAGGAAACAGCAACTTCTTTATCAAGGTGTAGAGTAACTGCACAAGTTATAGTAAAGACTCTGTATTACAGTTTATATCTATGATATATAATGGAATGGAAACCAGAAGTCTTTAGGGAACTGGAAAATGCCTATCCCATGGCTAGTAGCTAATGAAAACACTGTATGTCTTTATACAAAACAAGTACTTTACTTCTAAGATGGGGAGACAATGATAGGCTGTCTTTCAGAGGTTTGGGTAAAGCACAAGTGATGCAGCTACTTCTGCTACCTCCTACATGGTTGCAGAGCTTTCCTGTGGAAACTCTCAGAGTTCCCCTCCCTTGTGCTTCTGCCCAGCATGGCTTAACACATCCTGCCTCGCTTGGCCCAGGGCACTTTGCACCTGCAGTGCACCACTGATGATGAAGTTCTCACTTCTGCTGTCCTCCTTAGCTCCTCCTTAGTAAGTGTATCTGGCTCAGAAATGGCTTATGAAGTGCAGCAAGGCTCACTTCTGATGCGGACAATGCAGTAACACCACCACCACAAAGTCCCTGATCCTTTGATTTGAGGCATACCTTAAAGGATGTAAGGAATCGGGCTAAAGTGTACAGCAGAGTCAAGGAAGTGTTGTGTGAGGAAAGGGGCCCTCTCTCTTTATGGTCTACTTCGCTAATATTCTTCATTTTAACCATATTTCATTGGTGGTTCTGTGTGCACGATGGAAGAAAATCCTAGTGTGGACAAAATGACAGTCCTGACACCTCTGTGTATTTCCATTTGTAGATTGCTTGAAACAATCGTACTATAAGCTGACCTGTGTGTGTTAAAAATGTGTATGCTACATTCTCTTTAGCTAAGTTTTTTTCTTCCTGGTTAACGCACATTAACTTGAAAAGAATGGATGTTTCTGAAAACTAGTTACTAAGAAATGGAAAGGAGTGAAGGTTGTTTTGTGGTATCTTCCTTAAGGAGGAAGTAATTCAAGCCTCTGAAACTTTTTTGAAAAAGAATCCTCCTGTCTTTCACTATGACAATTGGAAGTCTTTTGTTATTAGTCTATTTTAAAAGCCAAAAGTGAGGAAAGAATGGAGGTCGTCTTTAGTCTTTCTAATCTAATCAGATGACTGGAAAGTCAATTTTTCTTTAAATAAAGTAATCCTTGCCTTCCTGGAGGATCATGTTCAGCTATGTCCTTAAATTTCAATGGTTGCCTTTTTCTGCTCTTCAAAGGCAGTTTTTTTTTTCTTGTTCCGTCTGATAGGAACAGGCTTAACCTCTCCTTCAGATAGGTGTAATACAGCAAGTCTCTTCCAAATCAAAGTAGGGAATTTTTTTCTTAAATCCTTTCACAATACATGCTAATCTCACATATGCTTCTTCTGGTGCTGGAAATTAGAATAATCCTTTTAAATCTGATTATATATGTTAGTTAAATGTACACTACCACTATTTTGTCTTAATATGTATTTTTCAAGTTATCATTCATGATGTGTGTGTCTGTTCTGTAGACCTGTCTTAATTTGTGGTACTTGGGAAGAGCTAATACATCAAGGTGTTCTTTGAGCTTTTTTGTTGCCCCCAGGTCACTGTCAGAATGCCTGAGCAGTGGAGCCTGCATGAAGGAGCAGTATGTTTGCCCTGATTGCTGTCTTTTAAGGAAGGTCTGTTCACCCAGCTTCTGAAGCGGCACAGTTAGTGTACTGTGTATTGTTTCTGTTTTGTGTGTGGTTGTGTGTTTTTGGGGTTTTTTTTGTGTGTGTGTGTTTTTTTGTTTTTTTTTTTAAACTTATGGTGGTCTTGTTTACCTCTGCAACTTCATAAGCTTTACTGTGATAATACAACTAATTTTAATGAGAAACCTTCATGGGTGTGCAGAAGTACATAAATGTTCCATATAGGATAAAAATAGAAGCTTTCTCTTAGGTGGCTCAACAAATTGTTGAGTGTCCCCCCTGTCTCCCCCATGGATTGGTTCTCTGAGAAGAAGAGGTAAAAAGTGTAATTATTAATAGTTTCCGAGAGATGGCTCCCAAAGTATGGGGATGACAGGAGTGCTGAGTACAATCTTACAACCAATAATTTTATCATACTATAAGCCAGTGTTACACAAAGCGATAACTTTAATCCAGCTCCCAGAGGTAATAAACAGCACAACAGGGAGTGTGTACAGCGAGTAAGGTGTCGCATAGCACAACTCTGAGAACAAGCACAACTCCTCTGAGAGCAAATGAATCAATATTGTGACCAGCGACTATTAAACTAACATAATGAATGCTTATCACAAATTTGTTTTAACACGCTCTGTCACTGTCTTGAACCCTTCATGCCCCACGTTGGGCACCAAAAAGGACTGTTGGGGTTTAACCCGGCTGGCAGCTAAATGCCACACAGCCGTTTGCTCATTCTGCTTCCCTGCCCCTCCAGGGATGGGGGAAAGAATCGGAGGAGGGGAAAAAAAAAAAAAAAGACAAAAAAGTAAAATTCATGGGCTGAGTTAAAGACAGTTTAGTAGGACAGAAAAGGAAGGGAAAGTAGTAATGATAAAAGATTATACAAAATAAGTGATGCACAATGCAATTGCTCACCACCTGCCGACCGATGCCCAGCCAGTTCCTGAGCAGCAGTCCCCTCCCTGGACCTAGGGGGTCCACTCCCCCCAGTTTATATATTGACCGTGACATCATATGGTATGGAATATCCCTTTGGCCAGTTTAGGTCAGCTGTCCTGGCTGTGCCCCCTCCCAACTTCTTGTGCATCTCCAGCCTTCTTGCTGGCAGGGCAGTATGAGAAGCTGAAAAGTCCTTGACTTAGTGCAAGCGCTGCTCAGCGACACCTAAACATTGGTGTGTTATCAACATTATTCTTATATGAAATCCAAAACACAGCACTATACCAGCTACTAGGGAAAAAAAAGAAATTAACTCTAACCCAGCTGAAGCCAGGACAGGCTCTTTCATCTTCCCACATATTTGTTTACTTAGTGAATTTGATGTACTGAGAATTATTTATTCTAGCAGTGCATTTAGCAACTGTGTTTTCTTATTTGCTAATGATCCAAAATTGCTGGGTTTTAAACTTATTTTCTTTTTTTTCTCCCCTGCTTACTAGAAATATTTTTGGCCCTTAATTTAATACCAAACTTAGTCAGACCTCTGTTTCATCTCAAGTATATTGTAGCTTTTCAAATAGGAAGAGTAAAGGAGATTTCATCCAACATCTTACACTGGAAATTACTATTTCCTCTCCTGTGCTCAAAGCCCTGAAACCAAAACCTTGCCAAACAAACCTAAGTTACATTTATTCCCTTTCCTTTCTAGAAAGTATAAAAGTGCAAATTCCTTGCCTTTTTTCTTTTTTCCTTTTAGAAATGAATGTAGTCACTTAAAATGTTTTAGTTCTGCTATATGTGAACATCTGTAGCATTGAAATATAGCTCTGTTTTCTGTTAAACATTCTTAAAGTGTCATTCATGTTTGTTTATGTACTAAAGCTACAGTACTGGGGTTCCCATAGGCCCCCATGGAGCTCCACTGGGAGCATCGTCTGCTGCATCTGATGGTCTGGTGGTTGTTACTGATTTTCTCTTCCCCCCCCCCCCAAGATGGGAGACAATTGAATGTTAGTTAAAACTTGTTCAATGGAAAGAATATCCATAAACTTCTATGTTTGCATATGGAAAAACCTTTATTTTCTTTCAGGGTTACAAAATTTACATAAAAGATCTGCTCTAAATTAATAGCTGGTATTCATCTGATGTATTACTACGGTAAATCATACTTGGATCATGTACTATCTGATAAGTAAGTTCCTTAAGTATCTTACTTTTCCACTACCTTGTATTAAATATAATCATTACATGTCCCTAATAGGTAAAGAAGGCATCTTGATCTGAGCAGGAGTGAATTTGTTTTCGTTTAATACAGGTGCCAATCTTTCTGTAAGCCATAAAATGTTGAAGACTTCAGCCCAGAGTACCTAGTACAACTACATTTATTTTAAGAACTGATAGATTGGGCTGTTTTCTATTTAAACCAAACCACGTAGTTCTGGCAGCAGCATTTATTCTTTCTGGTTATGTCCAGATTATCAAGTAGAAATGCATTCAAGTTATTAAGCAAGTTATTAAGAAGGGGCAAAGACATCAATATTTTAAACAAGAACTGGAGTGATGTTGCTTTACACTTGAAGGAAGTCTTTCATTTAGGATTTAAAGGGGAAAACTACTACTATTTTAAAATCTAAGCTTATATGTTTCAACTAGAAAAATCTTGTAACGCTTTAGAGATTATTATTTCTGTCTTTGAGATAAAACTTCTCCCTTCTCATCTCTTCTAAATTTATTGTCCAGACATATCTGTGGGCAAACATACATGATATCTAAATTTTTTCTGATAATATTCTGTTATGAAAACAGATACATTAGTTTTAATTACCTATATCCTCTAGCTCAGAGTAACCTTCTGAAGTCCCACGGATAGCATCTCTGTGTGAGAAATAATTTATGTTCAGCAACTTGATTAGGTATCCTTGTTGCTGAACAAAGATATAACTTAAAAAGAAGTTCCTATTTCTTCTATAACTAATTTTAATATTAACTTATGAATCTTGATCTCTAGTTGTATGTCCTTCTTTGGCACTGTGGTTCGTTACAAGAAAGATTACACTATGAAATTTTGTATAGGAGGACTATATATTATATGGGATTTAAAAATACATTGCTCCTCAGCTAATGGAAATCTTGTGATATAAATATATTTCTCTCTATATTATATATAGTGTTTCAGAGTTTTAGTAGTATGGTCTGTATAATGGAGCACAGAGGATGTATGCCTAAACTATAGAGACATGTCAGTCCATAAGAATGGACTTGTGAATTTACCCACTCAGGTTTTTTTGCTAGGTTGAGTATTAATTTCTACTTTCTGTTTTGCAGTGTAAGTAAACTATCTGTGACCATGTTGCAAAAACTCTGTCCATTTTGCAAGGGAAGAACTGAAATATATTAGAGTGGATGAATGCTATGTAAACCAAGACAGACCCAATATTTAATCTACATATCCAGAGGATTTTCATTGGTATTGGAAACTGAGCTTGTCCTGTGTACTGTACAGTACAGTAAGCCTGCTTTTTTTTAAATAATAGAAGCTATGGAAAAGAGTCACAGTGAAAAAAGGATAATGATAGTTTCCACAGGTCAGTAACATTTCAAACATACCTTCCTTGTATAAAATTTTAAGTAGTAAACTAAGATTAGGTCAGGCTTGGTAAGAGAACTGGTAGGTAAACTGGTGCTGTATGTACTTTTGGGATTGGAATGAAGGTTATTTTGAACAATAAACTATAGATTCTTTCCCTGGCTATTTGACTTCTATGCTTTAGGCATGTTTTTAAAAGTTGGCCATTCAAACATGAGGAAATTCTTCTACAGATGTGTACTTTCTTGTAGTGCTAGAGAAAATTCTAACGGAAACAGTGACAATGGCTGTGAAAATAGCCACCAACCAAATAGCCAAAATATTTGTTAAAGAAATGTATGTTGAACCACTTTTGTTCTTCAGTAATTCTGGGGATGTATGTGTGTGCTTGGTCTCTGGTTATCACTTATTGTCTATGTTCTGGCTTTTCTACAGGCAAACCTACACTGACGGTTGGCAACTTTGTTCCTTGTATTTCTGTTAAGCACTTAGAAAGCTTTCGGTAAAGGTTTTCAGCTCTCAATTCCTTAGAGATCCAGTTTCATAGTACTGTTGCCGTTGTTGGTCTGACTTACTGGTAGCTGGTTCCACAGAACCTTTGTCTTTTAAATGTTGGGGTTTTTTAATGTCCTTTGCATAGAAATGTCAACATCATGCTTCTCATCATTCACTTTGATCCTTTTATAAGGGAGAAGATCTGGCCACTTCTGTTGTTATGGGATTGTGTAAGGATGTCTTCTCTCGGTGTTCCTACTTGCAAGGGAATGGGTATGATTCAGAGTGTGTACTACCCTGGGATTTGCTTTGAAATCCAAGTTCTTATGTGAAGAAAATCTGCTGGTGGAAGAAATTCATAGGTTTGGAAGATCTTGTGTGTTACATTGGTACTTGAAACAAGCAAGAGGTTAGCGACAGGAAGCCCAGATCCTTATCCTGACTGAGGATTGTAGAAGCTGCGGGATAAGACAATACCTTGATCTTCTCAGGAACTCCTAATGAGTTCAGGAAAGCATTGTATTCTTGCATGCGACTTCAAGATAAGAACAGTTATTACCGAATACATAAACAGTAAAAATTTTGGGGCTTTTTTATTAAATGGGATAATATTGCATTCAGTCAGTGAACCTAACAGTTGTTTTTTATGTTCAGCTTCTGATTTGATATATTTTGCCAGTATTTTTTTTCTACTTGTATTTCACTTCTACTAATGCTAAATAATTAAAGCGAAGCTCTTAAAAAAACCACAAACACTCCAGAAATCCCCAACCTTCCAAAGAAAAAGCCCCACAACTCGCTCAAAAAAACCCAACCCCCCATACAGAGCAGATACAGCTTAAGTGACTGAAAGGAAATCGAAACTTTACCAAAAGCTGACAGTCGTTTGTTACTTTTCTTTCATTTCTCAGGAAACGGAAAGCTAGACTTTCTTTCAGAAAAGCATGGGGACAACTGAAACTATTTGCGTGTTTACGTTAAAAAAACCTAACAATAAAGCCAAACTATAGAAAGAATAAATGGCTTAGGTTTAAAGTATTTTTTATGTAAAATAATAGCTACAACAAGTTTACACTGATATAGAGATAGTTTATTGCAAAATTGTACATTGCTTTGTCCCTGCTTATACTGGTTCTTAGGTTTTTTTGCTGTGAAATTACATTAATTGAACTGGACCAAGGAAACCATTAATACTAAGTAGCTTGGGAACTAACTGGTAAAGTATAATTTTAAATTATATGAAGGATAGCCTCTTATCTTTTAACATTTTGAAACTTTGACATGCAAAGTTAATTCCTTTAAATATGTCAGGATCTTAAAGTGGTTAGTGCAAACTCCCAAAAGGTGAGATGGCTCCACAATATGACAAATAAACTGTTTTCTCCCTATGCATACATTTTTTGAGGTTATGTTGTCTGTTTGGTGTCTGTATTTAAAGAAAAAAAAAAGATATATATGTGACTATGTTAAGTTGTAGTTCTAAAGCAAAAAGGCTTGTCATTTAAAAAAGTGCAGTGTATACAGAGAAAGAAACAGGGTTTGTCTTCCCTACCCCTACAGTATTTTGTGGGAAATAATGACAATGTCCTGCTACTTGGCTAACAAGTATAACATAGTTGTCCAGTGCCTGGTACCTCTCATGAGTTTAATGCAGGTGTGTTAATTTATGCTTACAGGCTAGACTGCAGATTCAATTTCTAACTACTGTTTTGTTCTGCTTTCAGTTATGTGTCTCTCATCTTCACTTTTTTTGGGGAAGAGCATATTGTTTTCATTGGGATAAGACTAATTCTTACCAATCAGGCTTCTATTCTGAAATTCAAGTAGGAAAAACTTTCTGTACTTTTTTTTTCCTAAATACTTGGGTGCTACTGTAGTTGTTCTGTTTCCTTAGCAGACTCACTCCCACTTGAAACAGTGATGTCAGGTTTAAATTAGCGAGTTGGAGAAAATAGTAATGACGCTTATTTGGTGCACACTGCTATGTCCAATATAGGCTCAAGGATGCATAGTTAAAACCCTTGAGCTCAAGGAATACTAACATTTCTTGAAGAGCTGCAAACTGAGGTAGAGACCACTTTGCATAACCTGCATCACTCACTTTTTCAAAAGGCAGAACTTGCACCCTTTCTATACTACTGGGTCTTTGCTGCTGAAACTGGTTTGGAAAAACCTTCAGTACCAGTGTCCCAACAGGAGGGATAGTTTTGGGTTTTTGTGTTCTTTTGTCCTACCAACGTGGTCATGTTGCTGAGAAGCTGGGAGAAAGCAAGGGTTCTGTGTGCCACACCGTAGCAGTGCCACCAAAGGGGAGATCATATTTCAATGCCAGAAGGTTTGCAGTGCACGCTTCCGCCTTGCTGGCACAGGAACACCTTCAGCTGCCTTCTCTGCCAGTGTGGTTGTACCACTCGACTGTTTTGCCAGCATAGTTATGGCTAAGAATTTTGGAAAACATGTTACCGCCATGTCAACAAAGCTGCCTGTAACTGTTGACTTCTGCCGGTGTTGGAGGAGCCTGTGAAGCCCCGCACAGTTCCCCTCCTCTGTGTGGCAGGGCGGTCTGTGTGGCACCGACAAACAAATCCAGGTTAAAACCGGTCCACTTTCAAGGTTGGCGTTATCACCTGGCTTGGTGTGGCTGATGGTCTGGCAGCATGGAAGCCTGCGGAGGACAGGAGGAGGTGGGAGGCGCAGGGTCTCCTTTCAGAGCCTTTTCATTCCCTTATTGGCACAGTAATGTGTTGAGGCTAGGGCACCACTCTTCCTCCTGGCCTCCAAAAACCCCAGCTTGCCAGCTTACGTTAGACATCAGGGAGGTCTTGTGTCCTCTCTGTGACAGTGGGTAGGACTGGGGTGGGTTACTCTCTAGCAAGGTGGGATAGTTTTTAAAAACATTCTGTGTTACAAAACTGTGAGTTTGTAACGCATGCTTGTTCCTGAAGAGACACATCAAATAACGCATGTTTATGGTAGGCTATAGGGCATCTAGGCTCTCTTCTAAAATTATACTTCGCAGTATGTTGTCTGTTTCATAGTTGTCTTTTACTATTGTTACTGTGAATTCTAAAAATTCTCTAGACGTGAACTCAAGGGACTTGTAAGTAGTTTTCCCTCACGTGGATCTTTCTTTCATTGATTGTGTTCTGGTTTTTTTAGCATTTGTCATTGTTAGGATGTGTCTGTATCAGCAGGTTCACCTGCTTCAACAGAATTCCCGTGTAGCTGCTCTTCCCATGCACCCCTGCTAAACAGCTTTGCTGTTTGTGTCCTGAAAGGTCTAATCCAAATGGACAGTGCTCTGAGAAGTGCTGTTACCCTCTGATCACTCAGTGGGCTCTCTGTGTGGTACTTCCTGCATGTTTCATGATCTGATCATGTTCCCTTCTGATGCGAAGGCTTGCTGATGTGGATTCCTGTTAGTGACGGTTGTGGAGCTTGGACATTATCTTCTTGCTGTTTGTATCACTAGCTGTGGAATTGCGACAGGGGAAGCCTGAATGACCTCAGCAAGCACTTCATTACAAAGCCAGAGTCGTCCTTTGAGTGTAACTGAAGTGGAATACACACAGAAAGACATCAAAGGACTGCTGTAATATACAAACAATAATTCTATACAAGCTCGAGTCTCCCATCCTTTTTTAATTTAAGGGTTCCAGAATGAGAAAGTGTTTAAATTTATCAAATAAGGGGTTTTGTAGTCTGTTTTGGTTTCTTTTGTTTAAAGATGAATTTGATTATAACAATTGTAAGACTTTTCATATGTTTTCCCCTGACAGATTATCTGTAAAGCTTGCTCACATTGTATAAAACCCACAGTTGTACATTGTACTGTTTAAGAAAGATGGTAAGAGCAAGTGTGAGAGAGGAGTGTATGTGAAATGAGGTAGACAGAAACATAAACGTTCTATCTTAACCTCATTATTTATAAAATGCTGCTTTCATAGAATGTCCTGGAGTTAACCACCATCCATCCATATACATATACATCTATAAATAAAAATATATAAATATATATAAAGATATATATATCCCCAACTATCTTCTGTAGAAAACTCCTTGATGTCCTTTTCTTAAGAGTCAAACAAAAGCCATCCCGAAGGAAAAATCAATCAAAAGCTTTTGGATACATCTATGTTATATAAGCTTTATTAGTTTATCAAGTTTAATCTTGAAATATGATCGTGTGTGGTGGGTGGTTTTTATTCCTTGTTTGTGTGTTGTTTGTAAATCCTATTACTTGAAAGGCTGTTATGTTTTATCATTTAAAAAAAAGTATAGTTTCAACCCGTAGTTTTCTTTATTTATGGCCAATTCACGTATGCTGCATGTTGTGTAGAAAGTCACACCTTATGCATTTAACTCAAGTGATGCATTAGGTACTTGCACTTCATCTGTCGTCTCCACCCTGTTGTGTCCACATGCATAATAAAACCTCCATAGTGTGGTTAAGAGCATTTTGGTATCTGGTTTGAACCTTTCAGAGGGCATTTAAATTAAGTACAACGTGAAGTGTCTGATTACCCCCTTCTTTGCAAGTTTGGCAGGTGGATGATTGGAAGCATTCTCAGTCTCACAGAAGTGTCTGAATTTATCTTTTGTTTCCAAATGCTAGAAACTGCAAAGTAGGTTTGTGGCAAGATTTCAAGGGTGAGAAAAGAAATTCTATAGAAAATAATGCTATTCTGAATAAATGATTGCTTGAGGTTTTTAATGACTTGTGATCTCTTATCGCAAACTATCTTTGTGGTATCTTATTATTTGTTCTGAAAACACATAAAAATGCTGTTCTGAAAATATATTCTGTATAACTTCTTTGTATCAGTGGAAAAAATACTGTGAATGAAATAATTTTTTTGCTTGATCTCCCAAATGTTTCACTGCAGGAAATAATATTCTAACAATGTGTCTTTAAGGTCAGAATTTTGTATTCATTTACAAGGGAAATATAGACTAACTTGAATATTTGGGGATTTTGATGCAGACTTGAATACAAAAGATACAACATGTTTTCAGTCTATATAGAACTGGAAAAATGTCTTGGGTGGCAACTTTTAATGAACTTGTACCAAATTTTTCAAGTTGTGGTATTCTTAACCAGATCCAATACTTAGGAAGTGTGACAGTAGAGTTGGTCAGTAAAGGACTGACAGCTTAATCCAGGTGAGCAGCCCCTTGTGAGCACTGAACTACTGGAACTCAGAGACCTGAAACAGGTGACTCTACCTCTCATAGATCTTTGTAGTTGTCATCGTTGTTGTTGTTAGAAGAGCTAGACACAGTAGTAAATTTCAGATTAAGTACCTTCTTTTAAGGAATGTATGGTAGTGTGGTATATTCACACTTAGGTTGGATAACTGTGTTGAATGCATGCAGAAATGTCTTGGACACTGAGCTGCTTTCATAAAAATAACAAGCATGAATGCTCCCACTTGCACATTCAGAGTGAGTATTAGTGGATTTTCTCAGAGTGATGTGTACAATTTTTAGTGGCAAATGAGGGGGGAATATTACCTAGTAGTGTGTCTGTGGATCTCCACTCCAACTCTAGTAAATAAAATAATACTTTTCAATCATACAATGATACATATTGCCAAATGTAGAATGCATTAAGGAACGCTCTTCTATGCTAATGGGTTTTTTTTTTTTTTTTGGTCCCCTGAGCTTTCTGCTCCAAATGCAAGGCATCTTTTATAATGGCTTCTTTAAGCTAAATATAGAACAACATTTAAACTTCCCCCAAATAAAAACAAAAAACTCAGCTAAACCAGGCACGTATGGAGAAGTAGCCCTAGGGATAAAGTGGAAGTTTGGACAAAATAAGATAGGTTATTTCTGTACTTGGCATTTTCTGGAAGGTAGTTTGAGTATTTTAAGTAGTAAATATAGCATCAGAGTCTCTGCAAAACAGAACTTAATATTTAATATGTTAGTATCTTCATAGCTAGTAGTTAAAACCATGTGAGAATGAAAATGGTTTAAATTGTGGTGCTGTTAGTTTGTTTATAAAGCTGGTGCATAGACTTTCTGAATGATAAGTGTTATCTTTCAAATGCAGATGAACACTCTCTGTGCACTTCATGAAAATTAAGAGCTATTGAACTCTGTCAGATAGACATTTGAAAACACACCGTGCATTTTATTAGTGCTTAAATTTGTTGCAGTGCTAAATACGGTGTCCTTTACAAACTCAGAGTTTAGCATGCATTGGTTAATATATAGGCTTCTTGTTGCTTGGTTTTCTTATCAGTCTGTACAGTTAGACGGCTTTAAAATCTGCCTTGGAGCAGCTGGCAGCTGACGTGCTGGTGTTGGCACCACCCAGGTTCAATGTGACATCACCAGGAGAAGTCTACCTCGGTGCTCAAGGAAGTTGATGTGGGAGCCACGCTCCGTAACATGTAGCTAAACTGCTGAATTTAGTAAATGCTGAGAACACAGAGGGCATGTAAAAATGGAATTCCTGAAAAAAATTGTTCCCACTGTTGCTTCTGGAGATGTAGTTCTGGATGTTGGGAGTACTGCCTGTGAAAGCTCCCCAAGGCTACTGAAGATGAGACGTGTCAGACTGTTTTCATTAGGACAGACAATAGATGAAGATGCGGAGACACATGTTTTACATCCTGATTACAGTATGTATCCATGTCATCAACCCGGTAAAAACTGATTACTGAGCTTTTTCTTCGGGTCATGATTATTTTGCTAAATTGATGAATTTGATTATAAAAGGCCTTTTTATCAGAGTTGCTATGATAATGGTGTCTATAGTTTTAGAACTATTTTATCATTGACACTATCATGTGTTAGTGAATTATTTGAAAGTAATTTTACAGGATTTGTAATGTGCTCCTTGTCTTTGCGTGCCTGTGTGACTTTTTTTCCCTTTTTGGGATAAGTACACTTGTTTTAGTTTTTAAATTGTAATGTAGGTATGATTACGCACTAGGAGTTGTCTAGGCAGTCGTGTGCTGCACAGAGCTCTGACTGCAGTGTGGGGTTCAAGTTTTGTGTCATCTTTTCTCTCCCTGTTTTTCAAATCCCCTAAGTTTTCAAAGGCTTTCTTTTTAAGAGTTTTTTCATTTCAAAAATGTTTATGCTTTCCTTTTTTAGTGTTTTGAAGATTGCAGATTTTTTTAATAAACATAATACGTAAATTAAATTAGTCAAGTAAAAATATGGACATTGGATAGAGAATTTTTAACTTAAAAACATGAGTAAGCTTGCTTGTATGAAGATTTCTTTTTTTTTTTTTTTTTTACTACCTGTTAGTGTCTAAATACTGCACTGTATTGTGCTAATAAAAAGAAGTAGAATGAGTTAATGATCCTTTTTCAGATAGTTCAGCTGGGTGGCAATGGAAAATCTAGGTTTACTTTTTTTTTCTTTTTGACTTCAGCTAAAATAGTAAGGTCTTGAGCCTTTATGGTCTTGGATCCTGATGCCTATCAGATGCACAGTTTTTACCCTTTGCTATGTGGTGGCTATTTTCAGGAATTAGTGTGGCCTTGAAATTTTTTCCCTTATGTGTCTAACTGCAAAGATAGGACATGGTGATATCTATCTTATTGTGTGGTGAACTCATAGCCTTAACTATGGAATTAAGTTTGTGGTGGTGGTGGGAGAAAGGGATTTCCTTGGGAAGACCTTTCTTAGTCTTTCTGATGTGTCAGGTTGAGTAACGTTGGCAGCTGGGGAAAGCATGGACAGTTCCGTTTTGTTAAACAATTTTTCCTGTGTATAACATTAACTTGTTCTAATTTGTTGTAATGGTGTAGAGTATGGAAGACTTCTTACAGAATAAGGTCTGTTAAGACCATTATTGCCTATATGCTGGAAAACTCTGATCAGAAGCTCATGGTGTCTGAAAGGGTGATGCTTTTTTAGCCAGGTTTGGGTCCTCATTTAGCTTTGAATGCTGTAGAGCCCTGAAGTTTATAGCTGAATATCACTGGGATGTGCACAGTTTAAATATCTCCATAGGCATATCTCATCAATTCTGCTTGTATGCTGTATTATGGTTTCTTTATAGCTCTCACTTTTAAATAATATTTTATTTCAAATGTTATAATTTAATCAGAACAAATAGAAATGGTTTTGTGCCAGGTTAAAAGAAAGTGCTATAGGCTGAAGTTTGTAGTTGAAACAGATGCCTTCATCTAACCTTGTTCAATGTCTTGTCGATAGTTCAAGCAAATGAGGATAATAAACATAGAATACACCAGTCCTACTGTTGAAGATGAATTCTCCTTTTTTGCTCATTAAATATTTGCCAAATGGTGATTATTAGGAGTGATTTTGTGGAAATCAGTAGTGCCTGACTAATATCACTTAATAGTGGGATGTCATCATTTGCGAAATGCAGACTTATAGTCTGTTCTGGGATCATGCTTTTACAATAGCAGATAGTAGCTGAATCCTCTTTAAATTATCTGCTTATTTCTATTTTTGTATCTTGGTAATGGAATGAACTGCTCTGTTGGAATAGAGCAGAAGAACTACTGTGTTTACCAGTTGGGTGTGCTGCAGAAGGCAGGTGTCAACAAAACAGGTAATAATAGAATTATTTGGGGGGAAAAAAAAAATCAAATAGAATTATTTGAAAAAAAAGTATACATTTACTAGCTTAATGTTAACAGATGTGGTGTTAATGCACCACTGAATTTAATATAATGAAGCTGTTCAGGAACTCAATCGGTTTTTAAAGCTAAGGTGTCTTGTTCTGTAGATATGTTTGAATTTGGAAGTGGGTGGGGTTTGGTTTTTTTTCTTTTTCCTTTCTGTTCCTTATTGCTGCTGTTTAGGCAAAATTTTTGTGTTAATGATAATTTAGTGTGAAATACAGTCTGACAACTATTTTAAAGTATAAAAGTATTTTAGAAGGTCTTAAACAAACCAGCCAAACAAAAAAAAACCCTATTCCTGGCATCCAAAGCATAAAAGTATTATTTTGATAATACCACTTAGTTGGGTTTGCATATATCTGACCTAAATATTTTGTGTGAATTTGAAGTGATGAGATTTTTTTTTTGATTAAAACATTTATCAGTATCACCTTTCAAAACGTTAACTCAATTTAGTATCTACTTTGTTTTATAGCTGAAAACAAGACCTTAGAAATATATGCTCTGTGACACATCTTTTAAAACATGTCGCTTGTCAGAATGGTTTCAAGTGTATTTTAGAAATCTTTCATAACTGTCTTTTTAGATTTATAAGATTATTAGAACTCTAAAAGAAAAAAATCTCACTCACTGAAGTATTTGTATATGATTGTATGCATCACAATACTTAATAGATGTTAGTAAGTAGTTCTTTTAAATTTGTTGTAGCATTTAAGAGTTGCCATGTTCTTGGTTATAAAAATTTCTGTCTCAAAAAAGCTACAATCTGAATCAAACATAGAAAGATGAGCTTGGAAGATTCAGAGAAAGTATTTTCATGTACCAAAACACACATACAAATGTGTACACATACAGGCACATCTATATACTATTTCATATTGTCCCTTTTGTGGTTTGTAGCATTAAAGAAGGGGAATGCCATGAGTGCTCTGTGCAAGCTGGCAAACGGCAGCTGTACCTGTGGTGTGTGAAACGTGCCCTTTTGTTGCAGGTCTGTGTGTCGGTTGCATTGTAAGGCAGGGTAGTTGATACTGTGGAACAGTCTTAATGGTCAACGGTGTAAGTCAAATCTGCAATAACTGCACAAGAGATGTTAAATTTATCAGTGATGTGAGTGTTCTTATTGCTCACAGTGTCCACGTTATTTCTGTGTATGGAAAACATCTCCTTTTGCAAACATTAAAACTACTTTCCTTCAAGTGCCTCTGCTAGGGGAGCAGAAATAAGCCAACAGAAGTGTGTTCTTTGGTGGTAAAGAAATGAGTAATAGAGTTGTAATTGCCTCAGGGGGCTAACAGCAGGGGCTGGATAGACATAAACTGCCTATGAGCACTGCGTTCCTGTAATACCAGCAACTCGGCAGGGCATATTCAGCTCCGTGTTGCATCTCTGATCAGCCTTGTACAGCAGAGGATGACTAGGAGGCCCAGCATCTATCTGGAATAAAAGTCAGTTTCTGTACCTGAGTTCTGAGTTTCAGTTAGAGAGGACTGGAGGGGTTAGTGGGACAACTAAGTACCATGGCTTCCCCCCACCAGCCCCAATCTCTGTTTGCTTCTCACTTACATTCAGATACTACTCTGTAATACTGTTTGGGATCTGGAATGCTATTTACATAAAAATCTCTAACCCTCTCTCCTGTTTTCTTATCACAGCAGATAGCATTGTTTTGCTTGAGTAATGCCCCAGGAAATTGTTCTATGTATATTTTCCATAAGAAGTAATAAGGACCCTTTTCTAAGGGCCTCTGGAACCTGCTCTTGAAGTTATTTGCAACAGAAGGTAGAGGAAGGGGATTTTGTTGAGACTTTAGTATGGTTTTACAAGCGGATCAGGCTGATCTAAGTTTGCTGCCAGCGAAAAGGGCAATCTCACTCCCAGCTGCGCAGCCCTTCCCCATCTCCTGTTGGGTGCTGGTGTGGCCTTTCCCTGAGCTGATTCATTTCACAAAGCCAGCAGAAAATGTTCTAATATTTTTGGGGCAGTGTTTTTGAGATGAATTGGTGAGGGGAGTCGACTCACTGAGGGGGCCTTTTTGGTCAGTAGTGGGTGCAGCATTACATGTCTTACCATCACCAAAAGTAGCAGTCACCTTCTGTTTTAAATGTATTGATTTGTGGAAAATGAACTCTTAAATATTTTAGATAAATGGAAACGAGCATCTCTCCAGAGTTTTATTTTAAGTGCAGTGATGATACATTTTATTATTACTGCTTATAAGCAGATACAATGACCATTGGGTAGATGTTTTTAAGTAAGGCATTTGCTTAAGATGGAGTCAATAATGAACTGAAATAATGTCCAGCAGGTCTTTTTAAAAGTAAGCTGGAGTGCAAAGGGAGTACACCTCTGACTTGTTCATTCTACCATTAATATGGAAAATCGACTATAGTTATATTTAATTCTTAAAAAAATCCCAGATGGTATGACTTAGTTCTAGGAGATATCTTGAATATGATTTTTTTGGCCCTATTGTTTTGAGACCTGATTTTTAAAAAATTTTGTTGTGTACTTGGCTGTATGCCTAATATGCTTTTACTGCAGTTGTCTCAGGGTTTCATCTGAAGAATAAGCATGCAGGAATTTATAATGAATATACTTTTTTCCTACAGTGTTTGTGGTTTGGTTTTTGGTTTTTTTCTTTCTTTTTTTTTTTCTTGCCAAAGCTTACCTTTACCTCATCCCAAAGAGTGACAAAGTCATTGTAACTTAGTGCTTCTTTCAAGGTGGGTGTCGGTACAACTGAAAGGTAGATCTAGAAGGGCCTTTTCTTCATACTTAACAGCTACTCATATGGATTTCATGAGGAGGTAATTTATTTGTTTTCCTCTGAGATACAGTGAACAGAGCTTACAATTTTTTTTGATGCTATTGTTCACTTAATAGATTATCTCTACATCACATTTGCAGGGTTTTTTTTATGCAGCTTCTGAACTTTAAGCACTTAAAAGGTTTTCTGAGGCTTAAGTATGTTAGTATAAGGTTTCATATGACAGCTGATCCAATGTAATGGCTCAGTGCTGTGAAGAGGAGATTGTACCCTTCCACCTCTATAGTTGTCTTGTATACTCATTTGTGGTGGTCCTAGTGCATGTCTGTCCTTGGTGAAACTGCTCAATTTGCTAAACCAAGAGGAAACCCCCCTTCCCTCCCAATACCAATGGATAGGCAGCAAACTGGAACACTGTGAGAAAGAACCAACAGCAAATTCAGGAAGTGAACGTCAGTAATCCAGGTGTTTCAGCTTTTTTCTGTTCTTTCTTTCCGTCCTGCAGATCGTAAGCTGAAAAGTCAGAAGTAATGACAACTCCAGTTCATTAAAGAAAAAAAACACTAGAGGTGAAATTGGACAATATTTAGCTGCAAATATTCTTTAAAACATTATCTTTAGGCTAATTCTTCGAGATAATGCAGTTAAAACTTAGTGGGGAGATTGTAAATAAAGCAAATATCTCTCTACCTTTCCAATCGACAATTACTTTATACTAAGATAATTGGGACAGGGACAAATTAAAGCATTTGACTTGGAGGGGGGGAGAGGTGATAGTATGGGGAGAATGAGAGAAAATTTAATGTAGCCGGAAAAACAAGCAAGCCTTCAGAAGATCCTGTAATAGCTCATTAAGGGGAGCTGTGAAGTGCTGAAGTCAATAAGATGTGGAGAAACTTGTTGCAAAAATAATTATATGTGCTACTGTAAAACCATTCTCTCTATGATATGCTGGTAATACAAGGACATAAAAGTATTCTTGTAAATTCTTTGCGTCTAAATTATCCACAGGTCTTGAAAGCAACATTTTGAGAGGGAGAGAAGCGTTTAGCACGTTGTACCTTTTTGATTCACATTGAATCTCTTGCATGTAGAACAGATTTTAAAACATACCTGTGACACTGCTATCTATCTGTTTTCTATAATGTCTGTCTGTGATACAAGGTAGAGTCTGTAAGAGGCTGGACAGCATATAAAATCAAAATCTCAGCTTATTTTTAAGGAGCCATTTTCCTTTGAGTAAAAAACCTGTTCTCCTTCAAAACACATTAAAATCTATCACTGGGCTAAAAAATCCAAAATAACACCCCCCTAATGCTCAAGAAAGTGTTTTTAAGGTCAATGTAGTATTTCCTGGCAGGGTTAAATCAGCAGTTGCATATGAAGATGTCATGCTGGTGACATCAACAATCCAGATTTAAGTTACAGAAAGATTATAGTTTCAACATTTTTGTTAAACAGTTCTTTGCTTTTTCAGTTGAAAAGGAAAAGAGTCCATGTTTCAAATGCAAAAGTTTTGGTTTATAGGTGATCTAATGTGTCTTAATCTCCTCTAGGGGCAGTTTTTCTGTTTCTAATGAAAACGTGAGTTGTAAATGGAAGAGGCAGATATGACATTTTTTCAGTACTTCATGATAATTTTGATGGCTGTTGGCAGTTTCTGTTGGCTGCGCTTGTTAGCTGTTTTATGTCTTGATTTGTAGACTTCCATGTTTCTAGATTCTTTTAAGCTGTTCAATAACAGAATGATTTTTACTCTGTGAGTGCTAACTTTTGTATGTGTTCCTTCTAAAAAGTATTGCATGGATCCAAACTGAGGGAAAATAATTTCATCTCATCTTAATCAAGGGCTACTTTGGAAAGCCTTTCCGTTTTCAGTAAATGGCATTCTTTGTGTCTCTAACTTAGCACTGAATAGCCTTCATGTAAGGAAATGTCATGAGTGCCTTCTTCAATTGGGAATATGTTTTCTCAATTAGTAAGTGCTGTTGAAGAATACCTGTGATTTGGGAAGTAGTGGTTGTGGCCTCGGCTGTTTTACTTGACATGCATCTTCTTGCTGCCCAGCCAAGTTCTAAAAGGTCCCTGCGAGCAGAGACCCTCCCCAACAGAGGGTTCTCGGCTTGTGCTTGAAGGTTTTTGGTGTTCATATTTGTTTATCAAGGAAAGAATTTGTTATGAGAAATCCAAATGCACTACTGATTTGAAGAGATTGGTGAAACTTTCAGAAAGCTTCATCACTTTAGCAATGGTACTTTCATAGAATCATAGAATCATAGAATCATTGGGTTGGAAAAGACCTCTAAGATCATCAAGTCCAACCATCAACTAACACCACCATGACTCCTAAAAGGGATTTCTAAAGGGATTAAGTTCCTGTCTGCAGCAGTTTTTCATGAGACGCTCTGGATGTTCAGGACTTGGCGTACCCTCACTTTAGAAGGTGTGCGATACCCCTTATATAGAGATACTACATAAGTAATAATTCTTTAGCTCATTAGTACCAGTGAGGTCTGTAGTGACAGGCATCTGCATTGGACACTGATTGCTTGGGAGACTTTCATTGCCCATTGATAAGACTGGTATGGCAATATGAGCTTTGGATGCTTTAGCAGCAGGGTGCTTTTGCACAGTCATATTGGACACTGACCCAAAAATATCTGGTGTCTCTTGGCATCTTTTAAGGTGCACTGGGGTGACCCTTGTCTCAGTTACTTCTTTGAGAAGATGACTGGCTGAAGGAAGAATGTTTTTAATTTCAAAATATTTTCTAACTCGAAAGTGGGAAAAACAGGAAGTAAAACACATCAAAGCAGCTCATAACTTGTATAAAAATACTGTGTTTCTCCAGTATGTTGTTTTCTGTTGGTTAGAATTAGTTTTAAAGTATTTTTTCTTTATTCTTTGTTTGGGTTTTCCATAAACTCTTATTTCATGGAAGGAGTAGTGTAGAACTGAGTAGTTGAATTTGCCCAGAAGTTGATGAAATTATACCATGTATATTTGTAGGTAGACGGTATGCTTGGAAAGTTAACATGTTCATGTTAATTACTGAAAGAAATTAACAGTATGCTAGTGCTCTATCAAGAAATAACATGACTGACAAATAGAGAGCAGCCAGTTCCATGAAGAGAAAAAGTCTAAGCATCTTCTCCATTTACCTGACCATGTTTCTACCACCTGATTTCAGTTCTGCATTTTTCTTTAGCTGGTAGGGATTGCAGTGGAGTGATGCTGTCCCTTTCCATTTGATCTGCTTGGCCAGATACAGGTGTGTGGATGGAGAGCTGCGTGCAGCATCGCAGGTGAAGGGATGAGCTTTGTAGTTGCTGGGTGGTCTCTCCCAGTGCTGGCACAGGTGCATCTGCTGGCCAAGGGTATTTTGTAGTCCACCAGCTGAGGCTCTTTAGGGAACTTTGTGCTGTGGAGTATTTGCAGAACTTCTAGACAAATGTGGCCTTGTTGTAAAGTTTTAGTGTGTGTTAGGTCTTTGGTTATCTGTCTCATTTAGCTGCCTTTGGGTTTGTTACTTCTTGTTTTCTCCCTTCCTGACTTTTGTATTTCTTTTCTTGCTTTTCTTCAATGTAACAGCATGCTTGCTGAGGACAAAGGTTCAGAAATGACACTCATATGAATTCCATTAATTCTGACTTGCAAATCAATGTATACGTATTAACTATCTTTTTTGATCTTAAAGCCTTTCTATTTTGTACTCCTGCTTCAGGTTTCTACAAGAGTATCTGTTGTTTCACAGAGATGGGAAAGCTGTAAAATTCAGCATTAAAAGCAGTTAATTGTTTAAATCCTGGTAACTAAGGCATTAAAAAATGCACTGTAATTAAACATTTTTTGGCTTTGGAGTGAAGAAATATGCCAATTTACTTCAACTATGAAGAATGCCATGTTAATGATATTGGGCGACAGAGCTCCTTATGCTTCTGCCCTGTGTAACTGAAACATTGGGAATGGCAATTTCAGGAGTTGAAACCTCGAGAGAAAATTGCCTGTCCATGCCTTCCCCCCTGCTTGCTTTCATTCTCCTGCTTGTAACTACAGCTTTCAAAGTCCTTATACCGTGTGTGCAGAGCTTGTAAAACTGCTCTGCCAGCTACATACCTATGTAGGGATTTAACCTACAGTGGAGTAAGTTGGTAGGCTTGTGCTTTTGAGGAGTTTTAGCAGAGACACCTGAAGTAGTTCCCACTTGTACTGGTGCTGTCCCCCATCCCCCCCGCCTACCTTTAGCACTCTGTGGCCGAGGTGGCTGAACCAGACATACATCAGCATTATGCAGGGCTGTGAAGTCCTTTAATGTATAAATAGAAATGGGCTGCAGGCTGCCAAAGGCAGTGGCTCCGGAGCAAATGTTCAACTTTGCTTATGGCGGAGGGAGGAAGGCAGAATTTATCTCCTGGCGCAGGACAAGGCAAATATGCGAGTACCTTCAGCTGCTGTGCGAGTCTAGTGGGAGTCTGCAGCTGAGAACATTTTCTACCCAAGTACTATTGCACTCATGAGGCTTAACAGACTTGGGACTTCTGTGCTGAGTTTCAACTTTTTTTTNACAGAATTAAGCCTTTCCCTACTCTATCCATTTAAACGCCCAGCAACTAAGCTGGAATTTTCCGTGTAGCTCTGTAACTGTTTCCAGGTTTCACTTAAAAGGTTGGTGAAAACTGGAGTGCTGGTTCCCCCAAAACAGTACATTGGTACATTAATGCTGAAGCACAGTGGGGAGGCTGATATGGTACAGAATTGGGCAGATCAGATCTTAGGGCAGTTATTTCAAGGTGTCCAACGCAGAACCATACCAATTGGGCTTTATACCTTTAAGGTTTATTTGCAGTCATGGGAGGCTGAAATTGAGGATCTGAGAGGGAATAAATCACTGAGTTCTCTAGAATTTTAACTACAGGGATGCCTCTGAAAATAGAGAAAGTCAGATTTGTCAGGCTTATGAGATACAGTTACAGCTATAGGTTCATGTATCGCTTTACCTGTCTCATTTCCTCTTGGAGAGAGGTTGGTTAAATACTGTCTTAGAACTGCCTGCTGGGTTGTTTGAAATGTTTCACCTTTTTATTACTGATTCATTTCCTTGTAATCTTGTAATGTTTGCTGATCTGGAAAGCTGGATTTTCAGGAAGGGCCAGATTGAAATCTGTTTAATCTAAATCCTTATGAAGTTGGTAAGGTCTTTGTTAAACTACCTTGAAAGCTATTTGTTTTTTCAGGATTTAAGTATTCTTTCTTTGAAGTTGGGGGTGGGGGGCGTGTGGGTTTGGAGTTTTTTTTCTTCTTTTTTTTTTTTTTTTTAAGGTAGGATTACTATTCCATCAAGATAATGTTAACTTACTGAAAAGTTAAGTATTAACAGTATCCTCTTTGATTTTAGTCAAAGACTATGTTCTGCAAGAAAGCTGTGCATCTTCGGTGTCCTTCCAGAACTAGTTGGAAAACTCATAGTTATTATTTATTTTAAATGGCAAATACTATTGTTGTTCTTTGCCTAAATGCATTTTCTGTCAGTCCGTATCATCCTGAAGATGAATGTAGTAGGACTGAAAACCTCAGAGAAACTGTTGGAAGCAACAGTGACTGCATGTTTTTTACATAACTTAAAAGAATGCCTTTAGCTGTGTTTTTTGAATGGAATATTTATGCTGGAATGATTAATGCAAACTGTTTTGTAGAGGGATAAGTAGACAAATCATCTTCTGTTATCTTGGCCATCCCAGTAGAAAAGAGCAAGAACTGCATTGGGGGGGTTGGGGGAGGGAGGTAGTATGATATGAATATACTCCTAGAGAAATAGAACTGGGGAATAACACTTCAAATGGAAAAAAAAGGGGGGGGGGGAGGAATTGAGGCTAAAAATCTGTAATGTTCCCTGTGAAACGTAGATGAATGACATATAAAATGTTATTTCTTTCTCATTTAAAAGCAAACTTTTTAAAGTTGAATATTGCTCTTTTTAAGAGAACTTATTCAGCAATATCTTCAGCCATGAAAATCCCCCTATCTTTTCAGCCTGTAGAGTGGAAGCTGAAACAACATTGTGTGAACCATATTACTTTTTTTTTTTTTTTTTTTTTTTTACCTTACACNTTTTTTTTGATCTCACATCTTGGTCGTTGCCACAGACCAGAGCTCTGGCAGTTATAGAAGCAGCAGTTGTTATGCACTGCGCTTGTTATGTACATTGTTCAAGATAGTTGCTAGCGATGTTTCTGGGCAGCTCCAAGAAAATGGCATGATGCTACTTTAATTAAAGACAAGCTGTACAAACAACCTTTGCATACACATTTGTAGTAAATATATTGATCCTAGTAAGTGTAGCGATCCTTTTAGAAATATTGTATTAAATTCCAAACTTCTGTTATCTGTACTACAGCATGATAGTGTCTGATCTCTTGTTTATAACACCCAGGGCAACTCTTCCCTGTCGTGTGCCTGGGCTTACTGTACATGTACTGAATATTACATCTACAAGGTACACGTTCCTGAAGTGCTGAATCGACTTTGCTTGTATAGGTCAAGTGTGCAATGAATGAGCCGTACCACGAATGGATGGTCTAATACTTCCAAGAGCAGCTAGGCTTACTGCTTGTGAATCGCATAATGTCTAAGTCTATTTGCAGCCTGAAGTCTGCAGACTTACGTCACTGAAGCGGCTCAAGCAATTTGCTTCTAGCCATCCTCTTTACTAAAAGGTTTTCATATCTGAGCAAACAGCATGTTGTGGACTGGATGCTCGCATTAATCATTTTAGTAAAGTGTAAACAGCTGGTGTTTGCAGATCAAGCACTTCTGCTTTACTACACCTACAGTCCTATTCTTGCCTTGTTCTTTTAAGAGCTTACTGATACCAGTGTGCTCATTCAGACATACTTCACCTTGACTCTTGAGAAAGTATCAAAAACATACTTTATAGCAGTCTGCTCCCTTTAATAGTGAAATTTATAACTGATCCAGAATCAAAAGGTATGCAAATATTTGGATCAGTATATAAACTACATATTTACTGGAATTCTGTAATGCCCAGCCTACTAATGTAAATACACACAAATCCTCAGTTTGAGGTTCTTTTTGGATTGTTTTTCTTATGTAAACCAGCTCCAGATCAAAGCTATTGGCTTATAGGTAAATGCAAGTGCTTTCTTTTCCATCTTCTTTCAGGATAGTAAAAGAATAATCTTATGAAAGACTTCCCATTTAAGTACTCCAAAGTGATAGGTATTTTTAGACTCTTTCACGGTGGACATACTTGCTCTCAATTTTAAGCACAGTGTACTTTCCAAAAGTCTGTTTCATTTTCCTCTCAGAAAATGAGGAACTTGAAAAGAATCTATCCTGTAAATGACATTTTCTTACACAGTTTTAGAAATACATGATGATGATATCTTGTAACTCTCCACAATGAGCTTTATTGGGCTCTTCTCAGTGAATTAGCCTCATCTGTGCTTGGCAAAGTTCAGAAGCTTGTAGTCCATGGTTTTTCTTTCCTGCTTCTACTATTCTTGTTTTGATTAAAAATAAAACAAAAAGTTACATTTTAAACTTTGTGGTTTATCCTTAAATCTGTTGTTTGTTCTAGTTTCTGCTAGGTTATTTCATTAACTGAATTCAAAGGCAAAACAAAACCCAAAATGTCCAAAACTGCAGTAGTTGTCATCTATACATCTTTGATTACAAAAGCATGTAAATTGGGTTGTGAGGAAGAAGAAATGTTAGAAAGCTTGTGCACAGTTGTATCATGATGTTTATGATACTGATGCTTATATGATAATGCTAAAGATACTGACAGGTCCATTACTCCTGTTGTTAAATAGACTTGTACTGTATTTATTTTCTCTTTTTTTGGGGGGGGAGGAGGGGACGGGCAGGGGGAGTAAAAGTATTTGGTGTATGCCATTCTTAAATCTTGTAAATTAATGATGTTTATTGAATCCAACTTCTTATGTCTGTGCATATATGTATGAAAACACCCATATTACATAAATTCATGTAGTGTTAAAAGAGGATTTTGGTTTTCAAAATATTTTTGTTCCAATACTAAATATTCCTAGTCTTCAATACTTCTAAAGATTTCAGTAGAAGCTTATACTCTTGGAACATACAGTTCTCAAAATATTCTTAACACCCTGGAAGTTCTTAATGGGCTAATATTTTCCATTGAGCTAACTGCATTTAAAATTAATTGCTAGTATCCTTGAGGAAGCCCTATTGACAGTGATCAGTAGTTGATATTATGAATAAATAATAGTGCAACAAAATCTCAGATGCCATGAGGGAAAGCTATGTAACTTGTTTGGACAAACACATCAATATCATCATAAATAAATGCAAATTTTTAAAAAGAGTTCTTAACATTCATTAACTTTTGAAACACCGTGATATGGAAATACTGGCAGCTCTCCTGTTTGTTGAAACTCTTCTTAACAGGACTCCAGGAGGTGGAACACTGAGATTAGTATTTCTGTGGGGTTTTTTTGGTATATCTCTTAGGGCTTCTGGGATGATTGTTTCTTAATAAGTTTCTGGCGCTAATAACTTAAAGAATAAAAGCTGAGGGGGGAAAAAGGGCAACTACAAAGAACCCAAAGTGTATTTTAAAAAGTCATTATTTTTGAGGTGCTGGGAGAGTTGGCTCATGATTTCGGAATGCACGCTGTTAACAAGGATTCCTTTGAAGAACTCTCTGTAGCCCAGTGTTAAAGGCAGTCAGAGACCAACCATAATTAATACAGTCTTTCAAATTAGTGGTGAAATTCATCAGCCAGTTCCAAAATCTGACCTTTATATCTTACTCATAACAAAATACAACCTCTGTTACATCTTATTTAGTAAGAGGAAAAAGGAATGCTTGAAGTATAACTTTGAATGTATTCATAAAAGAAGTGATGAAAAAGGAGTATGAGGTCATTGGAGGTACTACATAAGCAGCATTACCTGAAACAGGCTCATGAAGGGAAGTTTGATGCAATGTCACAAAGAGTTTCTCACTGTGGATGCACGTTCTGTACTCTATCTGGGAAGAAAAATAAAGGACTATCTAGATATATGTGGCAATTTAGTATCATATCATAAAAAAAATATTGTTGCATGGGGAAATTTTGAGTTCTTTTGATCTATGAAAACTGAGTGATCACACCAGTCTCTCTTTTAATAAAACTATTAATCTCCTGAACAGATGTTGGACAGCAGCTGTCTTGATGGTCGAATGGGCTAGTGCAGCAAAAAGCTTCTCCTGCTCTTTCTCCACTGTCCTTCTGCCAGTGTGCTAGACCTGTCCTCTAGAACTGCTCAGCTGGACATCGACTGGTCTATGTTATCTCCCCGCTAGTGATAATTATTTTGTCTTTTTGGGAGGGGTGTGTGTAGATTTAAGAACAAGACAAAAAAACATCAAAAAAAATCCCCAAAGCCACAAAAACAAACCTTAAAAGTATTTGATGCACACCATTCTTAAATCTTTTAAACTAGAATTATCTGAAGTTGTTTATCTGAGTGCATAGGTATGATTTCCTCCTCGTGGCTGGTTTACTCCTAGTACAGGCTGGGGGGCAGTTCTGAAACTATGTAGGTTTTTTAAAAAATGATCTTAAAGCAGCTGTAGTTAATCAGTGTACCCTGGGCCCATATGATTAATTTTTTAGTTCAGCTGTATGGTGTGGGTCAAGTTATACTTGAAATAGACCTAATTAAACTTCCGTTAGCAGCGGGTGCCGCAGTAATCTCAGCATCCAGTTCTCTCAATTTGCTGTATTTGACCCAAGGGTAGTGTTACACGGGCGGTTTGCTGGCGCTGACGGAAGGAAGCGTTGTTTCTTCCTCTCGCTGCGCAGAAATCTTTCTGAAATTTTCAGCTACCACTAGATTTGTCCGTTAAAATCCGGAGGCCGGAGGCTTCCCGCCTGCCATCCTTTCCCTCCTGGCCTGTGAGATGGTGCTGAGCGAAGTAAACAATCGGAAACGCCCGAACGGTGGTGTCGGGGCCGGCCGCCGGCGGGGGGCGGGCC
>WAAD01005316.1:33214-78919 GCA_013389945.1 Fregata magnificens
GGGCGGCACGCTCCTCCTGCCGCCGGTCCTGCCGCCGCCCCGCAGCCGGCCGGCGCCCCGCTCCCGGCACCATGCTCAGCCTGCAGGATTCCCTCTTCTTCGAAATTAACATAAAGTCTCTGCTGAAATCCTGGAGCAGCGGCAGCAGTAAGTATGTCGCTGGAACCGAGAGCCAGAGCGTCATAGCGGATTTTTTTTTTTGTTTTTTTGCATGCTGCTGTGTGAATTATGCTTTAAAAAACAGGTTTTTAGCCATCCTGTGTGCTGGTGCAACTTGGTGTAGCCAGCGTGAGAGGTGAGCAAAGTGCTCTATCTGCTTCCTAGTTGTCGTGTAAGACAACGTGTATATATATTTTTAAATTTTCTTAGGCTGCAGTTGTTTCAGTCTGATAAAGTTCTTTGCACCCTTTGCTGTCCGAGAGAGATGACAAGTAGATGCTCATCTCTGTGGAGTTACCGGGTGCTGACGCTGTGGCTTAGTTCTGCCAAGCTGTGAATGCTCCCTTGAAGCAAAAGTAGTTGCCCTCAGACTGACTGTTTTACAGGGGGTATTATTTTTCCTGCCTCAAATCCATTATTATACCTGCAAAAAGTGCCCACTTTGATCTTCTAAATGGTCCAGATCTAGAGTTTCTATGAGGATTTCTTGTCTTCATTGAACCAAGGAAGGCAAGGATGCTGCTCTTGGTAGAAGACAACCAGTCTGTCCTCAGATCACCCCTTCACACATGCTTCAATGCAGGGTCTGGGGCCCGGGAGCTGCCTTGCACTGTGTAGCAGGCTCTGCTACCACAGGCACAGCAGCTTAATGACAGTACGCCAGGAGATGACAAAGATGACGTAATTGTACGTCAGCTAAGTATTTAGTATGTCTTAAGTTTCTTGTATTTGTAAAAATGAAAAAAGTCAAAAACAGGAGGTATCTGGTATCTCAGCTTTAAGTCATGTCTCCTTAATTGCTGTTTGAGGTGTACTGGGATGCAGTTTCCACTCACCAAACACCTCATCAAAATACCTCCATTAGGATTTTTACCCCAATACAGCATTGTTTGTTTCACCTGTCTGTCTTGTTTGAAGGAATTAGTAGCAAGTTATTTATTGTACAGCGTATTAATCAGTGCTAGGAGAGTATGCAGATATTTAGTTTGTCCTAATAGCTTATGCAGATGTGACACTTGCTTTTTGCACTAACTTCTGTAATGCATGTTTTGGACTAATAACTTCTGGACTTATGACTTCTAAGTTAAAGCAATAAATATTTCAAAACAAGCATCCTTGTAGGTTTTGCTTTTCACTTTGTTTGGTTTGTGTCTTGCAGATTAACTGTGTCTGTTCCAAATTATACTTTGTAATAGTACTTGGTATTATTAACATTCTTGCTGAAATAAAGATAATAAGAAGAGTTTTTCTAATATTTTATAGTAGAAGCTGAATGTGTCTCATGAAAATGATTAAAAATCCATAAAGTTAATTTTATTAATGTATATTGTTTCCAAACTAAACTGGATACATTCAGTTACAATAAATTCAATCTACAACTAGATAAATAATTGCTGTATAGATAAGGAGACGAATTGCTGAATCTAGCCTAGACAATTGTCAGCTGTCATAAGATACAGAGTAATAATAATAAAAAAGGGTATCTGCGAAGAGGTTATATGCGATGCTCTGTTTTCCTCGTTATGTCCTCTGTTATGTAAGCACAACAGAGAAAGATCTTCCCGACTCTTTCGTCAGGAAGTGGTACTTGGATCATCTGCCGACAAACTAATTTTCTGTGCTCACTGATTAGATAGCTGGGGTTTATTTCACTTTTTCCTACGATTGTCACTCCATTTGTGAAAATTGCCATGATTACGGCATAGCTGCATGTCTGCTCTGTAAGTGTGTGAGAGGCGCGTTCTGATGGCTTTCCGCTCTGCAGACCGGCCAGGAGCAGACCTCTCTATGCAGCCTGTGATGCCTGGGTTTAAGTATTGTGATTCACATGGATAGCTTAGTGAATTGAGCTGAGTGGGCAAGCCAGTTGCTTTTTTCCTAAAACGTTTTCCAATCAAGTGATGCAGCACACGCAGAACAAGGAATTACGCAATATTTATGTTGAGTATGTGTTTGGAAATTCAGTAGATGTGCATATGTTGAGGAATTACTTGAGAAAGGTTTTTCCTGTGTTTTTGTAAAATTTTTATATGCAAATGCTACTTTTTATGGTTTATATGATAACTTCAGAATTTTGTATAGTAAAGAATGTCAGAAGAGGAGTGGGTATGCTTGCATGCATTTCCATATACATAAAAACAAGCATCTGTAGAGAGTGTTTAAGTGTATAACAGAAAGGCAGCAAAGCTCCGTGGGTCTGGTTAAGGGCTTGCTTAGCTGGCATAATGTTGTTGCAGTGCTGGCTAAGGTTTTATTGTAGTTGGTCTTTTTTCTTTCAGTAACAACAATGAAGTGACATTCATATGGCCTAGTTTCAGAATGCTGTCTCTGTGCCAACAATTTTAGGCATTACTTCTTTTTAAAAGGAGTCAGGAATGTTTTTTTAATCCAACAGTGAAGTGAGGATGTTCCAGCTTAAGAATTATTTGCTTACTGAAGTTGTGGATGTAATAGAGGCTTTATACTCGCTTGTCCTCAGGTTGCTTGGCTCCATAGTATGTAAGGAATCTTAGTTGTGATAATGTGTCTTAATGTTCTTAAAGTTATGGATTCTGTTGTTTAGTCCATTGCAGTTTGAATATGTGTTCTGTTTAACCATTCTTCTGAGGTTTGTGATTTTGTAGCAAAAATATTCATTTTGATTGTTACTTAATGTTGATTGGTGTAAGAAACCTCTCATATTTTGTCCGCAAAAACCTTTGTTTAAGGTTGAGGAGGTCTGGATGCCATGAGAATTACTTTTAGTAATGCAATATATGCGTTCAAAACCCAAGTGTGGTGCTGCTTACAATGAAAAGCATTATGTAATGAATACCTTTCTGTAAGATATGACACACATTTTAATGAAAACTATGCATGTATTTCTGGGGCTTACAGTCTGGACAGGAACTGCTTTCCAGTAAACATGAGTACGACACATTACTGCTTTTTTAAAAGCTCTTCTGTGTTTCTAATATCTACTGTAGTAATAATCTTGTCTGGTTCAGAAATAAATAATTATTTCTGGATAGTAAAAAAGAAACAAAAAATGTGTCTATTATCTTTCTAATCACGAATACACAGCTTTCTGTTGGTGTGCTGCAGTTGTGGTGTGTCTGCCTGGTAAACAGAAGGGTACACCTGTCCTGTGGGTGCTTCTCTGTCCTTGAACTCGTCCCTACCTTCTCCTGGTAAATCAGTGTTGGAGGTGGTTCATGAGATTTTCATATCGGCTTGCTCAGCTTGATTCAGAAGTCATGCATATATTTCAAGAACTCATACCAGTTAAGAGAACGTCGCACCTGCCAAAGCTACATCGAGGTCGTTGCCCTTGGCCTCTTTTTGGTAGGGGTTTGTGACAGCTATTTTCAAAGTTACTGAGTTGTGAGCCTAGGAACAAAGTCATGGCAGGAAAGTAAGCTGTATCTGCCTGTACAGCAGTTGTTTTTGAAAATGTGTTATAAAATCAGAAAGAAGTGGAGCAACTTTAAAAGGAAGTGAATTATTGGAGCTATGGCTGCCAGGTGCTGACAAGCATGTGAAAACTCGGGAGCTGCCTGGCAGATACTTCTGAATCATTCCTTCTGTGAACAAAAAACGCACTTGAAGTTGAAGAATCACTTACCTTCCCATAGGATTAGCGTGACTGAAGATTACTTCCTCCTTTACCAACCAAAAATGAACTCTTGGCTCTCAAGAGAGGTTCTGCTCTTATAATACAGTATTTAACAAAGTAGATGTAATGGCTTCATTTTTATCCTGTGGCTTTTCATTTCATGACAGCAATGAAACTGTGATTTAAATAAGAAAGGTGAGATAACCTTACAATCCCATGACAGGAACGTATATGAAAAAGGACCATATGAAGAACTGTGGAACAAACATTTTGTTGCCGGTCTTGTTCTGTGGGAGGAGATAGGGTGACGCACAGTCTATGTGGAGGTGTGCGTGACTTTAGCAAAGGACAGATTTGTTCCTTTTGTTGCAGTTTGCTAGTGGATTATACTTTCTAAAAGCAATGAAAGCACAATTTGTTAATATTTTAGGAATCATTATTGCATGATAAATTTGAACTTGCTTTCCCAGCAACTGTTAAAATTGTAAAGAAAAATAAAACCTGGGGAAAAAATTGGTCTGAGATGTTATGTGATTGCTTCTCCACTGAAGTGTCCTTTGGGGTGGCAGTTATCAGTGGCAGTACAGTGCTCTGGAGAACTTTCAGAAATCTTTTAATGGCAGTTTTATATTCCAGTGGCAAAATCAGTGTTACTTCACAATCAAGAGAAATCTTACTTTCATGAGATACTATTTTTGGTGCCTTTTTAAACAATAATAGAAATTAAATTAGTATAATATTAAGTAGGGTGTTAACTTTATTTCTCCAGCATTAAACATCCCAAATAATGTGTTCAGTATTTTTGTAGGAAACTTTTTGTTAATTGTAAACTTGACTTCAAAAAATCACCAGTTAGTAGTCATCTTGTACGCTGAAACTCCATAGACTGTCTCTAGAGAATGTACCAATTTTTCCTTATGATTGTATCTTCCAAAATTGTTTTGACATACTGAAAAGTGAAATTTTTAAATGAAAGACGAATCCAAATTTATGTTAAGTTTTGAAAAAGCTACTAGACGCTACTCTTTTTTTTTTTTTTTTGATGCGTTTAAGCGTACTTTGTGATAGTAAATGTACTTACAGATCCCTGTACTGCTGGTGTAGCAAGTTTGTTTGCTGTAGAAGGGACGTAGTGCTTATGACGGCTTCTCCACAGCCTGTCAGTTGTCATGGGAAAAGCAAGTTTTTGTCAGTAGTTAATCACCCAGTAAAATGTGAATGTGTCAATTTTTTTTTTTTAAAGGGATTATGGAGTGTAACCTCCATATCTGGCCCTATTTATGAACTAACTGGTCTTTAATGATGGCTACTTGTGCAGTATATCTTGGGGCGCATAAGATCATGAGTCATTGCATCTCCTGATATACGGTGTGTTGGCATACATTCAATTAAATGAAATGCCAGTAACATTCTGTGTAGTAAAATTTGCTATGTAAAGAGAAGATAGCTTTTTTTATTTTTCTTGCAGGGTAGGGTTGAAATAACAAGGTCTATAAACGGAGGTAGGCTGGAAGGAGATAACTAGGCTATAAGTAGGTCATCCAAACCAGTCAGTGTACCACTCTGAAGCTGAAGAATGCCCAATATACATATGTGAAAGTTCTGAAGTTGTCAAACTTTTTCAGTCCCACTCCATTAGATGTGGGTCAAATGAGCAGGATGAAGACAAGGGAAGTTAGGTAAGATGGCTGAGCTGGTCACTTTTGCCAAAAGTGGTGGCTTTGCCCCCAGCAGTGCAGCCTTGTCACCTTTTCACCTGCCAACTGTGGTACTTGTCTCATCCTTTCAGTAAGCTGTTTTGGGTCGTTACATCAGCAGAAATTTCCTTGGGAGAGTGGAGATTTTTTTTGTTGTTGTTAAATTATTCAGCTGAATCATCTCAAGGCAAGGAGGGTGGATGAGAAGGCTGGTCTAAAAGAAGGGTCAGGCCCACCTGCCTAGCAGTGAGAGGCTGACTGCCTCTTTTGGTGGGCGTATATGGGTGTCTCGGCTCGCCTGGATCATTGAGCCTTGCTCTCACATGTATTGCATAGAAGCCTTCTTTATATTTGCTCATTTTTCTTCTGCATGACTGAAGCTGTGTGATTATTTTTTGGGTATTTTTGGGTTGATACTTTTTCCCTGCCTTATCTGTTTGATGCCTACCGTTTATATTATAACACTTGTTGTGTAGATTGGGTGTAAGGGCATGGATGCTCATTAGGGAAGTGTATGCAACCAGATTTTTACCAATGATAAGTAGATATGGATATATGATATTTTGGGCCTTACTTTGGACTTCTCTGCACATCAACATGGAGAACCTTGAACTGTGACTTTTATTTTTAAGATTGTCATGTGCGAGTTCTTCATATTAATTTTTAAATAAGATGCCTGCGTTGTATTAAGTGCATTATGTGTTGGGATATACATTATTTATCTTCATCGGGTATAGATATGCAAGAATGAGATCTCCTTTGGGGCGTTCTTTCTATTAAAGCAATATACTTTTTGCTAAACCCGTAACTAGATTCTGTAATGATTCAAATTGCAGAAGAGAATGCTATTGAAAGGAGAAAGTGCCCCAAATGCAAACCATGCTGTCAGCTACTGTTGCTAGAATAAACTGCATGCTCTGCATGGACTTCAGGAAAGCTCCAGATAAACCGATTGCAACAACCCATATCAAATACCCCATTTCTGCTGACCTTTTTTTTTTTTTTTAAAACTCTAGCTCTGGCACTTTTGTATTTGAAGGGGAAAGGTTCAGCCACTAGAGATTTAATAGCATTTAAGAGATCACTGACAAAACAGTGTTTATTTAGAAAGGTGACTGTCAACTTCAGAACACTCCGTGGAACAAAACTGTTGTTTGCTATACTATATCCTGTTTGCATGTAGTTACAGGTTTTCCCCTGTATAAAAAGAAATATTCTTCCTCATTTCTCTACAAAGAGTAATGATGGTAGTCAAAGGGAGCTTTTAAATTCTGCTAGGTACAGTGCAAAATAAAGGGTGAATTTAAACTTAAAGAGAAAAAGGCCGTTGTATATCAAAAGGGGCACTCGAACCTAAAAGGCACTGGGCCATGCTACTGTAAATATGAATTAAGTGTTTGAACTCTGATGTTCCCAGTTGCCTGTGTAAATGTCACAAGCAAAGGTTTACATTAGTAGGTCTGGTAGAAACTACTTTCTGGGAGAAATTTCAGGGGAGTTTACTGAAATATGGTTTGTATAACAGCCTGCCAAGCTGCAATAACAGAAGAAAATAAAATGTGAAGGCATAGAATTGCTTTGTTTTAATTCCTTTTAATATTAGAATATTAAGTATTGAAAATTAAGGTATAGAAAGAAATAAACTTTATATCATTGACTTTGCATTGATAAGTCTCATTAGACAAATCCAGGAGTTTTTATGGACCCATCAAAAAGTATTTAAAATATGGTGATGGTCAAAAGGCTAGAGGTGGAAAATGTTTCAACGCAGTTACAGAATTACATGTTTTATAACTCTCTAATTGTTTTCATCGGATTTTAGACTTGATGCCCTAAGTAGGTATAGTTAGAACAAACAAGAAAAGCAGTATGTGTAGGACAGATTTTATCCAGTTTGGAATAAATACTACTAATGAATATATGATGCTTTCAAAGTAGTAGTAGAAAACAACAGGCATATAAAAATTTTTCCTCACTCTTTACCTTTTCTCATTCTTTTCCTAAGAATCAAGAATTTGAAAATCCAAAGGGGAGAAAGAGTACTTTTCTTCAGATTTACATAGCCTCAGAAATAGATGGCTGACAGTTTAAAAAAACAACCATATCAAGCTTCTAAAATAAAAATTTTCATTT
The DNA here is from genome assembly GCA_013389945.1 of Fregata magnificens. Lineage (NCBI taxonomy): Eukaryota > Metazoa > Chordata > Aves > Suliformes > Fregatidae > Fregata > Fregata magnificens. The sequence continues at coordinate 40,799 of WAAD01005316.1, forward strand.
TAAACATTAATATTTATAGGTTTCTTGCTCAAGAATTAGTTCATGTTCTAGAAGTAATTAATTTCTCAAAGAGATCTTAGGAAAGCACAGCATGGGAAGTATAAATGACTCTTCTGGTTCTGCCCATTGGGCGCAGCTGGCATGTGATTTGGGGATATTTTCAACTTTACTTTTGGAAGTTTCCTTTGTAGACAATTGCTACAGACCAGAATGCTGGTCTAGAAAGATGTATGAATGCCTATAACCCTTGCAAATCAATGCTAACTAATTAATGGATATTGGAGAGAATGGTTATATTTGCAGTGCTATGAAAGCATCATAAGTAGCCTTAGGAACTGGTGATTTTCTTCCTTTTGCTTCTTTTTTTCATCGTCCCTGTTTGCTTTCTTTGTTCATGCTGCTGAACTAGAACTTAACATCTTCAGGTTAGGAACTGTGATGTTTGCGAGGGTGCCAGTGCACCAGGGTCACTGGTCAATAACAACTCAGCTGCTCTTAATGCAGCCAATGTTAGGCTTAAAAAACTGGGTGTCTGACATCTCAGTGGAAACCTGCCTCCTTTTTCTCTCTAACATCTTGTTTGTGCCGGCTGTCAGCAGGGCATAGCAGTTGGGCCAGATATCACCAGATTTTTACTGTTCTTTCAGCTACAAATGAGGTCTTGTCCTGGAAAAAAGAGAGACTGGCAACTGGCACTTCGTTTTTATAGAATCATAGAATCATAGAATCATTGGGTTGGAAAAGACCTCTAAGATCATCAAGTCCAACCATCAACTAACACCATCATGACTCCTAAACTAGACCCTGGAGTGCCACGTCTACACCTTTTTTGAACGCCTCCAGGGTAGACGACTCCACCACCTCTCTGGGCAGCCTGTTCCAATGCCTAACCACTCTTTCAGTAAAGAAATTCTTCCTAATGTCCAATCTAAACCTCCCCTGACGCAACTTGAAGCCATTTCCTCTCGTCCTATCGCTAGTTTCGTGGGAGAAGAGTCCAGCACCCGCTTCCCTACAACCTCCCTTCAGGTAGTTGTAGAGAGCGATAAGGTCTCCCCTCAGCCTCCTCTTCTCCAGACTAAACAACCCCAGTTCTCTCAGCCGCTCCTCATAAGACTTGTTTTCTAGTCCCTTCACCAGCCTCGTTGCCCTTCTCTGGACACGCTCCAGCACCTCAACGTCTTTCTTGTACTGAGGGGCCCAAAACTGAACACAGTACTCGAGGTGCGGCCTCACCAGTGCCGAGTACAGGGGCACGATCACTTCCTTACTCCTGCTGGTCACACTATTCCTGATACAACCCAGGATGCTGTTGGCTTTCTTGGCCACCTGGGCACACTGCCGGCTCATGTTCAGCCGGCTGTCGACCAGCACCCCCAGGTCCTTTTCTGCCGGGCAGCTCTCCAGCCACTCTTCCCCAAGCCTGTAGCGTTGCATGGGGTTGTTGTGACCCAAGTGCAGGACCCGGCACTTGGTCTTGTTGAACCTCATACAGTTGGCCTCGGCCCATCGATCCAGCCTATCCAGATCCCTCTGCAGGGCCTTCCTTCCCTCGAGCAGATCGACACTCCCACCCAGCTTGGTATCATCTGCAAACTTGCTGAGGGTGCACTCAATCCCCTCATCCAGATCATTGATGAAAACGTTGAACAAAACCGGCCCCAGAACCGAGCCCTGGGGAACACCGCTCGTGACTGGCCGCCAACTAGATTTCACTCCATTCACCACCACTCTCTGGGCTCGGCCATCCAGCCAGTTTTTTACCCAGCAAAGAAAAATGACAGCAAAGAAAAGAAAGAAGGAAGCTAACCCAGATGTACTGAGGTTTGGCTGAAAAGTTCAAAGTTTTTTTTGATAGCTGTTCGAGACACTGTGGCCAGAAATCCATGATAGACTGAGCAGGGGATGTTAAGGTGGAGTTGTGCATTGTTCTGCTTGTACGGCTGTTCTTATCTTTGAACCTCTTTCTCCTCAGAAATTAACAGGATAGGACGAGAGGAAGGAGGAATCCAAAACCTAAAAATTCCCTAGCAGAAGTGCATGGATGAGAAAGATTTTGGACTCTCTTTCACTTATTTTTTTTCTTCTTCAATAATAATTTAAAAAACCCTGAAAGGGTACTTCAAGCTGTAATTATTCCTGCACAGGAAAGAAAGTAAAAGTGTATCACTAATTCTGAAAGAATTATGTTAAGCAAAACAATGTAAGGAAAACCAGGTTTCACAAATATGGCAAAAGGTGACCAAAAGGAAAGTGATTCCACTGTTAAAAGTTTTCCCAGCATCTGTCGCTGTAGTACTGTTCAAAGGATTGTTTGAATAATTTTTACTTATTTATTTATTTTTTAATTTTTACTTTGTGCCTATCTTTTATGGCCGCATTATCCCCGAAGGGGATACTGTAACTGGAAAGCTAGAGTGATCATCTTGGAGACGATAGGGGAAACAAGAACATAACTTGTTTAATCGAGTAGGGCAGAGGATGGCAGGGTGGGGCCTGGGAGGGCCCTGGGGATGGTGCAGATGTTGGTTCTGTATTTTTGGAAGCAAGCCTGTAGGATTTCACTATCTAAAATGTGGTGAAGGATGTGAATTATGCCACCACTGACCATGAAAACTTTTTGAAGCACATTGAGCTAGCTGAAGTTCAACTTCACTAAAATTGAATCTTGCTCTGCCAAACTCTTCCTGGAGATGCAAGTTTTCAGAATGAAAAAATAGTATGCACTGCTTATTCTGAAGACCTGAAGTGAGGACGTACTGATTCCTCGGTTTATATTAGTTTAGATACTGGTTTATTAGATATATTCTTGCACTTTTTTAGTTCTTTCTCAAGCTTTTGTATCTGTTCTCTACTTCCTTACTTCTGCTAACACCATTTACGTTAATGGTGCCAAGAAAAATCGTGTTAAGTCCTTGAGAATTATTTGGTTTTATTTTATAGTTGCAGTTTTAAGACTAAGGTTATGAAGACTGACTGCCAAAAAGTGATTGTGAATATTGGGTAGCTTTGGCTATTTGGGGACTGGGAGAGGTGACAGAGATCCATGAAGGTGCGGAAGAGCAGCTGTGCCATCTTGACAGGATTTTCTCTGCAGGGTTATAATTCTCAGGAGCCTCAGTCCCTGACTCCTGCTGACTGGGAGTACTACCCAGAAGCTGTAGGCTAGGCCTGAGTTAACCTTCCAAGTTAATTGCACTGTAATGTGTGTGTGCTTTGTATGTGTCTTACCTAAAAAAGACTTGTGGGAGGGGGATATTTCTAACCTTTAAATGTATTGGTCTGTCTTGTTAACTAGAAGATGCTAGCTTGTGTGCGGGCTGCATTGTGACTCCACTGAGGTGGCAGAGCCTCGTGAAGGGTCGCAAGTTTTCATCAGCATCTACAATTAGGAAAAAAACCTGATAGATATCTCTTGAGTTTCCTCTGTTCTCCTGTCCTGTGCTTCTTTCCAAGTTTAGCAGGGTATTGATAACATATTTCTGGAGATTAAACATTGCTCCTCCCTTTGAGTTGTGTCTGTGGCTGTGGAGTAGCAGTGCATTGCTGGCCAGACTGCCTCCTGTTCTCCATCTGCAGAGGAAGAAAACCCTAACCTTGTTCTTCTGTGGGTCTAGCAAACTTATAGTTAGCTCAGAAGGGAAGTGGGCTTTTATAGCATGATTAAAACAGCTTGGTGTTTTACGATGTTGTCAATACATGACCGTACAAACTTAAATACCACATCATCAGGGAAGAAGATGAGCGATGAGCTCTGGATGTGAAACTTAAATTTCTAGGTCACTGGCTGAGAGTGTAGTTCAGCAGAGGCGAGAGCTCGTTACCGTTTCGTGGTTTGCATTTGGTCTCCTTCCAGGTGTCAGGACTGGAGCGCTCCCTGCTTTGAGGCCCTAACCCCTGACTGAGCTCTGTGGTCACTGCACAGTCCCACCATGGCTGGCCTGCTTCCCTGCTCTCTGCTTCTGTCCCTCTCAGAAGTTGTTCAGTTGTTAATCTGTGTTTTATTACTGTAGAAGGATTAATGAGGTAATGTTTTCTTAGGATACATACAGATTTTGCCTGTGTAACTTTGATATACTGAGGAAGCTTGAGGTCCAAAACCTTGACCAGAGCAGCTGAGATTTCCAGGGTTGAGTGGGAATAGTTGGGCAACGCATAAAAACAATTTGGGCAATAGCATACCTGAGCAAGAATGAAGCGAGTATTGCTCTGTTTTCAAAATAATGCTACCAGTATGTTTATATATTGCTATCTGTGCTAATTCTGGTGGGTAACCTAAGTGACCTTATTTTTTTCTTCTTCATGTAGCAGTAGTAAGGAGTGTTATGGATTATACAACCATTTTTTTTTTTTAGTGATATCCTCTAGCAGGAAATTTTACCCTCTGTTCCTGAATTGGGCTGGACGTTGGAGAATTTTTAAAGCAGAATCTTAATAGTTTCATATCTGTCTTCCAGTGTATTTCTTCTTTTCTTCTTTTTATATTTGTGGCGAACTGTGCAGTCTTCTGAATACCACCGAAATACTGCTCCTGTCATTAATGGCCAAGCCATTGGTGTCAGTGCATACAGTTAGATGCTTAGTTACTTTTCCAGCCTCAGAACCTGGTAGTATTCAAATGATTACAGTTCAGAATGTAGCAGTGATACAGTTGTCCTACCTCCTTATAGGCTGTTCTCTTTAAAATATGGTTTTATATATAAAATTATTTTTATTCCTGTCAATCAACATGGAAGGCTTCAGAACAGATTTTACCATACTTCATTTTATAGGCGAGAGTCTCTGTTACTTTGCTGATAGGCTGTGGATATTTTCAGTGTCTTCCTGCAAAAATATGAATCCTACTATTTAATTTTTATTGGAAAACAATGTGGGAAATACTGTTGCAACATTGTATAAACTGTGTAGCAGATGACATGTGAGACCTTATAAAAGGGAAAGGAGATATTATGCAAAATAAGAACTGAGGGGTAGAAAAAAAAAGAGTTTTTACTTGCTCTCACAGTCTCTCAAGCCTCAGAGCATGTGTCCAAGAGGTCTATCTAGCAGCTGGGCACCACCAGGACAGGGGTGTTCACCATGTCTGTGCAGCAAAAAGGCACAACAGTGCTTGTGTCCAGCTGTTAGGTCTGTAATCCATGGCCATGGTATGGGAGGTAAGGATGCCAGGTGCCACATTCTCCTCATGTCCTGGGTTCCTCTTCAGTTGCCAACAGATTTTGGATATGTGTTTTTGGAGCTGACAGTGATCAGTGGCGCCATCCTGTCCCACCTCTGTGAGTCCTTACGAGTCACCATGGTTCTTTGTCTCCAGATCTGGGTGTGTTGTGAAACTGCAGGTGGATGTGTGTGGGGGATCTCCATGGCCTGCTCACCCGGGTGCCATTCATGCAGGCCATGCTGAGAACCCCACTTCCCCTGGTGCCTCCACAGCCAGACCTTCCTGTTCATACCAGCCTGAGCCTCTCAGTTACAGTTCTCTGCAATGCTTTTTAGAGCTTATAAAAATGTATTGAAACCAGATAAAGGTTCTTATTGTGAAGAAAACAAACTACTTTCCGAAGTAGATTAGAATCAGATAAAAAGTTAAAATGAAAGTTGAGGAAGGTAGGAGAAAAAAAGCTTTTTCTTTTTCCTTTGAATTCCAGTACATACAGCTCAAATCTTTTAAATGACCAATTTAGCCATGTATTTTGGAGTTCCATGGACAAGCGTATGATAACCTATTTTTATTTCAGATGTGACTAGTCTCCTCCCCTGGAACTGACAAAGAAGCTGTTAACTCTGAAAGCTTGGTGTGTTTATGGTGACTAAGAATAGCACTGCATGGCACTTAGTATTGTCTTCTTACAGAGGTCCAGTTCGAGCACTGGCTATGTCTGCATGCTACGTGAGATTTTTTTTTTTTGCCAGGTTTGTGCTGCACCCTTGCACTTCCTCTGAAGTCTTGAAGCCCCGAAGGCTGTCATCTGTTTTTCTAAGGAGTTGCACAACTTCAGATTCTTGCTAGTTTAGTTTAATTTTATTTGCAGTTAGTATAGATAAATTTCTTCAGAAGGTCTGTTTAGAAATAGAAGTCTCTCATGCTTCCTTTTAAAAAAAATATTGTTAACTAGGGCTTCATGTGAACTCAGTGCTACCTTATGCTGTTAAAGACTTAAAAAGTGGTGAGAAGCCTCAAAATACAGTTCCCACACTAACCACAGAAGCAAAACAAATTTGAATAAGTGACCTAGTGAACAATCCTTAATCATCTAGATATTCACTAATTTTGATATTCATCAAACCTTTTTCCCCAAGAAAAAATGAAAATAGACATCCCAGACCATCACCAATTCAGCAGTTGACTGTTGTTTTTCTGTGGAGTTTGGTGAATGAAAGGACTTGGCTCAGAAGAGTACATTTGGTCAACAGAAAGACACAGACAACTATAGCTAATTTAGAAACAGAGAATTTACAACAACGTTGTAAGATATGTGTGTGCCGTCACAAGGAAATTTATACTCTAGTTGAAAAAGAATCAGCCTCAGAAAACTGTAGGTAACATGTTCAGATATGATTTTTTTGTGTGTGTGAAAATTAAATTTAGGTAGGTACCTGGATGTGCAAAAAATTGGTTTTTGTTGTTTTGTTTTGACTCCTCAGCAAACTTACTGTAAGAATATACTTTTGAAAATGTTGATTTTCTTTTTTTTCCTCCTTGGCATGTTTGCGTTAAACATGACAGATTGAGTTAGTCTTCAGAGATTTATTTCCCTTTTCAGCTCCTGTGTTCATATGGAGGATTACTAGGCAAAACTGACAGAACAGGAGCATTAGAGCAGTTGTTCTTTCCTGAAATTGATACTTAATGCCTGAGACTTATTCTAACCCTGATTTGTGTATGCTTGAGCGTATGCTTAAATGTATTTGTTTATTCTCTTTTTTAATCCTTGTGTGTATCACTTTAATTTTCAAACCATGCCTCTGTATCAGAAATACTATTGTAATATTTCTGAGTACTTCACTAGGCAGTTACTTATAAAGATGTGAAAACACTCTTGAAATGGACCCAGTCTGGGCTAATGTAATGTTTTTGAGCTTTAACTTGTAGAAATACTTTTCATCTGAAATATTAATAATCTTATATGGAGCATATTAAAAGAAATTAATTTGGTTTCTTTATAGATTTTTAAAAATAGGTTTTGGGTTTTTTTAATGATACATGATTTGAAGTTATTGGTTACTTTATAACTGATGCTCCAGAGTCTTTTTCCAAAATAGCTTTTTACAGCAAAGCTGCCAGTATTCATTACTTTTTGCATTTACTCAGGAAAGGTATCAGTTTGACATTAATGAGGATAATTGAGGATAATGAGCATAATGAGGATAATGAGGAAAAGTCTTTTCCTCTTTCTACTGGGAGCTGAAATTGCCCTCTTCTCACAAGGAAAGAATAAGCAGGCAGTGGGGGTTAAACAAACTACCTTGGGTTGTGCTCAGCGACATAACTCTTTGCAAAAGCTGCTGGCTTCTGACACTATATTTTTGGAAATAATATCAAGCATGAAGTTGTTGAGCATTTTGTCATTGTTTTTTCTTTCAGTACAGTGCATCGATAGGGTTTTTTAATATCCTTAATTCTTCAAACTGAGGATGTGGAGTTTTGTTTTTCCAGAGAAATGTGGATTAGGAAAGATGAGAGAAGGTATTTAAGTTTCTTTTTCTGTTTGCTAGTTAACAAAAGCATGCCTGTTCCTACTTTGAACTTGTTACTTGATGCATTTTTTTGTGTGTGGTATATATGAATCTGTTAATACATTAAAAGGAAACAAAACCTCATCATAGATCATGCGTTTGCAGTGACAAGTGTTAGAATTAAGTTGTCTGTGCAGCCCATATATCTATGTGTTTGTATTCCTTTGATGCTATATACTTGCCTTAGTTTTATTTTTTTAGGTAGTGCTTCTTAAAGCTTTAGATTTAGGGTTTAGTTTGTCCTTTTCTTTCTCTTCACGTAATTAGCGTACCATAAAAATGAAGTCTTTATTCAGAGTAAGTTCACTCTCATTATCGCTGTGGAAATGTGTGCTTCCTTAACTTGTAGAACAGCGTATATGGAAATCTGGAATAAACAGTAGCAAATATAATTCTCTTTCTTTCTCTTTCTACTCTTCTAGTCCCGAGGCCTGACTGGTGTATCTTCCCACTGCTGCCTTTGTCTCCCTTATGCTTTTTAATTTAACATCACTTAGCCAAGCATTGATATAATTTTATTGCCTTTGTTGGCTCATGCTTAACATAGGATTCAGAGCATCAATGTGTTTCCAGCCTGGTGCAGCCTTCAGTTTGATAGCCCAGGAAGGAAAAAATGGATTTTTCTGTTGGCAGTATATGTTCCGTTCTCTGCCCTGCTTCTCCCACCCCCATGGGCTGGGCAGGGCACACTTTCTGTACTAAGTAGAAAGGGCATGGGAGAGAAAGTGTGTGTGCAAGTTTACCTGCAGACTTACCTGTCACTTGAGAAGTTGACTGTTGTTCTGTGGCTCTCAAACTGCAGTCCCTCGGCCAGGAGAGGGAATGGAGAGAAACCAAACTGCCCTTAGCAAGCTTAAATTTGCTTAATAGGAATCTGCATTCCCTTTGGAAACTTCCTCTTAAAAAAAAAAAGGGGAAAAAAAAAAAGGAAAGAAGTCTGCTAATGGCAAAATACTGGAAAACATTGATACAGGTGATAGGATTATACATACCTGCTAAGCTCAAATGGATACCTTGTTTCTGGATCCTTATTGGTGCAGTTTGGATAAACACTTGCAGCCAGGCTGTGAATCCAGCAGCAAGCCATGGGATGGGATGATGTCAACATTTTCAGCTTTTACATTGTCAGAGAAGGTTGTAAGTGCTTGTGTTTGTAGAGAAGAAATTGATTACACGAATCATTGGAATTGATGCCAGATAGCTAGACATCTGAGTTGAGTTCCTTCCAGTTGTTCTCCTGACTCCAGGAGTTAGAACTGAGGGAATAAGGAAAGATGTGTGGTGCTTTCATGGGTTATGGCCTCTTGGCTATTACATGAATGCACAGTACGATCTAAAAACATGATGACTGTGACTGGTATGGTGACGAGCCTGAATTTATAGGTCCCCTTGAAAGCCAGGGAATACTACTAGCTCAGACTTAGTGGTGGCTTGGTTTACATTTTCCTAAGGGCAGGTGGATCAGAAGAACTAGTAGAACAAGCCAAAGTTACACTATTTTATCCTTGCTCTCCATATTTAAAAGGAAGTTGTCATCTTTACTGCAGTAATAATTTTAAATAAAAAATAAGCATCAGATATTGCTCTTTAAAATTAGTAGTGTAAGCTTTTTTTTTGGTTTTTTTTTTTTTTCCAATTTAATCATGCTGGAATAGAATTGCTTCTGTGTTTGCTTCGTTTCTGAAGGTATGACTTAAAATGCTGTAGAAGCCTAATATTGGGTTATATGAAGTAAAGAAACAAGTTTAGGTTTTTTTAATGCTTATTTGGTTACTCTTTTGAGGGAATACAAAATTTGTAAATGAGTGAAACTTGGCAGTTATATATGCTGTGTTATTATAGTTCAGTATTTTGAAGGAAACTGAGATATCAGGATACATATCTCTTACCTGACAACACAGCACTAGTACTTTGCTGGTGCTGTGCAAAGTATTTTGACAGTAGGGTCGTGTTAAGTCTCCACAGTAAGTCTACTGGGAAAGAAGACAGTAGGTAACAGATATGTGTTTGGAGTGGTGTCTTTTCTCTGAGAGTTTGCAGCTTGATTACAGAACTGTTTTCCAGCAGAAATTCATATATTAAGTCTGACTTGCTTTATTATATATGCAGTTTTAAATTGAACTGAAAATTACCATTGGGAATTTAACTTATAGCCCTGAACCTTTACATTCCTGCCATTATCCTACTTCCGTATATGATGGATTATGTTCTAGATTATGGACAGATCAAAGAGACTTATCCTTTCTATTCTTTTAAGCTGATCTTGCATGAGAATGGCTTTCTGACAGTGAATAAAGCATGTTAAATACATGAGAAGTTTGGAAGTATGCTATTAAATAAATTTGATGTCTTTCTAAGTGAAGGTTTCTGTGAAATTCAAAATATGATTTTTAATTAAAATGGTTTATCTGAAGAGGTTTTCTATTCTGGCAGTTGTTCTAGAAAAGGAATTACATAAACTACATTTTTTTAATGGTCTGACATTTTAACGGTCAGGATTTCCTGATGGCATGCCATAATCAAGAATGACTGGGCAGGACTTGAGACAATTGAGTTGAAAGCTATTTCCTCTTCCCCCTCCAATTTTTGTGCTTTATCACATTGTTTTCCAATGTGTGTGGTTTGGTCTTTTGCCATCTTGTGCTATCAAAATTATTTTTTAATTTCTTCTTTTTTTTCGTGTCTGATAATAATCTACATGCCTGATCTACCATAGAAGGCTCTGTAAAGTGATTCACATAATGAGTTATACTTCTTGCATATGCTATTAGCAATTTCAGCCACTATTTCCCATCTATGTCCTAGCTGTTATGTTGTTAAGGATTTTTTAAAATGTAAATTTGTAAAATTGGTCTTACATACATCTTGGTGGGGGTTTTTTACTTAATTTTAAACTTCTTGTTTGCAAACGTAGTTGCTTGCACCATAGGTGGGACATTCTGCTCTGCCATCCCATGTGAAGTTAGAATTACATAGCATGAGAGATCAGGTGAGCTTTAGCAAATATCTTTGAGACTGTGGCTTGTAGCAGCCTTTGTTGCTCTCGAGTCCGACATTTTCAGTGGACAGAGTGAGCCCAGCAATGACTAATAGTTTGTTTCTGACTGGCTGCCCTGGATGTCCTGACAGTGTTCTGAATGTCTGATCTGACCTCTTTTTCAACCATTGCATTTCTTAGTAAAGGTATTCGTGTTTTCTGCCTTCCATAGATATAAAATACCTGCCCATCTGATTTAGGTGATTGTACATGATGCATGTGACTGTTGTTCATCGTGTCCAGTCACAATTCTATAGAGAAGCAGGTTCTCTCTATACAGTATGAGGGTAACGTGTTACTCTGTTAACAATTTTTAAGGATTGCTGTAATTTTTTTCTTTGACCCAAAAGAAGCTTTGCTCAGGGATAAACACTTAAGCTGGTATTTTGGAATTCATTAGTGGTGCTCCTTTCCACAGATGAGAGAGGTTTAGAAAGGTGGTTTTGCGGGGTTGCTACTTCTTACCTATGTGTAAAGGTAAGAGGAATGACTAGCATAGTTCTTATTTAAGAAGTGGCAAAGCCAGTAGGATTTACTTGGGGATATTTGTAGCCCAGTTTCTCTGTTCTCATGTATCTGAGTTTAGGGGAAAAAAACATTTAAAAATAATTTTCCTGATTTTATCTCTGTTATCTATTTTATCTTTCTGTCTGTTCTAGAGTTTCAGGGAAGAAATGATATACCTATTTTATTTTGAGACTTCTCAAAATAAAGTAGGGAAGAGACTGCAAGATATGAAGTCCCGTACAGGGACTGGAATATTTGCTGGTTAGAACTTGCTCAGCCATTAAAGCAGCTAGGCAAGAAGAATTTCTTGTTCTCTTCACAATACTTCCTCAAAGAGTGTCTGAATATTAGTACGAAATAGGGGGAAAGTTGCTATGTGGCCGAGAATATAGCAAAAGGTCTCTAGAAAATTTTGGTGATGGGGAGTTTAGAAGGGGGACAGAGACCTTTCAAGGACTTGTCTGTGTTTGACACATAGGGGACTGACTTCATACATCTCAGACCATGTTCATAGGTGTGGAAAAGATGGAAGAGAGATTTTCTTCTAAACTTAAATTGATTTTTTTTTTTTTTTTTAAAATAACAAAACCCATCGCTTTTAAGTTTGAAGCAATATTACCAAAACTTATTTCTCTTTTGCTTTCTCCCTTGCAGGAGACTGTTTGGTTAGACTTCTAGAAAGCATTATGCCAAATGAAAGTCTAAAAATTACAGTTCATGAATGAAATTGTCAGAGATATTAACAGCAGTGGGGAAAAAGACTACAGAATCTTTGGAAGGACCAAACCACCTAGTTATAAGGCAGAACTTCAAATTTGAGGATCATTGGTAGCAGCAAGACACTGTCTACTGAAGGATTGTAATCTGGCCCAGACATCTAGAGAACTAGATATTGCCAGATTAAGGTTTTATGCCTTAGAATTTCTGCTGTGTCTCTGCGTTGGCCTGAAGCAATGTTTCTATTACTGTTTACTAGCAGAGGAGTCTGCATTTTGGGGAAAGCTAAGATTAAATTTCTTGCCTGTCTTTTCAGAGTCTTTGAAAGCAGAAAACAAGCTTCATGTGAGTACCTGTAACTAGACAAATTGGCAGCTGCTCTCCTAATTGAGTTAACTTTCCATAAAGAAAGGATGTTCATATTTGTTGGGGGTAGAAAAATGATTTGTATGATGAAGCTTCAGAAGATTTCTGTGAGGTTTTTGTTCCGTGGTTTTTTTTTGAGTCCAAATGAAAGCTCAGCTGTCATAGTACCAGTTCCCACAATATACTCAAAAAGCTTCTGTTTCCTTTCTGTATTCCCTCCCAGGGCATCCTTCACATTTTAGCCATATGCTCAATTAGCTACTTGTTGAAATAGATTTATCTTCTGTTTATTGATGCAGCATTCATTTATGTTTCTCTGTTCCAGATCTTGGCTAAAATGTAATATAAGCATATGTGAAGCTCCTTAGATAAATTGTCAATAGGGAAGTGTTTCTACTGCAGAAGTAAAATGTAAGTTCCGATTTAGACATAGAGGGGAAGTTATCCATACACATAAAACTTCCTCTCACTGAAAGGTTTGACTTGGCTTTACAAACATTACACTGAACCATACCGCTGAGCTAAGCCAGTTCTAAGCCTGTTTCTACTTCACAGGTGGGTAATCCATTCATCTTATTAACATGTAACATTTCATAAATGCATGACAGAAGTACTAGCTACTGCTGGTTATTGAATTCTTTTTATCAAATTCACATAAAATCAGTGAAAGAAAGAGAGGTAAATAAGAGTTTGCAATCTGGGCTCTTAGTCCATGTGGCTTGTTAATGAAATAATGGTGGTTCTTTGCTTGTTCACGTAGTGTAATTGGGCATGTGGAGCCATGATCTTTGTTAAACATTTTCCAAAGATAATTCATTGTATACTGCCAATGTAGAGAAAGAAGAGAGAATGCCATACCTCATGTCACTGGATGAATGAGTCGTGTAGTCTATATTGAAAATAACAGGATGTTTGTTCATCAGGAACTACGTATGCAGACTAAGATATGAGAAATATGGGAGAAAGAGCAGATTTTTTTTTTCTTGGTCATGTGTATGCTAATGTATTTGGACTGATTTCAGTTTCAACCACTGTGTTTATATTTGTGGTGTTACCGATCAGTAGGTGTATGTTATGTAAAGCAAAGGAATATCTAGGTAACCCAATCTATGAAAATTTGTGTGGTCAGTGGCCCTTAATAGATATATAATTTCACTGGCAACAACTGTGCATTTCATTCGCATTATTTAAGTTATCTTGGAAAGTGACATGACGATGGCGTTAGGAGGCTGCTATGCCTCTCCCTTCACTTTCAGGTTTTCATACCAGTATCAAGAATAATATTTTTATTAGGTACTTTTTTTTTTCAAATGCATCCTAAGAATGCCTCAAAAAACGGTATGTAGCAGAAACTTATTATCTTAGTCTATCTAAGGACATTATTGAGAATAATATACATCACTGAAAAAATGGGAATAGCATTTATATATAACTGGAAGTGGTTAAAATAAGTATACAAATATATTTTACAAGTTTGCAATTCCTTCTCTTTTATTGTAATCTGTTAGCACAGTTTAAAATGAGTAACATTTTGCTAGTAAATGAGTGTTAATGAAATAAATGGAAAAATCTGGATAAATGCAGTATAATGCAGAAGTATCCACCATTTCTGCAACAACTGCTGACTCCAGCACTTGTGTGATGCTGGTGAGCCAAGGAACCAGCCAGAGCTGCGTGTGCAGTGGTGCTGGCTGTGCATGAGATCAGCTGGGATTAAGTACATCTAGAGCTAGTAAGGCAGTGACAAATCCAATTTAAGGACAGACTCCATACGCTATCACTAGTGGTACATAGTTTGGACAAAAACCAGTGAACTAGACCTGGCTGGTCTACTGTGCTGTCACATCCTTCGGCAACCCAGGTAAACCAGCTGGATAAATGAATAGCAACTGCATCCTCCTGTCGCTATTCTGAAAGCAAATCCAAGAGATTTAAGTGAAGAATGGCTCTTTGTATTTGTCTATAGACCGGAGGCTAAGATTTGGAATGTGCATCTGTTATTAGAGCAATATATATTGAACTTTGTTGCCTTCATAAAGACGTTTACCATTTCTCTCATTCAAATAATGAGGTTTTTTCACTGATATGAGTAAGGAGACTTTGGAAACAATAGAAACCTGATGGTCTACAGGAACTATAGAATTGTGAAATAATGATAAGGTTATTGAAGAAGTCTGCTCTAGAAAACAGACTGCTGGTCTGGGACACAGGAAACCTAGGTTTAACTTTTTGGCCCTGCTCATGATTTGTTGGGATGATACTGGATAGGTTGCCATCTCTTTTTAGCATTGACATCCTTATTAGGAAAAAAAAAAAAAAAAGATTCCTTTGGTAAAATAACTGAAGATCTGTTGCTATGAAGCACTCTAATAATTGTTACAGATATGTTTCTATGTATATTAATATCACTTCTGTGAGGTAGGATGAAATGTTGTAGATATTTACCAGAGTAGAAGACAAGGAGCTTAATTAAAATTCCTTTAAGTAACCACACAGATAATGTTTTCAATCTTTGGGAATTTTTCATGTTGTCAGTTGGACATGCAAACCCTATTCTACAACAAGTATCACGGGAAACTTAAAGTGCCTGTGATACTATGTGTGCTGCAAAAATAATAATAAAAAACTTAATCATTAAATGTAAGCTGTGTAAAATGATTTACTACCTAAGCAATGAACTTAAAAATAGCAACCAAGAATACAGTCTGCTTGATGAAAACTATGGAGGCCCTCTCAAAAGTGTGTTGAGTATCCTCATTTTATAGTTGGATACCTTATTTAAAATACATAAAATAATTCTAGATATATTTTCAGGTCTCTTGAAAGAGGGGAGATACCTGATGGAAGTTTTGCTTCAGTCCAACCATTCCAACTTCTTGAGAAACAGCAGTAACTGAAAGCAAATTTCAGTGAAAGGAAAAGACATGAAAAACTTAGAAAGTACTATTTAAAGAACATATGAAGTGTCAACACTTGGCTAAGTGTATAGTAGTACCAAAAAAAGTGTATGAAAGCTAAAAATTATCATTTCCTATTAGCCATGAAGTAAAATGTACTCATAGACTGTCACAGGCTGGGGTGCATTTGTTACCTTTTGGTACCTGCTTTGTATGTTTGAATCCTGACTAATCTTGTTGGTACATAGGGACACTCTTACATCCTCAAATACTCAATGTGTTTGAACTATACGGAGAGAAGTAGGATGATAAAAATAGCATTCTTTAATACCAACTTGGGTATTAAATAACCTTTCGTAGTTCTGGACACTTGTTTAACATGAAACAACTTTGTTTCTAATTTAGCGTACATCAGGGTGTGTTGCCTTTTGACCTAGGAGAGTATGTTGTCTGTCTAATTATCCTTTGTATTGTTTTACGGTTCCTTGAAACTATCCAAACAATTTGGTGTGGCCGTAGCAACCAAACAATACCGTTTAACAGAGATTTCCTACGGCACTTGCTCCCAGATTTCCCACATAGCGCTAGCTCGCATCAGAGCAAACAAACAGGATATTGTTTCAAGTGAATAACATTCAGTGTTTTCAAGCGATTTATGAAAGAAGTTTTTTGGTTTTGAACTGTTGTGAGTGGTATGATTTTTTTGGTTCCAGATTTCATCTGAAGTTCTGTAGAATGGTTCATGTTTTGAAGCTTCAAAACAGGGTTTGAAACTTAAATTTTTGCTGGCAGCTAAGAGCAGAGAATGGCTTATGCTTTGATGGCAAAGAATAGAAAGAAATTATTTAATGCTGTCCTGTAATGAGATTTTTTTTTTCCATTAAACATGCTATTTAAAAATCCACATAGGCCTTTCTTACAGTGTTATCAATTGCAAGTTCATGAGTAAATTAATCCCACTGAACATAATTATACCAGATAATAATGTTGTTTGACCTAGTTAAGAAATCTGATAATAGATTTTGGCTTTTCTTTAAGGAACTACTATATATCTTATTAAACACAGTCAAGCTCCCTCCCCTTTTTCCCTCCTATATGTTTTTTTTTCTGTGTGTAACTAACTTACCGGTTTTACATAGCAGATAAAACGACGAACATTCTCATATACAAGGCAAGAGTCATTAATGTGAACCATTAATGCTGTCATGAATTAGTCCTCAGCAAGTTCATAGATGAAAGTAAATCCCAGTCATTTATTCTGCCTTTTGAATACACTGGCATTTCAGCAAAACTAAGATATTTGTAATCCTCTCATGGCAGCATTTTATAACTGCTTCAGTTTGACATCTTTCCCTTTTTTTGGGGGGGGAGGTTTATTACCAACTGAAGAGTTTATGCATGTGAATGCAGAGATTAGTAACGTGTGACTGTAGGATAGCCTTAACTCTGCTTTGCTGCTGGAAGAGTAAAAAGGCAAGTGCTGTCCCTGCATTGAGTCTCCTCTTTGTGCTGGCGCAAGCATATGTGTGGTCATGTGGTGAGCGAATTGGACAACTGATTGTGTCAAAATTAACCTGGGGAAAAAAATTAATGCGTATGCTGCTTTTCCAGTTCAGTTCATTACACAGGTGCACGCTTGTGTTTGCTTACACAGGAGGAGGATGGTACGGGGAAGGAGATAGCTGGCTGCGGGGGATTGCATCCTTTGACAATACTGCAGCTTATGCCATCTGAAGGGGGCTGTGTGAAACTGTAGCCAAGGAGTGGGGTCTGTGGCATCACAGGCTGATGTAAGGCTCTCCTGGATCCACATTCCCCTGGCTTCATAGTCATGCCCTCTGCCTTGCATTGCAATTTCTGCAACATTTCTGGGAGCTGGTCTGCTTGTAGTCCAGTTGCTTCTTTTTTTCTTGCTAGGGTTAGGTTTTTGTCCAGTTTACCCATTTTGAGTTGATTTGCTATGTTGTCGCATGAGCCTGGGGGGAGGATTTGCCTGCAGCATGCCTGGGTTTTGATAAGCCTAAACAGCCTTGGGGTTTCATCCTTAGTGAGAGAAGATGATTTGTAGTTTTGAAAGTTAACATGCTAAGATGGTCTCTTACTGAGGATTAGTTTACTAATGCAAAGTAAAGATAGTACTTTGAAGATGATCAGCTCTCAATGTTTTCCCGATTCTTCAATGACGGGGCTTTTTAAGGCGATCATTTGAAAACTAGAGGCAGAAATGTATTGTGTAAACACACTTTTAAGACTTGTCTACATAAAGCAAATCTAGATGTAGCTCTGGGTTAAGGAGCATGTTAGTCCTTCTCAGTTTCCCTATAGAGAGACAAGAGCTGGTTGAATACCATCTTCTCATTGATCAGGAGTATGGAGTGGACCGGAGCTGTGGCATGTTCCTTTAAGTCCCCAGTCCTGATAATGTGGGGATTGTGGCACATTCCAGTAGGTACGTCTAGAAGGAGCCAAAGCAGCTGCTTTGCTAAATTTCTTCTGACCAGACACAGCTAATGATGTTCAAAAAGAGATTTAAACTTCTCATTTCTTTCCAGCCTGTTAGCTTCAATATGTGATTTGAAACAATAGAGTCCAATTTGTCTGTTGAGTAGAAGAAAGCTTCAGCTTTCTTAGAAACTCTCATATTTAGGATAGAAGCAACTGTTTACTTAGAAATGTGTGGTATTTGTTAGGAGTCCTTAGGTACTTGATTTTTTTATTTTGTTCATCTGCAGATGGATATGAAGGGAGAGTTGTTCAAAATCTGTGTAGCAGCATTTTTCTGTTTTGTTAATCTCATACTTGATATTTCTGTTTGTTACCTACTATGGCTAGGAAGGATATATTCCTTCTTTTAGCTTCTTCTCTCCTCAAACCTCTGTGCTCTTGTAATTGACAGATAATGCACCTCTCTTGTTTCCTGGGCTGCCTTTGGAAGCATCAGGGCTTAAGAGTGGTAAGAGCACGGATGCTGGAGAATGTAAACATTGTAAAGAAATGAAATATTTTTTAAAGCAACTGACACATTTATGCCTCTGTACTGAGGGACAAGCCAATCATCAGATATGGGATAAGAAAGAATTTTTCTTTCAAGTCAGATATTTTGGGTTGTCGCCTGCCTTTGCAGTATGCACTTTGGTCTGTTTCCTAACACCTTTGTGTACTTTCATCTAGCGACCTTCCAGCATAGGGATCTAGAACGTGGCAGTGTCTTTGATCTCCCATTGCCTGCGCTGTGTGGCACATGCTCTTCTGTGTCTTTTAGGACCTCTGTTACCAAGATCAAAGTGCTAGATCAAAGCATTAGAGGATGTTCAGAAATGCTTTATGGCATGTGGTGTGTATGCATGTTGTTCTGGTGTTGCCCCCGGTTGCTGGGAACTCAGCTCTGTGACCTTGGCAAGTACTTCCAGCCTCGAAGACGGCATACTGCAATTGCTGTTCAGGAAAAAATAAGCATTACTCCAGCTAAACAGCAAGTTTGTACAAAGAATAGTTAGGGGAAAAAACACAGGTCATCTGTAGTACTCCCAACTTTATGCAAGGTAACCTTCCTTTTTGATTAGAGGCTAAAGTAGTTGTGACTGTTCTGTTTTTCACTCATGCTGAATTGTTCACTTCAGTAATGCGTTTGATAAATGAATACTTTCTATGGAAGCTGAGGAAGTCTGAGTTATGTAAAATGTAACTTTCTGAAGTGATAGAAGAAATTATGAATGGCTGAGATTCAAACTTGGGAAGATGCAAAGTGAAGTACCAAACGTTTGGTCTCCATAGCAACCAGTATTTTCATGAATGAGTTGGACACTGAAAAAATGTTTGAATAAAAATTGTGGATAATATTTAGTTACTAGAAATTGCACATGTACAAGTTGAAAACACACAAAAATTTTGGAAGTTTGTCAAAATTGGCTAAGTGCATCTCCTCACACTTCAACTGCAAAAAACCTTAAAGAAGCTTATCTGAACAAATCGTGATACGTAATACAATAAAACAGACTAAGACTAGGCTCCTTATACAACTATCTTAGGAAAATAAAATCTTAATGTCAATTCCTAATATCAATAAAAAAATAATGTCTGCAATCACAGAGTATGCTAGAGAAACACCAGACCTTTCTGACTAGAACTGTGGCATCATTAGAGATGTCAATAGTTATTTTGGTTTATAGTGTGCAAGACAAGAATTGTAATTATTTAGTCTAATTGTTTTATGTGTGTTAAACTCAGGTATGAGTGAGTTCTGATACCTGATTTTCGATACTGCAATTCACATTGGGTGGCAGCTGTGATAATAAAGAAATGTTTTTGAGTGCTCAGGGAGAAAAATAAAATTCAAGGTGGATAAATATATGTAAACTTAGTATATAACAATTTTAATATGAGAGTGAAAGTGCTAGTCCTTAGAGAAGGAGACTAATATATCCACTGTTATTTATATTGATCAATTAATTAATATTTCTGATAAGGAACAAGTCTTTCAGATTTGTGACTAGAGAGTGGAGAAAAATTGTTAGCATGATGTGTCTAGAAAGGGTTGCATTCTTGTTAGGAAAATCAGCTTACTGACAAAAAGTACCAGGGAAATGTTTCTCTTGAAGATATTTGGACATCAAGTAGAAACTTGAACTTAATGGGCTATTTATAAAAATTGGATCAAGCAGATGCCTCTGACAATATAGGGAGATAACCCTTTAGATTGAACGTCTTGATTTTCAGTCATACTTGTACTGAAGATACCAGATATTAAAAGCTCTAAACTTTATCATGATCATCATACAGTTGTGTTCAGAATGGGGCTGTTCACACAGCATAAGACAGTTTGTGTTTTATCAATAACAAAAATGAGGTACATTGTAAACCCTTATGCAACTTCTCTTTAGAGTAAAATTTCCCACCTAATTTAGGAAAAAATAGTTCTTGTTGAATGTTACAGCTAGTTATTTCCTTCTTCTGGTTTACAGAATTTATTGTGTGAATACATCTGTGCGGTGGACAGGAAAGTAAAGAAGTGACAGGCACTGTGTTTAGAAGCTCTGCTTTATTGCTCTCTATTTTTCTTTTTTTTCTATAGCCTCCACGCCACCCAGCAGAGTAAATAAACGCAGAGTTTCTCCAAGTGTTGGTTCCACCTGGGAAAAGAGAGGCATCATCATGTCTAACATTACTATTGATCCAGATGTCAAACCTGGCGAGTATGTCATCAAAAGCCTCTTTGCTGACTTTGCTGTTCAAGCTGAAAAGAAAATTGAAGTTGTAATGGCTGAACCTTTGGTGAGTCCTTTTTTTCCATAGTATCCCTTGAAATGGTCCAGCTTTTTTTCTAAAATAGGCTGATTTATCGTATGTATCGTTACTGAAAAAAGCATCCCTCGATATTGTTGACTTTTCAAAGGGATTACTTCAAGAATAAATAGGCTTCTGCAAACAGGGTTGCTACCTGGATTATGTTTTATTGACTTCCGTTAAAACTGTTACTGGAAACAAGACCTCTTAGTATTCATAAGTTCTGTAAAGTTACAAAAGGAAATAGCGACAACAAAAAATTGTTCCTTCATTAACACTGCAAAGTGTTTTCTGTTGATGTTTCTTTGAAATAATACTTTGAAGATATACTTTCAAGAAAAGATACATTTGGTTTGTTTTCCCAAGTAATGACTCTAACACCTGGAAGAATATAGTGGCCAGTATATATATATATTTTTTTTTTTTAACCTGGAAATTTCACTCAGTTATGATTTTTTTTTTTAAGTTTGAGTTATGAGTTAGTATTAATATTCCTTTAAGGTGTGGGGGTTGGGGTTTTTTACACAAGTGATTTACCATCCTGATGTTCAATGGGAAACGCAAATGCACCCTCTAGTCTCAACATATGACCTGTAAAGGTCATACCGAGTGCATTGCAACTGTGATCGGATCAGAACTTTCTCTAAAATAATACTGTTTTCACAGGTATAATGTAATACAGCAGTAATGTCTTCCACGTGGTAATGCAGCTTCTGATGTTCTTGACTTTGCTCAGTTCCTCAATGTTCTTGTCCCTGTGCTTTTCTGCCTCCTTTAATTCTCATAACAAATTTGTTCTGAAGATATTTTGTAGAGCAATTTTTCTCAGTCTGTTTCATTCAAGGATCCATATAGCCTTTTGGGGGAAGAAAGTCCTCACTGTCACCTAATATTTAACTTAATTTTAGTGGTGAAGATTCATGAAGTGCTTACTGTATAGCTAAAAAAAAAGGTAATTATTTTACAAAATCAGTAGTTTACTGGATATAATTGCATTTTTCTTTATTTTAAAATATGAATAACCCCATAACTTTGTGTAGTGGCAGGTAATCATGACTGTGCTATGCTCAAGGCATGATGTCAAGATTATGCTATATTATGGGCATGCTATCAAGTAAACTGTTGTTCTAGGTGTCCCATTTCCTCCAAATAGCTTTAAATAGCTATAAAAATAAGCTTATCCATCCCATACTGCCCTACGTTGTTTCCTACATACCGTTCAAATTTTATAAGAAAGGGAGTAGATGCACACCTTCGTTGCTGTAATCACATAGTCATCCTGTGCACACAAGATGCGACACAGATGCTTGTGTAAGAGCGATATATGACTATGTAGAATGAACTTTACAGCAAGCTGTGTTTGACATGTTGAATTGAGCATATGGTGGCAGTCTCAATTCAGATGCTTCTCTTCCTTGTAATCATCGTACCTTAGCAGTTCCTAAAAGAATTTGTTCGTTCGTTCATTCATTGGTCACCTGTCTGAGAGAGTAGGCCTGATCTTGGGGTTGGAAGGGCACGCGCTCGAATGCTTGCATCTCCATTTCTCCTTCTTGTGTCAACACCTGCTGCCACCCACCGCGTGCCAGATCCTCTCACTATCTCTTCCTCTTATTGCTGTTCTCTGCCTAATTTTTACCTACTTGTTTTTGCGTAAGGGGTGCTTCTTTCTGCTCATTTCTTCTAATCATCTGAAGGTAGAGTATAATGTACAGGACAGGCTTACTGATTTCAGAATTGACAGAAATCCTTGCATTATAGCTGCAGCGCTGTAGGATGTTTTCCACGTTGTTCAGCCAGGAATACTTCCTGAAACATACATTTAATTTTTATTTCTATATAGATGCAATTATTTTGTTTGAATGCAATTTACAGTTTTATTAGTTCCTTACATGTATGCAGGGGGCTGTAATCTCTGCATTACTATCTCTTGTACAAAATAGGTCAAGGACATAAAATAGATTTGGCGTGCAATGAATTTGAGTGTAGAAATCTTAAAGTTAAGTTCTTCTAGTTAAAGGCAAAAGATAAAATAATTTGAAATGATAACTAGAAAGTCAACTAAATTGAAAGGCCTCTGTTTGCAACTGCTGCTTACAGAAGCGTTCTTTATTGCTGTGCATGACCCTATTACAGAAAAAGGCGCATGTGGGCACTTGGACCCCAGTTTTGAAATTTTAGGAAAAATGTTAGAAGCAGCAGTCCAAAAAAACACAAAAAGGGGGCTAAACATGTTCTGTGGTGTCACTGATTGGATCATCTTTTACTAAAACCATTAGTAGATCAAAGGCTGAGGAAAAGGAAACGTTTCTTTATACACACCTACTTAGGTATACATTGTATATATATAATGTGTGTGTGTTTGTGTACCAGGAAAGCCTACAACTTAAACATAACTTGTCTGTTTCCTTACAGACATCCAACAGAGTTAGGTATTCAGGAGAGTTTGATAAGAAAGCATGGAAACTTTTGTAGGAAAAGGGGCATGCAAATGGTGAAGGGTACGTGGTTAAGAAGTGAGAAGAGATCTGTGGGGGTGGTGATGCTGTGGGTGGAAAAGCAGGTAGCTCCACTCGGGGTGGTCTGCATGCCTACTGCTGCAAATGCTGCTCCCTCGGCCCCTTTTCCATTCATCTGCTAAATGTACAGGGAGGGTAGCGCTTGGCCAGATTGAGGTAGGCTGCCTGTGATTCAGATATGCTGACAAGGGCTTTTCCTGTAGACACAGCTAGTTTGGAGTTAAATCTCCTAACCAAAATACTGGTTGCGAGGTAAATATAATAGCCCTGCAGTTCACTTGTGCTGCAAAACTTGTCCCTAGACCAGATTAAATAAATACTTCGACAACAGTCCCAGGCTGCATCTCCCTGCCATCCTGGTAACTGTGAAACAAATGTTTTAAAATCTGTTAATCATACAAAATGGAAACATCTTACCGGGTTGAAAATTAGAAAACCCGTGAAACTAATGAAATAATGCAGTTTTCAAAGAAGAGTGATTCCCAGCTCTTTCGTCTGGTGAGGTTCTATGGTGATTGCATGAAGTCTGCATTAGTCAGGGTCTTTTACTAATAAGATTCTGAAATTGTTATTGTGTGTGTATGCTTTGGGGTAAAGTATGAAATGATAAATATTAGTGAAGTAGTCATTTGTGAAAGTCTTTTTAACAGTTCTGTCTGGGTTCATTTGCTAAGTTGAATTTTTAAACAAAATATTTTAATGCAGTCAGATGTAAATTTGCACGTATAGCCAACATTCCTTATTTTATAATGATGGGAAGGAAGGACTACGTAGAAAACCAGCAATTTAAAAGAGATGCTAGAAGCTGTGGAAAAGTGTAACAACCTGAGCCTGTGTAATACAAAGAGGTAGAAGGGAGTCCTTAGGTGTCTGAATGAAAGGAAGTACTAAAGTGGTTTTATTTTTGTACATAGTATTTGATGTAAATACTGAATACACAGTTCCAGCATATGACATTTAAAAAGAAAGATAAATGTACAGCAATGGTACTGAGACTGGAGAAAAGGCTTTACAGGAAGAGAGGAAAGCCCTTTATCATTTTAGTGTGATTTGATTTTGTGGGATGACTTGGCTACAAGTAATAAAGTTTATGTGGAGAATATATATAGTGTTACATAAATCTTTAATGTGTTAGATGAAGCTAGGCTGGTGGATGAAGCTATTGGAGAGAATTTGGAGCCAGACCAACTAAAGTTAGGAGCTAGACACTTTTTAAAACTTGAAGATGAACATGTCAGGAAGGGAGCAAAAATTAATTTAAAAAAATAAAGTAAATAAATTTAAAAAAATAGTAACTTCAGATCAAGACAGCACGTGCGGGTGAGGGGATGGTACCCTTTTGGCCAGATGTATGAGTTTCATCTAGGAGTAACTGACTTGTGATTTTAAAAAGTAGCTATATGGTTTCTTTGGTTGTGAATTTACTTAGGATACTGAGTGGGTAACAAAGTAGTTTCCTGTCACTGGTTTAATTAAGAGTTCTCTGCTTGCAAAATTTTAATACTGCAGAGTTTCCAAAGTTACGGAAAGAGCTTATCAGAAAATACTTAAAATAAATGTTTCAAGCAGCAAGGGTAACCACAGGAAGGAAGATCATCCTTTTAGCGAGTAAATTAAATTAAGCCACCTTTTTTTTCTTCTTTAAAAATCAATTCTTCTAAGTCTTTTGTAGTATTATACAGTTTTAAAGGAAAAAGGGCTCAGATACAATTTATTGTAGCTTAAAATACTCTTCCTCAGGTGAGCAAGGATGACTCTGAGGCATGATACCAGCCTTCCCCAAATGTCAAACAAACTATACCAGTGAAAAAAGATTAGTGATTAATTCAGTTACCTTGTATTTTATCAGGCTTCATGTAATATAGACAGTTAGAATTTAAGCAGAGACAGTTTAACGTGGGACCACCAAGTTACCAAGCTGTTAACTAGGTAAGCTGCTAACTTACTAAATTGTAGTTCAGCCTCACATCTAAGTCAAAACCAGCAAGAGTATTTCGCTGGTGTTGGCAACAGGCTTATTTTATCCCATCATGGAGAAACTAAACGTTGCTCAGACTAGTACTGTATGCTTTTGCAAGTCTTGCCTAGGTGCTTTCAAAAGCTTGTCTTAAGTCTGTAAAATTTAGCACACCGCATTTCTTCAGCGCAGTGTTTCTCATACACTGCTCTGACGCTGGGGTAAAGATGCAGGCTCTGCCCAGTGCTTGGGCTAAGGGAGGCAAGACAACATCGGTTGTCTGGTTTCTTACTTGCAGCTTGGAGGACAGAAACAAGTATGCTAGTTTTGCTGTGTTCACCTGAGCCGCCCTGCTGAGGTGTGCTAGCCACTAGAGGATGGTTCTGGTAAATACTGGAGAGGGGCCAACGGGTGGTACCTTTTTCCACGGGTGCAGTTGTTTGCACAGCACATGCACGTCTGTCTACATCCTGATCTCTGCTGCCTGCCATATGTTGACATTTGTGCTTTACACAATGGATGCAAACTGCTCTTTGGTTAATTCAATAGTGGGTTGTTTTTTTGTTTGGGGTTCCCCCCCCCCCCCCCCCNAGGAAGCCAGGAAAATAAATTATTAATTCAGTGAAAGTTTCCAGACCTTTACTTTATGCTGTTGGATAGATTTTTGTAAGTCCTGTGAGATGACTGGGGCCATGACAAAGCAGAGTTAGAAAAAGGTATTGAAAGAAAATAAATTTTAAAGCCATACAAATAATTCAAAGACCTTGATAAACCTGTGACTGGTTTAAAGAGTATTATTTGGTCATGTCACATTTGTGTGGTTGGTGTTACATTAACTACAGTGATATTTACCTTTTGGCAGCTAAGCTTTTTAATGCTGAGGAAAAAGAATAGAGGCTTATGAACTTGTAAGGACTTCATTCTTTCTGATACTAGAAATCTTAAAAGTTGTATCAACATCTGATGTACAGAAGTGTCTCAATTAGTATAGAATGGGAGGGAAAAAAGCTAAACTTTCGGAACTATCTTAAAAATAGTTTGCTGTCTGTTGACATGGATTTCAGCTTCTTCATCGAAAAACTTAAAGACTATTTGAGTTCTCTTTGATTTTTTTTTAATCGTTCTTCTCTTTAGCTATTTCTGGTTTTAGACACATGCAATGGGTATAATAAATCCAGTGTTTGTTCACCTGTGTAATAGCTTTGTAGTACCATGGTGGAAACGTGGCATGTCAGGGCATTGTATCATAAGGAGACTTAAGGAACCTGACTTTTTACCATCTTCTTACAGGAAAGTCACTTCTCCATCTTCTCAGGAAATATTTGTCGAGTTATTTTCCTTCAGCTTATTCAGCAATTTACGATGTTTATATAGGGTGGAACATTTCTCATGTTTCTGCTTTATAGATAAGATTACAATTATTTGTGCAGTTTATCTAAAAGCATAGTACAGATAACATGAATTCACCTACAGTAGATGTTTCCTTATAAAAAAAGGGGAGGGAGGAATTCTAGGTAAAAGGGAATTCTGATTTGCAAGTGCTCTCTGGAGCTTTTAGTATCTGCTGCAAAATGTCAATTCTCATAATAGTATTTTGAACAGACTTAACATGTAAAACTATATGAATTTGCCATATTCAAAAAAGTGTTTACTTGCCAGTATCTGAAACCTTTCCCCCCTTGCTTTTGAATACACAGTGAAAGAACATTGGCTAATACCTCAGTTGATGAACAAATAGAACTATTTCAGAATATTAAATGCATTTTCCTGAAACCACCTTCTTTTCTAAAATATTTTTTGTTTAGGCATACTGTAAGTGTAAATAAATGACAGTGTTTTCTTAGACAATTAAGTGGGTTTCTTTGGATTATAGAAAGTGAAAATGGTCTGACTGGTGAATTGGTACCTGTATTATTTCAAGTTATACTTTCAGAGTAGGCAAATACTTTTTGACTGGGCAATGTTGAATTCAAGTTTCCAGAGGGTGTAATAGGTGCCAGAGATTGTGTCCTTCTGAACACCAAGTACAGCTCCACTCGTAGCAAAAAATGCCAGAAACTGTCTCATGTTTTCAAGATTACGATTAGGACAAGCGAAAATAAGCTGCCATTTTGGATCTTGGATTTGGTACATGCAATCCCAGTTTGTATCTGTTCAACATATAGCCTGTCTGTTGCAGCCTTGCAAGTGTTAAATGCCAAGCAATATTGACTTTTTAAATTTTTGTCAACAGCCTGAGAGCATGGGTGTTGTCTCTTACTAAACTACTGAGCGGTTATTTTGTGTTAACCGAGGCACAACCTGTTGAGAGCAGTACTGGCTATCAGTACCGCTGACACCACCTTTTACACCCCAGACCAGGCAAGTTAACAGCTCTTCTAGCTTACTACTTCATTTGCTCCATGAAAGCTCTTAGTTTGCTTCTGCAATCTAATGTGAGCTGTTAACTCCTTACCTTGAGTACTTTTTCCACTCATCAAAATGAAGTGAAAAGTAGTTTAAAATTTCTTAAAGTAGCAAGAAATGCTCATCACATCCCTATATATCTCACTGCTTTGTAGTATGCCCTTAAAGCTGTTACTGTGGTGCTTGGCTTACCGTAAATCATTGACCCTCAGAGCCAGTACATGGGACTTAGTCTTTTTGGGTTTGGGTTTGGTCGTGTCCGTACCACACACACACACACACCCCCAATTTGTTTTTTTACTTTGCAGGATGCCCTAGCAAAAGACTATAAAAAGTTGTATTTCTTATAACTGCATAATTTGGTGCTCTCAACAGTGACTAGTAAGAATTACTATTACATTATTATTACAGTTCATAGAATCATAGAATCATTTAGGTTGGAAAAGACCTTTAAGGTCATCGAGTCCAACCGTAAACCTTAACACTGCCAAGTCCACCACTAAACCATGTCCCTAAGTGTCATGACTGTTTTGTTTTCTTAATGCTTTAATTCTCACTAAATTATTTTGTCAGGAATATAATTTAATTTTGCTTTTAACAGAGCAGTGTGTCTTATGGTACAGGTAGCAATGAAATATTGTAATAATTCTAGTAATATTGCATCTTTTCTGTACCTCACAAAGTTATTTCAAATGTAAAGCAAGTTATTGTTGACATTCTCCTTCTCCTGGACTAGGTTTTCTAGCTATTTTTCATTGCAGTTCAGGGAAAGCACAGATTGGAAATGCATTGAACAATTGTCTCTGTGAGGCAATTCATTCCTGTAGCTTACAATAACTGCCTTATATGAACATGAATATGCTTGTTAATTTGGATGGGAATGGCTTTCCTTCTAAGTTACGCTTGGCACCCCCTGCCAGCTATCTCTGTTCAGCACACTACTGTGGGCCCAGCTGTTAGGGAGAGGTGTTTGACATTTTCTATTTGTCAGTCTTTAATGTTATTACTATTAAGCTACCAAATTAATTTTAGATCTGTGTTCTTCACATCTTCAGAAATGGTTCTAGCTGAAAAATAATGGAAATATTACGTTAAAAGTTCTTTCTTTGTTCTGTAATATAACTGAGAAAGAAGGACTCTATCTTTGATAAGTCAATTGCATTGTGAAATTCATGTTTCTTCTTTTTTTTTTTTTTTTTTTTTTTTTTTTACAGGAAAAGCTCTTGTCCAGATCTCTTCAAAGAGGTGAAGATCTTCAGTTTGATCAGGTAGGAGATGTGATTGAAGGCAGTTTTTATTGGATTAAGGTGGCATCTGTTTTTGGAGAATAGTGGTTCCACTGTTGTAATGACTTGGAACATCCACGTCTGAATGAGTGTGAAAAGATTTAGACCTTGAATGTTAGTTAGACTTTATTTTGGATTGTAGATTATGATAGTAAGAAACTACTAGAATACATTAATTATTTGAAGGTGGCAGTGAAAGCTGCTGTAGGAAAGATCCTGAAATATGGTAGGGGACAAAAAGACTTAATTTATTTCTATTCCTGTTAACAGGCTTTGTGTAACCTCAGCCTATATCACTTATTGTTTCAGTGTTTGGCATTCTGCTTTTATAAGCAAGTAGTGTTAATTTCATAAGATGGCTTTTACTCAGGGCTTTTTGGTTCTATGGCAGAAGGCATAAGGTAGATTCAAAATGTTACTTTGCCCTTTGCTGAGTATATAGTCGCACTGTGAGGCTTTTCTGTTTCACTTACTATAGGTTAACTGTACCTGGAATAACTCTGTGCTCGACTTATTAATGTTTATTGTCTGTATTTCTAATTCTTTCATAGTATAGGCATGTTTTTGTCCTGTAACTACTTCCCTGCAATGGAGAGGCAGCATTCAGATGAAGCCCCATTAATTGCCTGTTTCTGTTCTTAACTGTTACTGAATAGCATCTTACTGTATGAAGTTTAGTGTTCTGTCCATATCTTCTGTAACTGGATTTTTGTTTCATGCTTTCCATTACTCCTCAGATATAGGTATTAGACATTGTGGTGAAATCTGTGGACCTGCCCCTACTTTTCAGTTAATAGCCATCCGTAGAGAAACAAATAATAGCATGTAATATTTGATGTATAGTTTTCTTTTCAAAGAAAAACAAAACCGCCACCAAACCCCTCACATAGCCATTTAATGTTTTCTAATCTAACCTACTGTAAGGCCATTATCTCCTAAATGAAAGTTTAGTCATAAGGAAGGAAAATGGGTGGGGATGGTAGCTACAGTATTTTGTTTTAAAGCTGACCAAAAGCTAAATAATATGCGTGATAGGGATGATGTAAGGAAATCTGTAAATCAGTAATATTACCGATTTTTCTACTAACTCTGGTCCCCCCTCCTACCCTGACATTTTTTCTTCACTTAAGGATGTTTTTTATAAATCACTAGTAGTCATGTATAGGTTCTAAAAATATACATATAGGTTCTAAAAATATACATATAGGTTCTAAAAATATACATATAGGTTCTAAAAATATGCTGAGTGAAGAAAAGTAAAAAATAAAGCATATAATTTTGGAAATCTTGTAATATAGAAATAAACTCGTTTTCCTGGAAATGTAGTACTTTAAAAATAATTTGTTTTGATTGTGTATATATATATCTATATATAGATATATATAGATATATAGTGTGTGTGTGTGTGCATGTGTGTGAGTTCTTATTGTGTTCTTTAGTTATTTGTAATCTACTTTGGGTTCATCGAGATCTGAAGTTTAAGGGTACCGAAAGATTACTTTAGAGAGTCAGAGCGGAGCGGTTCCCTTGTGGTGACAGGAATTGTGCATTTTGATAGGGAATTTTGAACATTGTTTGGCAAAAGGAGTTAAGATTGTTTCTCTCTCTTCATTGCTGGGTGTAGGAAACCCATATTAAGATCAATTCTCCAGCAGTGCAGAAGACTGCAGAGTAAAAACAGATCGGCGAAGTATGGGAGAGAGCAGGATCCAGAGTACACAGCCACAGCATCCAGTGACACAGCAGGGAAGCTAGAGCTGTTGCTGGGCCAACCTTGTTCACCCAGAGATCTTTACAGAATTAGGAATTTGAGTCTAAAAAGTGGCTTTGGCTGTACTGATATGGTGTTTGAGCTAGTAAGTGTTGTACTTTGTGAATAAAAAGAGCAAGACTGAAACACAAGAGGGACTCTGGGAGTAAGAAGGTATCTAGTTAACACTCATTCTCTCAGCTCAGTAAGTGATAAGAGGAGGGATGGAGGAGGAAGGCATGTAGTGTTGCCTGTCCCTATCATGAAAAAGTAAAATAGCTGTTTAATGGGATTATAAGTTGTTTCTGTTGGAAGCATAACCAGACCAAGAGGGCTGCTATTGGATCCAAGTGTGCGAAATCGATAGTTCTTAATTTTCGGATAGTACAATTCTTTTATTTGTCATTGAGGTTTTCATTGGAACAAAAATGTAAATTTAGCTGAGAGATGAAACTTTGGAAAATGAGAAGGAAATTTTTATGTTGATACAATTCTAAACTGTTAAAAATTTTAGCATTTTAGTACCAGTGCTTTCCTTTTATCACTCCCAGTGCATCAAGAAGCTGTCGGAGAGGAATTTTTTTTTTTATAGCGCATATATTGCGTTTCTTAAAATATTTTTGCTTGTACAGCTTGAAACTGAAATAGCTTGTATTTTTCTTCTTTTGTTTGTTGTAGGAATCACACTTGGCAATTTCCTACTCTTATCCTAAGACACCAAAACTTTATGATCACGCAGAAGCATATCTTGGCCATCTCAGTGACTTTGCTGAAAGCAGATGTGTCTCTGGGGTTCAGGCTTGTTTGTGATTAGGCACAACTTGAGCAATGTTTTCAGGATCAGGATTTTGGCCATAGCTGGAATTTGGACTCTAGCATCTCACTGTAATTTTGCATCTCTCTCTCTCCTTACCTCTCAATGTGCTGTTGGATATGTTAACCGCAGCAATTAGTAATGCGTTACGGCCTTTAAGACTGGAGCACGCTTTGCTGTTTCATTCCGAGGAATATGAGTATACGTCATGATGACTAGTCCAGCCCTGTCCTCTTGGGCATTACAGGATCTCTTTGTCTGGATTGCTGCTTTCAACCTAGGCATAATTTAATGCTAAAATAAAAGGGTTTTCTTATAATTTTTATATAAGATGATCTTGAATTTAGTGTCCAAGCAGTATAGTAATTATTTTAAATAAAAAGAATAACCATATAGCTAATGTTCTGCTTAGCAGCTATGTAATATGAGCAAGGATTTACTGTTCCTGATAATTCCAATGCCTTTTCATTAAAATATTAAGGATGCAAAACTTGGCAGGAAATAAATAATTATACTGTAAAACTGATTTTTCATTTCAAGAGAAAAATGCTTTGTAATGCCGGTAGTTTCTGGGTTTAGCACTTTACCAATGACAATTTTTTTTTAATGCATGTGATACAGCTTGTTTCTGTGGAAGACAATGTAAATTGCTCAACTGCTGGAACATTTATGAGTGGTAGTAGTATTAATATACTGTGTAAACGTGCAGGAAAACCGAAGGAAAAGGTTTGGTACAGCTTAAAATGCAGCTTTCTTCTTTTTCTTCTGCTAATAAACCAATCAGTTCAGAAGGAGGGCAGAGGAGTAGAAGTGCATTGTGGAGGCACTTCACATTGACGGCACAGGGTAACTTAAGTGTTAGCTTAATCTGTTCCTGTCCTGTTGTGTGTGTAGTTGCTGTATGAACATAGCTCTGTGCAATGTATTGGATATATCATTATTTTTAGAGAAAGGGGAAATTAATGTATTTCCCCAGTGTTTAGGTTATTTGGGGTATGGAAATTGACAGTAAATTCTAAAGGTAAAACACATTTTGGATTGCTGTGGTTGGTGATAGATGCCTTCTTCAGCAAGTTTAGCTTTAGGTTTCATTCTAAGGATTATCAGTTACATTGATGATTTTATGCTGAGTCTAATACCTTCAGTTTAGTAACTCATGTGGAGGGTTCGTTCTTTCTGCTTTCTGAATAATTTTTTTCCCCAAAATATGTTAATGCTTTTAACTTATGATTTCTGCTCATGGCTGGAGAATGCTAGTGGGGTTAACAGATGTTTGAGTATCCCAACCTGATGCAAGCAGCAGGCATTTCTTGCTAGTGAAATCTCACTGAAGATTTTTCGAAGCTTTATCAATACAAATTAGTCTTTTGCGTTCTTTTTTTCGATGCTTCCTCTTACTAAGGGATGATAGTTTTAATATTAGTCCAGAAGTGTCTCAAATTTCCTCATAATTTTTCTTTCCTTTNTCTCTTGGGCAACATCTTAATTTGTACACGTTCCATTTCATTATGCACTGCTTGATTTCAGATCACAATATAACTTTACAGGGGTTAAATTGAGCTGGTTTTAATGTCCACTCCTAGAAGTCTGATATGCGTTGGTTGGTTGACTGGGTATTTATTTTCTATGGATATCAGATCACAAGGAACAAGCTTACAGCATGCTTGGTTTCCAAAGCAAGTCATAAAGATTTCAACGTATATTAGTATAAGAATGAAGATATTCTCAAAATTTAGCGTTTGTTCCAAAATGCAAGGCATTATAGCAAGCCTACACAGTATTTCTAGCTTGTTTCTTTTCTGTGTTTAAAATACTTCGTATGTTTTTGTGTTGCCTGCAATAACTGCCTCTCCTGCAGCAGGCATGCCTAGTTTTTCCACTGAATCCCTTGTTAGTGAGTGTCCTATGGACAGATATAATAAGTGTCCTATAGACAGACATAATAAGAAAAAACATAGTCTCATTATTCTAATAAAAATTTCTTAGTGAAACCTAGTTCCTCTTCAGGTATATATGCAGTTTGTATTGTATACTGGGATGTAACATTTTATGAACTCACAGAATAAGAACATGATTTTACTTATTTTCAGGAAGTTTCTCTACTTGTTTGTATAATTCAGGGATTTTTCAGAGTCAAGAATACTACTTAATTTTTGTGACTTGAATAGCTGACTGGTTAACAAGCTGAGTAGAGTATTCAGATGGTTGAAAGAGATCCTTCTGATTGTTTCCTTATGGTTAACCTGCCCCCATCCCTTCCCCAAACCTGAAAAACCAAGATGCTTCAAATAAAGACAAAGAAATAATGGCATTGATGTTATCTTGGTTTTCCAGAATAAGGAATGATAGATAAGTTATCACATGAGGGTGGCTCCTGTTGAAACTTCTTATTTGAAAGATGCAAGAGGTAATTAATATGTGGCATCTATGGGCAATGTGGTAGCTCTCCTCCTTTTCCAGCCACTGTTTTGGGGATGGGCTTGCTCCCTGCTGCCTCCTGGCAGGGAGTTTATAGCTGCTTATACTGTCTTTCTCCAGTCATTCTTCTCCTCTCCAAGCCTGGGCGCTGATGAGCTCCGTTTAAGTTAACGGAAGCCTTGGGAGTTCAAGTTTCATACCATGTTAAGGTCTTTGTTCTATAATGGTTTCTGTTGTCACTGTTTCACGGATAAGTTTACGACTCATGTGGGTTTTCTGAAAGAGGGCAGTAGAGAGGGGAGTTATGCTGAAAATAAATATAGCTTGAGATTTAGACAGTCAAATGTATTAAGAGTAGAATAGAATATTTAACTAGCTCTTATTTTTGTTTGTATAATAACCAAAGCAGCATGTTTTGGAAGGTTTCGGAGGGTTATCTCTTATCTGTCATTTGTAATGTAAAGTGCATATACTTCAGAGATACGTATGGCAACATTCAGGGACATCCTAAAATCTCTGCTGTTTTCTCAATGGTTTTATACAGGTTATCTGTATAATTTTAGGATTCTCTGATCACTGTGACCTTTGGAACACTTTGTCTGATTAAATTTGTCATAATAATTGACTTAGTGTGTCATACTTACAGTAATTGTCCTGGATGAAAATGATATGTAAAGTTGCCGCTTTGTAAAATTCTATGATATATGGTTTTTAATGTTAAATATGAATCTGAAAGAATGGTTATAATTCTAGGATTTTTAGATTGCTTTATCATGCTAAAGTATTTCTCTTAATTTTTTTCAGTTGATAAGCTCTATGAGCTCAGTAGCAGAGCACTGTCTCCCCTCCTTATTACGCACCTTGTTTGACTGGTACAGGCGTCAAAATGGAACAGAGGATGAATCTTATGAATATAGACCTCGATCTAGCACAAAATCGAAGGGGTAAGAGTTTTCCTTGCAAAAGTCTGTTTGATTTTTGTGTGCTTTCTTGTACGTATGTGTGCTTTGTACTTTTTTGACGAGTATTTTGTATTTGGATCTGTCATTACCTAAATCTGTGTAGACATAGCATGGGCTTCTTTGAGGTAGTGTATTTAACTTGCGTAGATGATATGCATAAAGTGCCTTAACGATACAGAAGGAGGTTGGACACTGATAATTCCAAGCTAGTTTGTCCCCTTTTTGAATTGTTTTGGTTGTTGGCAGGTCCTTTTAGGAGGGGGCAAGGTGTCAGTGCTGCACCAAACCCCGAAGTCTTTCTAACAATCCATTTTATATATGTGTGCAACAATGACTGCGTGAAAGACATGTATGCCCCTTCTCTGCGATATTTGTGTTCAGTCTTGTATATGATACGTGTGTTCTTGATTTCTTATTTTAGGGATGACCAACAACGTGAAAGAGATTATCTACTTGAAAGGAGGGACTTAGCTGTAGATTTCATTTTTTGTTTAGTTTTAATAGAGGTTCTAAAACAGGTAAGCTCTTTTGCTTTGGCAAACTTCTTTTAATCTTTTGCTTTTAATGTCAGTTTTGATCATCTTTACATTTTTATATTAAAAACTGGAGCATATGTCTGATGAGCATATGTCAAAGGCTGTAATTATGCTCTCAGTTGCATAAAGCCTTTGGCCTCTCCTGTCTTTTCTTTACATGCCTGCATTATCTCAGTTTACATGTCTTGGAGCCACTAAGCTGCTGATGTACTGCAAAAAGCAAAATTGTAAAGAATAACATTTTATTTATGTTCAATGCCTTTTGTCTGCTTAAACATTTTTGAAATACAATGTGAAATCATTGAATGACAAGATTAAAATGTCACTTTTTAAAAAAATTAGAAAGCATATGTAATTTTGCTTTGCCTTGTAATGTAGTGCTAGATGATGTTACACGGACAATTTCTGTTAATATAAAATTTGCGTTGGTATATGGACAAGAGGATAGAGTCTGGCTTCAAGTAGCAGCATTTTTTTCTTGCATTTTTGAGAGGAGAGAAAGATTACTGTACGAAAGGGTTTGAAACATGAAGCAGACGAGCGAATTTCATTTTTCAAATACTTAAGTAGCTTATGTCTTTTATGTATAGGTACATGAAAATTAAATGGCTTTCTGTACTGAGTAAAGCAAGGACTATGGTTTAGTTTGCAAATAATTTATAGGAGATTTATGTTTATGTAGTTGTGTATGGCGTGTTTGTGATATAGGGAAAAATGAAAACAGTAAAACAACAGAGCTCCTTATCCTTCCCTGAGACACTGACCAGTCATCCAAAGTGATATTCCTATACTGCATGCACAGAGGTGCAGAGAACAGTATTAAAACCACCAAACTCTTACGTGTTAGTGTTTTACAGAAAATCTTTAGTTCATACTCTGTCCCTGCCTAAATTTTCTATCAGTGCTAAAGAAAAAGGGAAATGGAAAAGGTTGTTTAGGATTGCAGGGTTCTATGGGTAGCTTCTGTATTTTGAACTGGTACTAGTTTTTCTGTTGGGTAGAGTACATGTTGCCAGTGATTCAGATGTCAGGAGAGGTGCCAAACTTTTGGTCTTGAAGAGAGTCTGTGGTGACTGCTGTAATGCTTGGTGAGCCTCTCACACTTGTACTCTAGACAAGATAGGTGTTTTTCTGATAAGGATATTTTCCTCTGCTAAAGACCTGCAATGGGCCACTAAACATAGATACACCACTTAAGAGAATCCTTCAGTCAATTTAGTATTAAAAGTTATCTAAAGCAGGGTTCGTATGTTCTGCCTGTAATGTGAATTTGCAATTAGGCAGCCAAACAAAGCGCAGAAAGGATGCCTTTTTATCAATAAATGTATTTAAATTCACATTACATCCATCTTCCTGTCTTCCTGGGAGCCCTATCATCGTTTAATTCTTAGAAACTGGTTTTAGAGGGTGCAAAGGGTATGATCTGGCCCTTTCTGTAATATGCACAGAGCAACTGGAGAGAGGGTGACAGACATGACCTATGTAGGAACAAAAATATTTTGCTTAAATGACTACATATTACTTATTGTATGAATATGCATGTAAATAGCCAGTTCTAGTAACTGGAAGTTCTTGGACAAATAGCTTTCTTGATGCGGAAGAGTATGAAATTCTCAAGCATTAGTGCTTCATTTTCTGTAGACAAGACAGTAATCTTTTCTTCTAATATATTTTAGTGAAAGTCTTAATCACTCTTAAGCAGTAATGTTTAGCAGGGTTATCCTAGTCCCTACCTAAATTGCTTTGAAATTTTAAAGATATTATGACTCCATAATTATATATAGTGCTTTTTTTAAAGAATACACTTGATTTTTAAACAAATGTTTTCTTTTAAACCTGAGAAAAGTGGTGATGTCAAAGAGAACCTCAGTAAAAAAGGGCCTTCTAATCAATGCTTGGTTTTGGTTTCTCACCAGATTGTTACTTATTGCTAGGAAGATTTTTATATGTTTTGGCTGCTTTCATCTGCAGAAAGTCTAAAATGGAGATGATAATCTCTTCTGCATTCTGATTTTTTGGTTTTGTCTTCCTTTATATTGAGATGAATTGCATTTCGATGTTAAATCTGTAATGGTAACACCACACAAAGTAGAAAGTGTGGAGAGATGCATAGTTAACCTAGTCTGATAAGTTTTGATGACAAATTCATAGTGTTTACATTACTGTTCTTTATTTTATTATGAATTTAATCCCTAAAAGCCAGAATGCAAAATGGTTTAAGAGAATGTCCATACAGGTTGCGTAAACGTTCATATATTGCAGAATTAACTTGATATCGTATGCCGACAAAGGATGTGTCCTTTGACAGTAATGGGAGAGATTTCTACTGTGCATCTCATAGTACTGTTTATTTACTTCATACCTACGTATGTGTATATATACATGCATAGTTACATACATATAAATGATATCTGCATTTCAGATACCTGTTCATCCAGTGCCAGATCCTTTAGTACATGAAGTTCTAAACTTGGCTTTTAAGCACTTTAAACATAAGGAAGGGTAAGTTCGCTTGTGTACTTTAAAATATTTTGTGTGTATTACCAGCCTGTGCTTGATTGTTGTGATTGTTCGCCTTTGCCTCACATGTAACAT
Organism: Fregata magnificens; assembly: GCA_013389945.1. Lineage (NCBI taxonomy): Eukaryota > Metazoa > Chordata > Aves > Suliformes > Fregatidae > Fregata > Fregata magnificens. Next base: position 78,586 of record WAAD01005316.1, read on the forward strand.
GTTGGTAATAATACTGTAAACGAACACTGATTGATATCTTTAAACTGAAAACATCTTGAAAGAACACAGCTGAACAGTGCTGAGTTTATTTTGCTTAGAATATACAGAATGATTTGCATAGCCAGCTAGAATAAGAAAAGTCCTAGTTTGGATAAATATAGTAAACTTCCTATGCAGAATATATCTCTTATGTCTGCTCAATGAAACTGTGCATTTTATGCTTGACTTTCATTGTTTTTATGGTAATAATCCGCCTTGCTATGGAACAAACTTTTTGTTTGTAATTGAGAACACGCTTGGGATTTAGAAGGACAAAGTTGTATTTAACACCTTC
>WAAD01005316.1:78977-91440 GCA_013389945.1 Fregata magnificens
TTTTTCTCTTTAGGTATTCAGGAACCAACACTGGGAATGTGCATATTATTGCAGACTTATACGCAGAAGTGACAGGGGTTCTTGCTCAATCGAAGTAAGTTCAGTCTCTGACTCTTCCTGCTTTTAGGGAAAAATGACTCTAGACTGAAAGACTATTTAATATAGCAGCGTTTATTAATGACCCCAGTAACTAATCCCTTAAGTGTTAGTCTGGTGTGTCTGTCTCATGTTCCAGCACAATAAATTCGAACAAATCAAGAAATAATCTTTAGTACAACACTGAATTGCTTTGCTGTCAACTTGTAGGTGCAGGGAAAGGAGGCCTCGTATCAGGGTTCATCTTGCTTGTGTTTCTTTTGCTGTAGGCGCCATTATCATTAACGGACTAAAGAAATCGGTTCAAAATTATAGACATCATATAAAAGTAACTAAGAATGCAAATAATTGCCATTTATATCCCTTGTTCAGGTTTCAAGCTGTTAGGAAGAAGTTTGTCACTGAATTAAAGGAACTGCGACAGAAAGAACAGAGTCCTCATGTAGTACAAAGTATCATCAGTTTGATTATGGGAATGAAGTTTTTTCGAGTAAAGATGTATCCCGTGGAGGATTTTGAAGCATCATTTCAGTTCATGCAGGTAAACTAATATTACAGAAAACTGAAATGAGCATAATTTTGATTGTTTAAGTCATGAAACTACAATGGTGCTTGCTATTATCAGTCACTTACTCTACTTGTGTGTCTTCCTTCATCCTTTTTTGCTTAGGTAAGTTCTCAGGGGTATGAATCATTTGTTTCTCTGCAGTTCGTGAGTACCTAGCATAATGAGAACCCGTTCTCAATTGTCTCAGTAATGTGGCAAACCTGTAATATATGGATTTATTCAAGACTAAATGAAAATGGGTAGCAATCAAATAATTTTCTTCCTTTATGAAAGCAGTGGGTTAAAGGAAAAAAGTTACTTGATATATCTTTTTTTTTTAACAGCTGAGATGCCAAGGAACACTTTTGTTTAAAAAACACTTCAGTTGATTTTCAGAGACACTTAAAATCTCTTTGTTTGCTTCTTTTGGTTGTGGATTAAAAATTGTCTTAATGAATAATTCACCTATTCCACAGTAACTGAAGTTATTGCAACTTGGTCATAAATTTTATAAGAGCTATTTAACAGCCATTGACATTGATTTCAATCCTGAAAAAACTAACATACACATAGGTGCTTTAGATTGTCTCCAGAGTGGTCAGTTTGGTATAGTGGAGTATGCATACATGTATATGGGTTATTTATTTCTCTGTAAAATTTTCTTTGCATCAAAGTCGTCTGGAAAATGAAAATGAGTATATAAAAAATAAAATATTGTTTTCTAATAATTTCAGTAGAGAAAAGTTTATCTTTTAAAACTTCAGAATAATCTGAGGAAAACTGTACATACTTATATTCTTTTATATTCTGAGTACTCTGTATTCTGAGTAGAAAGTAAATAGCTATCTGATATTACAAATGTTCTCCTTTCAATTTCTTTTTAATTGCTGGAGAAACAGGTTTTAAAGTTTCTGATGTTTTGTAAAGTTAATATTGTCAAGGAAGACTGACTTAAACACATGGCAAGTTTTAAATTCAAACTGGCAATTAATGTGATACTGCTAGTAGTTTTCATGGCATAGTGACATTTGTCATCTTTTTTCCTAAATATTTTTCTAATGCTTCCTTACTAAGGAATGTGCTCAATACTTCCTGGAAGTAAAAGATAAAGATATAAAACATGCGCTTGCTGGTTTGTTTGTGGAAATTCTCATCCCTGTGGCTGCTGTAAGTATTTTTTTTTTTTCTCCTTTCCCCCCACTATTCCCCTCACTTTCAGTTAGGCTCTTGTTGTTAAAATTGCTTCCATTAATCCTCACAATATTACATTTTTACAGGTTCAAAAAGACTGTTAAGTAAATTACAAGCACCTACATAAGCTTTTAAAGGGACATGTGTCAGTGTGATTTGTATATTAGCTAGTTTCCCATCTTTTTTCAGAACTTCATAAAATTGTCTGTTTTCTAGACCCTTCTATCACCAGAGCACTGTGTAATCTTATACTTGCTCTAAAAATTTGAAATTTCCTTGGTTTAATATTTGTTCACTCAAGGGTCCCATTGACTTTTCTTTATTAGCCAAAACCTTTTAAGTTCTTTCTAGAATAAACTGAGATATGTAACATTTTTACAGTCCGATAGGGAGAATGTGAACTCCTATGCAAGAATGTATGTAGGTTTTGGCTAATTAAATAAAAATTGTTCGTAGAGGTGAGTGTCCACTAGATGTAATCCTTTAAGTGGAAGAGCGGTCAATCATCTCTCGTATGTGTTTTAAATCTAAAGCCAGAAATTTTACTCGGCAGCCATGAGCAAGGAAAAAAAACTCGATATCATCACAGTGTTGGATGTACAGTGGCTGTAACGCTGCTTGTGAGAATGCTTTCAGTCAGGACAGGTTCTCCTCCTTCTTCCCAGGCCACTTCACTCGGTTGTGTAAAGCTTGGTCAACAGGTCAACAGGATGTTACGGCAGCTCAGTATACCTCAGGTTGACCATTTACCACAAGCTCAGAAAGTTCCATTGTAGTAGGGCGGATACTTGCTGTGATTGTTGTCTAAAATGATAGTTGTATTAGCAAATGCTAGGCCACAGTGTGTTCGGCACACTGTCCCGAAAAATGGCAGGTCATGGCTCCATGTTACGACCAATTATAGGGGCATATCTTGCTATGTATGGATAACTGGGATGTGTAGATCCTGTTTTGTAGAATGGGATCTACAAAGATTAGCACGCTGGCTGGGGATCCCCTCTAAGCAAAAGAAATCTCTCTGAACTCTGTGTCCTCTTTCAAACGGTCTGTCTTGCCCTGAGCTGTGGGGAAGTGCTTCTCTCCCCTCAGTGGTCTCAACCTTGGGGTTTTTTTAAAAAAAAAAAAATTAGAAAGGAGACAATCCTTCTTCTTAAGGCATGACCACAAAGAGGTGGTGTTAGTAGTAACTGTTTATTGAGTGAAGTCTTGATCTTACCTGGGCCTACTTATATTCTTCTAGAGAAGAATTTCTTGTCCTGTTAAAAAGTGAATGTATTTGTCGTTTTGAACTCCATAATTGCTCGGCAGTTGGAGTGGGCGTGCATAGTGAAAGTACTTAGCATTTAGGTAAGCATGAGTATTAGTTTGCAAAATTATAATTTAAATGTAGTGAAAACTGCATGTACAGTAATGAGGCAGAAGCAGCATCTGGGAATTGGGACTCTCCGGTGGTAACCGCAGAGGCACGTGCACCGGCTGTGCAGAGCACGTGTGTTGTTTTGTGGATCGCTTCCTACAATCATAGCCTGAATCAGCGCTTTAAACGGTTGGTGAGGGAGGCTTGATCTTTCCTTCTGACTCATTGAGTCTCTAATCATTTCATACAAATGGAGCTTCTTAAATAGAAGCGGAGAGCCCCATCCCAGATTGAGATGCAGTTGAGAGGGTTAGTCATTCTCTTGGAAGATGCAAGATGCAAGTTTGAACCTTTTTGAAGTAGATGAAGGAACTAAATGCAGATTTTTCCTTATCTTGGATACAGAAAATTGCTTAAGCGAGGAAGCTATTGGGTTTCGGCATTGTGACTTCTTTACCGTCATTCTCTTGCTTAGTCATTCAGGAATTTTTAAAAATATGACCTGGTTTGCACCCTGCGTGTATGATGGATGACAGTATATTTTACAATGGGGAAGCTAAGGCTTATCTGTAAGCCCAAGGTTTTATCCCAAGCAACAGTGTGGTGCTGGCAACAACTTAGTAATTTCTCATGTGGAGCCAGCGGGGTACTGATCAACTTATAGCTTAAGAATAGCAAAAGGTAAATAATTTGGGGGTATGTAGGAAGTGATTTAAAACATAACTTTCTCAGTTCTTCCCTTCTGGATTTGTACATGTTACAGAGATACTCGACACTATTTTTTTTTTGTGCTTCCCCATCATGAATGTTTTCAGAGTGTTCTTAGCAAGGTGGACATGACATATCTTTTAATAACTTTGCATAATAAAAACTAACAAAAAATTACCTTGTATTACAGGGAAATTATGAATATAGAGGATCTTTTCCAAAAAAGCCAGCCCCCTCTCCAAACCACCCCCCCACCCCAATTTGATAAATAAAGTATCAAAGAGTAGGCTGAGAATAATGTTTCAATGGATCATCACAGGTATCCAGAGAGAAGCCTAAGAGACTTGTAGGGGTTTTGATGAAGAAGGTAGCTGCACGGTTTGTGGAAGGAAGGCTATTCTGTGTATGTAAGGCCAGAGTGGCTAAAAAAGGTGTAGGGCTCCCTGTATCTGTCATTAATTCTGAAAACTGAACAAAGACCACTTACATGGTTGGTTGGCTGGTAATCCTGTGTATCATTTGCTAAGTTTTCAGTTTTCAGAACTGGAGGACATAAAAGAAAAGGGGAGCATTGAAGAGGGGGACAGTGAGAAAGTTACTGGTATTATTTTTTTAAATATATGAAATTATGCTTTTAAAGAGTTTCAGTGTAGTTTTTATTTATTAGTTGGTGGCAAATACTTTTTCTTCTTTAAGTACAGAATACAGGCCACATTCTTAAAATAGTGCGTTTTAAATGGGTTTTGAGTTTGTTTAGGTTTGGGGTGTTTTGGGGTGTGTGTGTTTGTTTGCTTTTTGTTTTGTTGTTGTTGGGTTTTTTTGTTTTTTTTTTAACTGTATGGTTATAGTGTATGACATGATTTCCTATTCTTCTGTTTATATTTCAGATAAATACACTCAAATACTTAATCTAATGTGAGATTTAACTTTTGGATGTTCTTGAATTCATGGACATTTTAATGTATATTTAAATTGCCTTCTGTATAAACTTTCAAACCCATTTATGTGTGTATTTTTTTTAATAGGCTGTTAAAAATGAAGTGAATGTGCCATGTTTGAAAAATTTTGTGGAGATGCTTTATCAGACTACCTTTGAATTGAGTTCAAGAAAGAAGCATTCACTGGTATTTTAAAGAAATATTTCAACTTCTCCATTTTGGTCATCTTAGACTTTTAAGCTAGTACATTATATGAGGAAAAGCTAACAGCTGTATTAATTTAAATCATAACTCCTCAGTTGAAGTGTAATTAAATTCACACTGTGTATGTGCATTTGCTCTAATTTTGATTTGTTTCTTTGTACAGGAATGTGCTCTGTGATCTCACTTGTGAGATTGTCTTGAAATCAATCCTTGTTTTTGATTATTTTAGTGGTTTTTGGCACAGAGTTATTTAACCTAATGTCTGTTCTAAAAAGAACTTGCATTCAGGGAGTCTGTGTATTTAAATTCTGTTTAATTAAAATATGAAAGAAGATGGAAGTGTCAGACAAGACTTTTCCAGCAAAATAGCAGCCTGTTAATAGCCCTGCTCTGCCTGTTTTCTCCTCTCCTCATACACTTTGTTTTTCTTTCAGATATAAATATCTGTGGGTTTTTTTTCCCTGAGACTGCATTTTACCTTTTCCCCTAAAACTGCATCTCAGCAACGTTTTAAATCTTTTATTCATGCAGTATTTGGTAATTCTTGATGACCATGGTAGCCATGTTTCAAGTTGATTCACTTCACTTTGCTGGAAATGTAGAGCTAAATTTTGCATTAAAATTGGCATATTCAGTAAATGCAAGTGAGTTTAAAATGATTTATCCTCACTTTCATGTTAGGGACGAGCTTTACTTTCTGCTATTCTGAGCATATAAAGCATATGTCATTGTACATGGTTAAACTCCTTATGTAAGAATAACATAAAGTAGTTGATGTTAGTATTCACAATGTCAGTTTATTTATGAAGTCAGAAACATTGTTACATCAAGATTACAATTTACCTATTCATCCTCATTCTTTAATTTTGCTCCATAACAAGGCAATCTGAAGTCAGATTTGTATGAATCACCATTATGTGTTCTGTTAAAGTATGTGGTGTTTAAACAAATCTTATGTTACTAAAGCAAAGCAAAGTCATGCTAGTCTGCATATTCAGACTTTATTAAATTGTGCTTCATTCCTTACTAAAAGCAGACCTTAAGAAGTAACATTTCTGACAACCTAAAGTCTGCCTCAGTTTTTACTGAGTCGATGATGTTTTTCCTGAATATTCTTCTAAAAGGCAGTTCCTTCTCCCAGCATGTAGGACCCCATGAATTGAATCATGTGGTCGCAGGGAAAGAGCGAAGGGTGAGATCTGCTCACAGTCTTTGTTTGAGATCAGGCCTTGCTAGGGGATGAGCTTCACCATGGTCGCACTGCCCTGGTCTTACATCATGAGCTCTTACAGCGCATAGGTTATACCCAAGACACCATGCCTGGCCAGTGTGTCCTCATGTAGGGGAAGGGCTGCCGTGCAATGCTGGAACTGTGAGAGTGAGAGACAGGAAGGGACTGTGTGTCTCATTCTCAATGTACAAGACTTGGGAGGTCCACAAAGAGCAATTTGATCAATTCTTTTTCCCCCCTACTCATAGGCTTTGTATCCATTGATCACCTGCCTGTTGTGTGTCAGTCAGAAACAGTTTTTTTTAAATAACTGGCACGTTTTCCTGCAGAACTGTTTGTCACATCTAAAGGTAAGAATCCTTTTCAATTCAGGAACTGTTGCAAATCAATAGCATTTATTCTGATACGTTCTCAGCGTTCTCGTGCCAAATAAACAATGAATATTGGTCTGTTTAAAAGGACACTGAAATTTATTTTTTTTTTAATTAAATGTCTTAAGTCTCCATTAGTATTAAACTTGCTACGAAGTTTTTGTGTTGCTATGTAATGCTAGAAATAGATGTCGCCCCCGTTGGGGACCATCAATTCTATTGAGTAAAATCTGCAGGAAAAGTAAACACTACTAATAAACACTATTTATGCCAGAGAAAGTATAAACTATAATTCTTCATGTGCAAATTATATGTGAGAAAATAAGTGGCTTGTCTACTACTCTAAGTAGAATATATAGTAAGTGCAAAATTCTTTTCCTTGTTCACTTATTGAAGGAATAGAAAATTAATTGGGAGTCCAGAAAAGAGTTTATATCCACAAGCCTGTGATATATATTTTCCAAATAAAAATTACAGTGTCCCTTTAACTCATGGCTTCAGTTGATACCAAAGTAAACATGAGTTGATTGATAAAGAGATCAAGATACTTCGAAATTAGGGATTTGTTTTAGTGACTTTCTTGTAGCATTGTTGTACATGTTCTTTCCTTAATTTTGATTAACATAGTTCATGATTTTGCCTAATGTGTTGATTTTGATAATTTTAATAAATTCTTTGATCCACCTTCACAAATATTAATTCTGGTTCGATACGAGTGACAATTCTGAAGCTTATTAGTAAAATACTTAAACCAGCATGAAGTCAAAAGGAAACAGGTTTAGCTGCTTGGATTGTTTTTTAAGGGTCATTTTGTTTTCATGACATCTTTCACACTTTTCTGTTGCTTGTTGGGTTTTTGTATATTTTTCATCTAACATTGCAGTTCTTTTGCAATATTTGCCTTCATTCTTGTTTTATTGTTTATTTTGCTTATGGAGGCTGCTTTTGCTTTGTTTTTAAAGCTTTTAAAAAAGTTCTTACAATCTAGGAGTTGCGTTTTTCTGGCATAATGTCCATTGCTGATAATGGATGTATTAAAACTATAAATGCCAGGAGTTTAACTGGTAGTTGCTGAGCATGCATTTTATATTTTACTTAGTTTTGTTAACCACTAACAGCTTAACACATTTACCATAAGGCTCTATTCAGTAGAAATTCTACATATGAATTTCTGCAATTCAGAATTTGCAGTGTTATGATGCTGTGCCATTAATGAGTTATTTAGGATATTTTATGCCTTGGTTTAATTTGGCCCACCAAATACTATTGGTTTTTTGGGTACCTACCTAGTTGAGAAACTTTGTTGAGTTTAATCTTGAAAAATAGACCCCCACTGTCCTCATGTGTCTTATGAATTAATGTGTTCCTTTGTTTCTGAAGCTAATTAAATGCATGCACTCTGTAATAAGTAATCTCATTAATTTAGAAATCTGAGTTTACAGCAGTTTAGTCTTTTAGATTTCCCCTTCCCTATTTTATTTCCTGATTTCCTAATGACTAAAGTTATTTTATTTGCAGTTACCTAAATATGTAAAATGCAATAAGGATTCCAAATCCATTGTCTTTAGTGTCTTTGTTATTTAATAAAGTAATTTTGAGAGTTACTAGGAGATACTTTAGAGTACTGAAAAGGTTCATCCACCCCTACCATATTAGTTAAAATTAACAAATTAACAATTAAAATAACGACAACACTTAGACTCTGTCGCAGGGATATTCTGTGAAGAGTACAGGCCCATTAGCAGGTTGCCAAGAGGTAATGCAGGTCATGGATTCATGGTGCTCACTTTATTCCTTGGTGACTGCCCAGTGCAAACTCTTACCTAGCAATGAATACCCACTGTGTGGTCACACTTCAGTGACAGAAATAAGCAATTTCCCATTTGCCACGGTGTGAAAGCTCACATCTTCACAGTTGCTCCGTACTACCTGATGCATAGTATATTCATACCCTGCTTTACCCTGCAGTATTTTGGTGCTGCGTTGTACTTTATAAGGCTCCTGAGAGTGCTCTGAATCCTAATCCAGTACTAGCAATATTTATTGCCCTTGTAAACTATTTGTACTGGGTTTCAGTGCACACTACCTTTAGTTATCCTCAAAGCAGGCTTATTGTATGGGGAAAACATCCTAGCCTTGCTGAAAGGAGGAAGCCTAGGGCACTGGACTGATGCAAATAGCAGATAAGTGAGTTGTAAGAGTCACTTTAAGACTGGGAGTGTACCAAAGGGTGTTTCTTGGTATACATATAGCTGGCCTTGTCCGACAAAGCAGTTGGGATGGTGTTTCAGTATTGAGCCCAGCAGGGCATTTCCTTACACACTGTAGTGTAGGCAAAATTCTGAATTTGTTCAGCAGACAATAATACTGAGTCAGTATTGTAAAACATTTTGCTTACTTTTTTGACTAGTATTTAGATAGACTAATTCTAGCAGGTTTGTCAGAAAGCTGATAGATTCTTGGATGAAGTTGAGTTGTCCTGGTATTCTTACCACCTCTTCTGGAGGGAGGAAGGAACATTTAAGGAAGCTGCTGAAATGGGAGAGAAAAGTGTCTATCATTCTGCACCACTGTTGGGTGGAAAAGAATAAATTTTTTCACAGTTTAACCTTAGTGTCTGTTACCACAAAACCTTGAAAATTGGAGGAACATTTTCTGCCACTATAGCAAAACCAATATTTCTACTGAATAGAGTTCTTACTAGACAGCTATCTGTTGGTTTTGTGCTTTTTTTTCATCTAACATGCATGTGCCTTCCATTCTCATGTTTGTTATGTTTTGCTGTCTCACATTGCTTTATTTAGATGCCATCTAACAACAGTATCAGAAAACAAATAGAAACACTGCAGGTGAGTTAATATGTTGTTATAACTCAGTGAAACGTTGCTTTGTCTCATGTAAATACTTTGTTTTGTTCTTTATGTTAATTGTTGTATTTTGTGCTTTCCTTTCTTTGTAGAATTGCTGTTAGTACTGTTAAGAAGCAACAGGACTAAGAATAGCTAATGTTTCAAAGATCTTTTTTTCTTGCCAGGGAGTAAAGGAGAAAGATCAGAAAATTATCTAATACCAGTTTTTCCTTGGGGGTGAAAATGTGATTTTGTGAGATTTGAGTATCAGTATCATAGCTGGTTTCCCTGAACAGCAGTGCATGTTTCCACGGGAAGTTAACTGCCTATTCAGATGTATGGTTTTTTCTGTTAATTTCTTTCAAAAAGTGTCTTGCATGTGAGCAAATTTGAAAACATCTTCACAATGAAAAAATGTGAAACTGATTTACTGTAACAACTTGCAGTGCACTAACTTGAAAGACTTTTACACTGTTGGTTTTGCAGGTTTTAAAAAGTAGAAATTGTTTTAGTTCAGAACAGAAGAAAAGTTTAACATCAGTATTAAAAAGTACTTTCTTCAGTAAGTGACTACGTTTGACTAACATGGAAAAAAAATGCTATTTTGTTTCTTGCCTTCATTGAGATATGTTTCATTGACTCGTCTTAATGTGTCATGTAAGACCACTGTAAATTTGCTCTTAGTTTTTTGGTTTTGTAACAGAGATAAAGTTCTTGACAGCTTATTCCATAGTCTGCTGATATAATTTATGTTAAAAGTTTTAGGATTTTAAACAAAACTGTGTTTGAAAAAAACCCCAGATAGAATGCTTTCAAATCTGACAGGCATCAGCTAAAAAAGACTGAAATTCAGCCAGGTTGGTGAATTACATAGCCATATACACTGTATTCTAGTTGCAGTAATATCAAAGAGGAAAGGAAATACTAATACATATTGACACCAAGTATACAAGGTGTGCCATAAATTAGACCCAAAAAGCCATTTTCTTCTAGCATATTTGTTCAGTTCCTAGTTATAGGAAGAGATAATGAAAATTTTCGTTATGCTTAAGAAATTAAAAGTACTGCCGTATTTATTTTGTAACCCTTTTTAAAAGGTGAATGCCTCCTTATGCTTTTTTTTTTTTTTAACAAAGCAGCAAACTTTGTCATAGCTAATGAGAAGTAGCTATATTGGATGATAAACCTCCTAACAAAGAGCTTGTTGTTAACACATTGTAAAATATCTGCTACCTAAACCATTTTTTTTGACTGGATGATTGAAAGCCAATAGCAAATTTTTTGTTTTCTTCTGGAGCTGTGAATTAAGCTCCCCTTTGGAATATCAGAAAATTGAAGCATTACTCAGTTCTAGACACTGCGTTTCAGGTAGACTGATAATGCATGTACCAGTGAATTCACCAGCTTACTTTGAACATCAAGAACTGTTGGCCTGTAGATTAGATATGATGAGTAATAATATCATGGTTTTTTGCTGAATAAGCTGACTAAAATCAAAGCTATCACAGTCTCACCCTCTCATACAATTATGAGTGTTTGCTTCTTCCTCACAGTAGCACTGCTGGTAAATTAACTGGGCAGTGGGACAGTTATCTGTCTGAATACTAACCAGGGACAGGTATAACTTTTTACTAGTTAGATTTTTGTCCAGATCACCTTCCTAAATTTACCCACTGCCTAGTTGCAGGTGTGCTAATTCAGAGGCAATGGCAGGAACGCATTGATGAGTGTGAAGGGAGGGCAGAACAGCATTATCACTGAAGTAGACTGGGTTAAGTTATTCCCTCCAATATTCTGATAAACAGTCATGTATGTTATTTGTCTGTGAAGTACCATTTTTGCCTCTGTGATTTTGTGATAGGCTTTTACCCTTTCTTAAAGTAAGCTGCTGCCAAAACCAATAGTCCCAACCCACCTGTGTTAAAGCCATCCAAATTACTCTCCTTTGTATAGTCTATTGCACAGACATGGCCATGAAATTATTTGGATCAACTTACTGGTGTGAGTTGGGCTGTCTTACTGCTAGAGTCAATGCAAAGGGAGCGGGGAGACTGCAGAGGAGGGAACCAAGGATGAGACCATCTCTTTTCATATGTTCTTAGATCCACTTACATCCTTTGTGAATTTGCACCCCACTTGTCCTGGAAGGACAAAGTAGTCTGCTATTCTGACTCTTTGGCTTGTGGTAGAGACCACAAAATGCGAAATTAGTTAAGTTCAAGACATCATATAGATATGCCTTGAANAACACTGTCAACAACCTAACATTGTTTCTTACACAGAGATTTCAGATTTGGGAAAAAATTTAGTACAGCTATTTAATAGTGAATAGCCAGTAGTTTAAAGTGATCTAAGCATAAACGAATGCACAAAACAATGAGAGTACCAGGTTGGTGGTGTGGTGGGTTTTTTTTTTTTTTTTTTTTTTTAACTGAAAGAATGCCTAAAAATATGACAACTGGGAATCGTTTATTCTGTTCATAAGCTCATACTTATGGCCAGTTCCAAGAATCTTGCTGGACACTTCAAGATTATAAATACACCAAGAATCCCTAGTTGGATAAGGGATTGCTGGAGTTGGTATGAAGAATGTTAGTTACTTAGCGTTTTACACAGTTTGAGAGCTAGAAGGAGCAAAGCTAAACTCCTAGTAGCAACTTTAAGACAAAAAATAATTGGTTTTCATACAGTTCATAATTTAAATGGAATTATGCCACAAGATTTTATATTAATTCAAGAAAAAGCTACCTTAATTGTTACAATAAAAGTCCATTGGAAGTGAGTAAACACTAATACAGCCCACAGGAAATGGCTAAGTTGGGTGAAGCCTGGAGTGCGCACCCAGAGAAGGATCCTTGTGTGCCTGCCCTGTTTTGCATTCTTTTCTTCTGCACCTGCTGCTGTCTGCTGTCATAAACTGAATGATGGACTTAGACTTTCTGCCTGATCCAAAGCAGCTACTCCGATGTTT
>WAAD01005317.1:0-26082 GCA_013389945.1 Fregata magnificens
ATGGTATGGAATAGCCCCGCTCAGCCCGGGTCGGCGGTCCTGGCCGCCCCCCTCCCAAGCTTCCGCCCGCCCCCAGCCCACAGCAAGGGTCGCGGGGGAAATGTTAGAGAGAGAGAGAGAGAGAGAGAGACAGGCAGCCCCAGGGCTGGGCCGGCACCGCCCGGCAACAGCCAAAACACTGGTGCTGCCTCCAGCCACCAACACAAAGCACAGCAGGCTGCCATGGGGAAAACCAGCTCCCCCTCAGCCAGACCCAGTACATGTGTTGGACACTCAGATGTGCAGGAGACATGAATTGCAGCTCTTCATCATAATGATGCTAGCAAGATATATGGTGCTGTCATCCAAAGTTGGACCTGACCCTGAAGACTTTCATGCTTATTGAATTTAATAGATCGTAGTGCACTCATAGTATAAGTTTTAGAAATTTGTCTATCATAACCAATTTTTAGAACAAGAGACCAGCTCTGGTGCATTAGCTGTCCTCCTTGTTCCACGATAAGCTTTGCATCTTGATGATATACTCAAGGATAAAGGTGAACAAGGGGAAAACAGTGGTTCAAAGCTGAGAACATGAGGTCTCATCAGACCTTCAGCAGGTAGATTGCTGACCAGAAAGTGTGCTGGTCTCATCTGGGAGCTGCAGGAATTGATGGAGTTCCTTATTCTCTCAAGATAGCTCCCAAACATGACCCAAACCTCCTCCTCCACAGAGGAGGTAGCACTCAGACTGCTGTAAATGGTTAGTCCAAAGAAACCAAGGGGAGGAAGTGAATTTAAATTGGAGTTCCTAGAATAAGACCATCCAAAACCAGGCTTATCTTTTACAAGACAGCATTTTATTTGGATATTTCCTGTGACGGAACAATTTGGGAATTTCATAGTAATTGGGAATGAATTAGTGAAGTATCAAAACATTTGTTTATTAAAATTATGTAATGAAAGGTGCCTCCTCACTTGTTTAGCTGAACATTAAAATGTATCAAAATAGAGTATTTTGGGAAAAAAGATAGCAAACTTTTTCTTCCTGTTAATTTTTAGCAATTGTCCACATCTGTCATAATTCTTTCAATGGTTTCACTTTAAATTCCAGTTACAAGCCAAAAAACCAGTGGAAGTCAGAGGTCCTGGTGTAAGTCCAAGATGAGAGACTCTACTTAACAAAAGTCTATCCTAGATTTAGATTATAAACAGAATTTAAGTATAACCCTTCAGAGAGCTCACAACAGTATTTTATTATGGAGTAATCAACGGCAAGGATTAGAAGGACATCCAACTTTGAAAGAGCAGACCAATGCTTCTTAACTATAGGCAGAAAGATACAAATCAGGGCAAGTTATTACTCCTTTGCTTTTGGATAAGCTAAAATCTAACTAACCCTTCAAACTGCAAGACTTGGTAATATATATTCCAATCCTTGAGGTCTTTTCAGCCAGTCATAGAAGTCACCTCTTCATTAATAACTCAGAATCATACTTGCTTTAGTCTCACGTATGCCCTTAAAAAACAAAGACAAAATGAGGAGTCTAAAGGAACAGAATTAAATTTATTAGGGATGTAATTCTGTATGACAAGTGTGATAGATCTGTATGACTGTATGACAAGGTAATAATTTAGGCAAAAATTATCCTAATATGACAGGGGAACAATTACTTAAGTAGCTGCTCTTCAGCAAATTTGGCAGTTAGAGCAGGTCCCAGTCTGAACAAGACTGAACTATGTCACATAACAATGTTTTAGGATATTTTGTAGTATAGTTTGCAAGAGGCATGAAATAATCTTCTGCTTTGTTAACATTAGTAAGGCCTCAGCTATATCTAGTTTTTAGTAGGTCTTGCAGTGTGCATCGGTGTAGACCAACTAGAGACAGTGTAGAGAAAAACAGGTAAAAAAAACCCATCTAGAAACCTTGACATACAAAGGGTGAAAGATGCAGGAGAGGAGGAAGCATTTAATAACAATTTTTAAATACATAATATTTGAGAAAGACAAATAGAACAGTATGCCCAGGTCCACAGTGGATGCAATAAACTGCAGCAGGGAAAATCCTTTTAAACACCAGGATAATTTCTTACCATAAGGAGTAGAAGTACACTTTGGAGAGCTTGAGAAACTGGGGAATGTCTGCAGTTGTGGGGCTCCTAAAGAGTAACTTAAACAAACTGCTATCAGGACTGACAAAGGTATAAATGCTTCTGGTTGCAATTGAGGCATGGATTGGAAGACCCCATACAACCCCTTTTCTAGATTCTATAAGGCTACTTATTTATTTTTTATTTATTCTGGCTGGTGTTGGACTCCTGCCTATGATCTTCCCATGTCAGTTTCCAAAGTAAGTAAACACTGACAATTTGAAAGAGCATATATAGTTACCCAGATATTCTCATCTCACTGAATGCTCAGCGGACTTTAGGAAACTGGTTTGAATGTTTTGGCCATGTGTACAACATGGAAGGTGAAACAAACAAAAAAAGGAAAACTCCAGGAAAAAAGAATAATTAGTTACAGAATGATGGAGGGCTGTATTAAATACATTACTAGCTGGGAATGTTCAAAAGAAATTGTAAAGAATGATGTAATAAATATAAGAAATGAGATTTAAGCCCAAAACAAACATTTGGATCAAACATCTTTAACTTTGATAGGTTTTGCACATTCATATTCTTCAGATAAAGTGAAAAAGTAGAAATCTTTTTCAGGTCAAGGTCTGTCTTAAGTTTGTTACACTGTATTAAGACCGATCTTTTGGCTTTTTACGATGACAAACACTAGTGTCTTAACTGGTGATGAGCAAGAAGATCACTGGGCATACCAAAAATGTGCATCATGTTGACCTTTGCTAAATTGGCACTTCTGAGCTTCCAGGGACATGACTTGCCTCACAGAGGAAAAGGAATGCTGGCAGTACTCTATTTAGCTTGAGCCAGGATATACTGTTTCTTTCAAATGTACTTAAAAATGCATATGTTCTTTGTGGAAAATAGTTAGGCATCCAACACTGCTGTTTGTATTCAGTGCTAGAAAAGTCAAGCAGCAAAGGAAATGCTGACCTTCAGTCTGGTTGAGGTACTGCTGCTTTATTTTTCAGTCTTTTTATAGCATCATTCTGTAGAAAGAGACCTTTTTTATCTTTTTTGTTGTTTCTTCGCCAAAGACTATTTTTTAAATTAGTTTCCCCCAGTAGGTTCAAGATGGCTGCAAATGTTCTGGGGAGGAAAAGCTTAAGGATATCTTTTGTCGTAGAGTGACTGTGGTTACTTCCATCCTTCAGGAAAGTAGGACAATCAGACATGAAGAAGGGTGCCAAGTAAAAAGAAAAGAGTTAAACAAAAAAGTTTCCAGTAGGAACAAAAATGTTTCCAGAAAGAAGAACTGGAGCAGGGAAGAGGTTTGTCCTGGTCATCATGGCTAGACTAAGGTGAGCTTTACATTTTCTGTGACATGAATGAAATAAGTCATATTTCAGATCTCATTTGGACACTGACTATCAAAAACTTCAAATTTACTTCAGCTGTTTGGAAGTACCTTCCAGGTGTTCTGACTCTGTCCAGATGTGCAATTTCATACTTGATGTATTCCCCTGAAGTGAGACCAGTTAAAGCAACTTTCAAACACTGACAGGCCTGTCAAATGCAGAGCATATATAGCTTACAGTATCAGTGTTGCTTAAAGATGATGCAGTCAATCATAAATGGAGTTTACGCATGATATCCATAGGACTCTTGATATAATCAGAATTATCTTTCTATGAAAAAAATTGAGAATCATTTACTAGAGAATTCAAAAGGAAAAAATTGTGTATATTATCACAAAACCCTGTGATTCCCATGTTACAGAATTCACATGTTATTAGTCTCGCTAAGACAGATGCACTGTTGCAAACATAATAATTCTGTCAGAACCACATGCATTCCTTAGGTTCTTAAACCTGGAAATCCTTCCTGTAGGAAAGTGTATTCTTTGTGTCAGAGCACAAGACAAGCTGAAAAACAATGCCGACATTTTCTGAAGCGGATTATCTTCACAAATGTCAGGAATGGAACATTTGATAGCCTCAAGAATTTCTGGGGGTAGAAAGGCAAACCACAATGAACATCTGCACCTTGAGAAAGAAATTTTTCATTGTACCTGTTTATTGTAGTTATCTTCTTTAATATGTGAACAATGAATATTACAGTCATAAAAACACCTCAGCAACATTCTTGCTTTAACAACTATTCATAAATTTTAGGGCACATTTAAATCCATTTTCTACATCATAAATAATATGACACATACATTATTGAAAAGTAATCCTTTTATACAGCGATGCTGTATTTGACTGCTTACAGGTGTTGAGAGCACAGACTTCCTAGGACAGACCAAGAGACACTTGCAGATGACCAGGTATTTATACACAGGCAGGAAGGAGCAGGAGTGTGGGACAGTCTTTATTCTGACACTCCTACTCCTACAGTGGTGAAGGATGGCTCTGGCAATTGCTAATGAATGGCATACAATAGGGATAAAAGCCCCATTTCCTCCCTCAAAATGGATCAAAATGGATCACACTCTGAGTAGGTTTGAAGAATAGAACATGCTGCATAATTTCAAAGTAACATCTGGCAATGTCACCAACGTCCAGCTCTCTCTGCACAGACAGTGAAGAGCTTATGGACTATACTGAATAAGTCCATGAGAATGAAACATCTAGTTTCTTAAAGTTTCTACACAGTTTAAGTTGTGATGAACCATATAAGGAAAAGGAAGGCTTTGGGTATTGGTATGTGAATGTTTATATCCACATTTCAATGCTGTCTTAAGATTTCAACATTCAGACCAAGAATTAGGGAACAAATAACTTCCAAGAGATTGCAACATATCTAAGAACAACCTGGAAGTGCTACAGCTGAATTTGTCCTAAAAATCTCTCTAAACTTAAAACTATTCACAGGAGGAAAAAATAAAATGGGTGATTGCATTTCATTTGCAGGAAAAAATGTAGCAGGAATATACAGACAGAATATTTGTTATTCACCCACTGTTTCTATTACAGGATTTTGATGTTGCTTCCAAAGGTAGTGGCAGACACATCTGATTCTTCAGAGGTACAGCTCAAAAAAGAAAGATATTATTCAGAAAAGATGAAGCTTTTGTCAGTTTTGATAAAAGTTTAAGTATGTTCCTTATACTGGGAAATCATGTTACATTTTTGAAAAAATGTAAAAGTTTTTTATAAGACCATAAAGATGTTTTGGACTGAACATATTTTATCAGTACTTAAACTGTTCTGCCATGTATTTTGCCATTTCTACATTTTTCAGGAGTCAAAATTTTGCATTTCCTCATGTTCATGCTGCGTAAGAGACTATTGGAAATTAAACTAAAAGCAGGATTCCCACTGACGTCAGTGGGAACAGGACTTATCACTGCATGCATTCATGCTGTGAGTCATACTAGCATAACTGTCAGATGATCATCTCTCCTTTATGCTTCTCTTTTTAATTTACTAAATTATTAGGATCAAAGGATCATAGGATAATTCAGGCAGGAAAGGACCTTGGGAGGTCTCTAGTCCAGTCTACTTACAGTAGCTTCAGCTCTTAGGTCAGACCAGATTTTTTAGGGTTTTATCCAACTGAGTCTTGAAAACTTCTGATGATGTAGACTGAGCAACATCTCTGGGCAATCCCTCTGGGCAAAAGGGGATGGGTGGAGAAAAGGTGTTGGGGTTTTTTTTTGTTTTGTCTCTCACTGCCTAAATCTATTTTAGTTGGCAATAAATTAAATTATTTTTCCCCAAGCCAAGTCTGGTTTGCCTGTGATGGTAACTGGTAAGCAATCTTCCTGTCTTTATCTCGACCACACAAGCTTTTTCATCCTATTTACCCCCCCATTCTGTTGAGGAGGGGGAGTGAGTGAGTGGCTGGGTGGGTGTCTGGCTGCAGGCCAAGGCTGACCCACCACACCAATACAGACCCCTCTGATACTTCACTTGTTACCAACCTTCACATTAAGTATGACCCAGTCTCCACCACCCTCTGAGCCCGATCATCC
The DNA here is from genome assembly GCA_013389945.1 of Fregata magnificens. Classification (NCBI taxonomy): domain Eukaryota; kingdom Metazoa; phylum Chordata; class Aves; order Suliformes; family Fregatidae; genus Fregata; species Fregata magnificens. The sequence goes on from WAAD01005317.1 coordinate 6,037, forward strand.
AGCCAGGTTTTTATCCATCCTAATATGCATATAACATCCCAATGTATTAATTATTTCAATACTATTCTTAAACTTTTTTACTAAAGCCTGTTTATGGCCTTTTTTTTTACTTGATAGTGGACTTTATATATTTTACATAATATCCAGTAGTTCATAAACATAAACTGTGTAGAGATTCATAAATGTACGAAAAATTGTCTGGATTATAGATAAGGATTGAGCTGGAGACCCATCAAGCCAGGAAAAATGCTCACCTCTTATCTGGAAAAGACTAATCTCTTTTATAGATGAAATGCAGGTAAGGATACTCTGTGGGCCTTACAACAGCCCATCAACGCTTTACACGGGCACATCCAAACTGTTATTTTGTGAAAGTTCAACACAGACCAACATTAATTGCAGTACTTAAGCTAACAGCTTTGTGACAAATACAACATTTTACATTAAGAGTTTTCCAAAGTCCTATCCGCTTCAGATTTAAGGATGCTAAATTTTGATATTAAAGCCTTGCTGCAAATAAATGGTGAGTTTAGGAAATTGTCTGACTTGTCAGAAGTTAAGGACATGAGTAGCAGTGTTTCATGACATGCGTGTTTCACAAGACATGCATGTGTTAACTCTGGGAGATTGCAGGTAGGAAGACAGCCAAGAGGGTTTATTGATACAAATACTTGTATCTTATTTATATCTTGCAAAGAACTGAATGACTGAAACCTAGCTGTGTAAGTAGCTGCTTTATATAACCACATGGCCCAAATAAGGTGGCAATATCTTTCTTTTCCATACTCACTCTTTGTTTGTTACACTCAGATGCTGTTCTCAGTGATGAATCTTCACTGCAGAAATTTTCTCTTGTGTGGCTATACCGCTGCCAATACTTCCAAGTTAAGCATATTACAGTCTCCTTTACCCTCCCACCTCATTTAACTCCTCTCAATCAGCTTGGGCTTTCGTTATGAAGCAAGGACCAATTTATTTAATTTCTCTTATGCTTCACTTGGTTTGAATTCATTTTTCTAATCATTTTATATTCCAGCAACTCTTATTCTTTGCCTGTGAAAAAATTTAGATCCCAGCTAATAGGAAAATGCAGTTAGTATGGAGTGAGTATGTATAACAGGTATAATATGATAAAAATGCTGGAGCTTTTTTATGTTTGTAGCATTTTGGTTGCATTGTAGTAATTGTGAAAATCTAATTTTGTAAGAAATGGCAAACTATGCTCTGTCACCTCCAGTTAGTTACACAAGCAACTTTAAAATGAAGTGCACTGATCACTGTAGAAAGCTGTATTTGCATCTCAGCTGCAAGGTCCTCAGCCCAAAGCAGAATATTCTGTACATTTTGAGGGTGTTCAGACACAGTTTTTCAGAAAGCTGCTTTGTATTCATAAACCTAATTCAAAGTCAATGGCCCCAAAAGAGCTGAAACCAATCTCTCATGCCTGAGAAGATATGCTATAGGAAAAAAAAAAGAACAGAAGGCTAGAACATAGCACTGTGGTTAGGATATAACAATCTATCAGTTTTGCTCCTGCATGACAGCTGAAAGTTAAATGCCTGAAGGATTTAGAGAACAACAGGCTTAATTTTGTACCTCACTTCCTTATCTGTGTAATTGGGATGTTAATTGTACTTCTGTAAATCTCAGGAGGGTGTGGGCTATTGAAGGCTGCAGCCTCGAAAGGGAATAGGTATGTCAGCATTGCTGTGCTTGATGTCTGAAGGTCTGGAAAACAGTTCAAATCTAGAAATGGATATCTAGGCCCAGGGAAAGTTAGCCTATGCCTTGTTTGGGCTGTGGCTCCTGGGCTTCTGTGTATGCCCCGTCTGCATGCCTACATCATGCTGAGCTGAGACCTGTGCACACACCGTTTCCTGGCTGAGCAGGCTGGAAGGGAAGTGCGATGCATTTCATCATCTTCTGGATTTGAATAGCCAGGAGATCAGGACTGCAGTACCGGTGTAGACTCAGACACCTCTGAATAAGATTCACATGTCTAAGTGTAAGTGTAAATGTGTAAATGTGTAAGTACCCTATGGCATTCTGTTCCCTCTAAACGATTAGCAACACTGTCAACTGTCCAGATGAGAAGTATTGGTTTTGCAACATGTTTTATATATAGGCTTGGGAAGATGAAGTGAAATTTAAAGCAAGAGAAGTCTAGGGAAGAGTAGCATTGTCATTGCTGCATTTCACTAATTCACTTTTAGTATTACTGATGGTGGTAATGAGGAGGAACACATTCTCTATTCTGGCGAAAACACTACTGTCTTTTTCTTGATCTGCCTTCTCTCTTGTTTTTTTACAGTTGTATCTCTGTTCTCTAGGTGCTTATATCAAACAAACAAAAGTACAGAGGAATTAATTCACCTACATAATTCACCTGCATACTGGAGACTGAGTCCCCCTTCACCCACCATGCCATCCAAGCCAAAGTTTGTTTCCCACTGGCTCCCTTTTTGTCTCAGCATCAACACACAGGAGCTTTTATCGTCTGTGGTTGACTGGGAGCATCTGACCCATTCTGGTGGAAATTATCTGTACCAAAAAATCATAGCACGTTAATAGGTTTCCAGCCCTCATTAGAATCACAGGTGCTAAAGTTAAAAAGTATGAAGCTACCAAAAATATATGGTGAACATATTTTACAACTCATGTAAAAATATCTAAGAGACTGTGAAGAATGTTAAAGCTCCAGGGAGTAGTTCCAAAAAATACAAATTGCCCTCAGCAAGGGCCCTTGATCATAGTTCAGATGCTGCTATTGTGAACTTCATCATTCCTCAACAAGCAAAAGAGAAGGCCAAAAGCTACACCATTTTCTGTGAGTCAAGTCTTGTATTGTTGACCCAGCTAAGTCAGTGTCATTTATTCCACGTCCTCAAGTTTTTGAAAAGGTAGGTAGGACCTAGGAAGTTTTCATACCCACCTCAAGGACTCCAGATGAACTCAAACAAGCATGTCATGGACGCAAAGACTATTTTGTGGAGAACACCTTGCTTCGATGCTTGGATAGCTGAAGTAACTAAGGTGCCCCCATTTTTTCCTCATTACATCTTTATGTCAAGCACCTAAAATATAGTGATCTTCCTGATGAAAGTTTGCAATTAATATTAGGATACACCTACGTCATATTCCCTTACAATGAGGAAGATGAATATTCTGAAATCTTTGCAAATCTTTTTTCTATTTTTAATGCTGTGTGGTAAAACACCACAGAGATTTTTACTAAGTCCATCCAACAAATGTATTATTTAAAATTATATTAAATTAAATTCATCATAGCAGATTCTCAACTGATGAAAATTCATTGAGAAGTTTTTAACTAGAACAGATTTATTATTCATAAATAAGAATAAGATAATAATAAGAAAGATAATAATAAAATAGTAATAACAAGAAACACAATTTCTAGCTCTAAAAATATTTCTTGGATGGTTATATCAAGGTTTTCTTAACTTTTCTCTAGTTTTGTGATTTTTCATAAACATTCATTCTTTGGACAAAGAGTATTTGTTGTTTTATGTCTCCCTACTCAGGATTTTGTTGCTGAGTTTGAGGTTTTCCTCAAGAGCAAGGATCTCCTAAACCCAATAATTTTTAATTACAAACATTATGCATTCTTCCAAATTTGAGGTTTAATTTCTGTAAAACAAATAAACAATTTAAGATGAAAACAAAATAACTGGGAAAACAAGGTAAAGGTAAAAACTTTATGCAAATGCTTCTGTTTGTTTAGAATAGATGGAGAAAAAGATGTAAGATCTTTCACAGAACCAGGCAGATGCAACAATGACACTGTCAACTCAAATGTAACCCACCAGTGAAAACGCAGGTACATGCAAAACATGTAAGCATGAAGGCAATGTTACGATCTTTTTCCGTCAGCAGCTTCTAGCATAAACAGTCTAAAAACACATCAGACCTGGAGTTCATTGCCTAAATTCAGGTTTCCTCTGTAGATTTCTGTAGGCAAAGGTGGGAGATAGGCACCTTGGGAGGATGTCTGTCTGAGGAAAAGATAAATCACTGTTTGGCAGTGTCTGTCTACTAGTTCTTTGGTAGATTTTGTTTAGTCAAATGATTTTGAACAGAAAAAATATGGACTTCAGAATATTTATTCTACAGTGCTAGAAAAACTATGGAACTTTTTTTTCAGGTACTTTAAAACTGCCAGGCTTGACTAGACATTCAAAAAGCAATAAATTTTGCCTTCTTCAGGATAATTATTGATGTATTGGCTATAGAGTTTATCTGCTGTCTGTGAGTTCTGTCAGCTCTCTCTTGGAGAAACAATCTAGGCTTGAGGAAATAAAGTTGCATTTGCAGCAGTGATTTTGAGGACAGACTGTCCCTTGGACTGTTGTTACTGAAACACTTGTCTGTTTTCCAATTGTCATAGCAGCGACAGTCTGGAAAAGTCTCCAGAGAGTTTTTGAACCCAAGATCACAATTTGCATTCCTGGCGGAACTATATGCCACCATAAAACTCAGAGAAAGCCATCCAAAGGCGTAAGTAGTTTAGAACAGCTCTAAGTTTCCTTGGCATTAAGGTCCTGGCTGTGAACACTGTTAGAGAAGTGCAAAGCTGGCTAAAAGGCACCTTTTCCCCATGCTTTCCTTTGTCTCAAATTCCATCTAAATATCTAGTTAGGAAGCACTTCTTGTGATTGCAATTTAATTTTCTTTGCAGCTAATCGCGGATGTGAACACACCATCCCTGGATTTTCTTAGCAATTTTCAGTTCAGGAAATTCCAGAGCTGCAAGGCAAGGTCTGCAAAATGAAGATGTCTTTTGGCTTACCTTTCTGCTCCCTATTAATTTATCTTACTTCATGAACAAGTGCAATTGCCAATAAAAAGCTTCACAATCTGTCTTTTGATTTATATGAAGTTCTGACAGAATTCCTCTTGGAAAGATGCCTGTCATTTGACGTCGGAGCTCTTAATACATTTACTTTTCATCTAGTGGTTGGGTTAAGCAAGCTGCCATCCGCTGACGCCTCTGCTTCCCCCCATCACATTTCTTAAATGTTTGTTTCCAGTGATACAAGCTTGAGGGTTCCTTTCTCAAAGGAATGGCATTCACAGCAGGACGTGGGAAATTTAATTTGAGGGTACAAATACACTCTTTCCAAATCAGCTCTTTTAATGGAATGGTGAATATTTCCGGGAGCTTTTAAGAAACCATTTTTTGAACGCTGATATGGTTCTGTTGACTCATTGTAGCTTCCAAAATCCTTCCAGTATGGATTTTTGTCAGGGACTACACATCTGTATTCTTTTCAGAAGGGGTGTTCACGCTCTCAATGGTAGTTATGGTAGGCATTTAACAGAAGACCCATAAAATGAGGTAGAGGTGCTTACCACTTTCCATTGATTCTTTGGGGAGCTAGAAGTCTTGCCCTTAGAACTGCAATTATACTTGAGGCCATGTCAGTCCCTCCCTTGATTCTCAGGTTACATGTGTCTCAGGTGGTCCAGCTTCCCTATGCTAAAAGGATTGAACAAAACACCATGCTCTGTATGCAGACATTGTAAATATAGCAGTTAGATTTATTTTCATTATATATGTAAAAGGACAAAATCAAAGTAGCTCACGTGGCAAACGCACAGAGATGCAATATGCTGGAATATATCTTGACATGCTTTCTGAAGGCACAGAGGGATTCTCAGCTGAGATCAGTTACACCTACAAAACTAAATGAAGCCTGTCTGATTCAATGCTACCATCATGTTTGTAACATTTCGATAATAATTTCATCATCACCCTGCATTTCATCACTGTGTTACATTGCCTTGTAGAGGCTAATGCCCCTATCTTCTTTGAAAGTCTGTTTTTCTTGCCTAATCTTTATCTCCTTTAATGGAACATGGAGGTCATGTGGCCCCAGATACATTATAAAAGGTACAGTCTTGTTAATTTGGAAAGAGTGAGAAGTGACAAATCTGAATTACAGCTCCTTTGTGGCCAAATCACAAGAGAGAATTAAAGAAATGAATACAGTTCAGGGTTTGTCGCTTCCAGTCTCCTTCTCTGAAGTAGCATCAAACATGGCCAGATCAATCCCGACATGTTCACTCTCAAAAATGTCTGCTGAAGGAAATTTCACTTATTCTCTGATCCACTTACTTGCCTGCCCACTGAGTCTGCAGATAAAAATGTCCAGACTAACTAGACTATCTACACTCTACAAAGTACAGCCCTTTCTGCACTGTGTAGCAATACTGTTATCAGCACCACACAAACAAGGAAATTTACCTTTCCTGTCTAACATGAGGCTAATTAATGTAATTTGACATCCACCTACATATATATATATATAAATATATATGTTTGGTTTTAACACATCAAAAATGTGATCTTACTCCAAAAAATGGCAAATACATAAGACTCTCATATAATAGATAGCAAAATTAATATTTTGCTATCCTCAGAGCTGGTATGACCTCAGTTGGAAAATAGTTTTCAGTTTTAGAGAATGAGACTTCAGAAGAGATGCAGATATGTGAAAAGAGTGCAGAGAAGATCCAGAAAAAAAATGATATGGTTTTGTTTACATATGTTGAAAATTCGTGCATAAGCGTACACATGAAAGTGTGGAGCAGCCATTGAAAACGAGCTCCCGTGAATGACTATAAGACACTTAAGAGTTCTAAGATAGTCTAGAAAATCTTTGTCAAATACTTCTTCCTAGTTTCCTCCAAAACTTTACTATGACCACAGTTTATGCAGTGGAAAATCCCTTGTGTGAATATGTTTATGGGCAAAAATGCCCCCTTATTTGCTTCTAGGAGCCCATCATTCTTCAGATGAGCTCTTTAATAGTATAGAGCTGAGGAGCTGTTGTCAGGTATCTATTGCCTGTAAACAGTAAAATAATCTTTAAAAGGCAAAAAAGCTTTAAAAAGGCAAGTAAGATTTAACCATACATGATTTCTCACATTAGTGTTTCCTTTTATTTAATGTTACTAAAGGGTATTTTGTTATCACTTTTTTCAGAAACATTCTTTTTGAAAGATCTCAGTATTTTAGTTCTAATAATCTAAAAAAATAACAGTGAGCACAACCGGGAGTACATTTCTTTATTTGCATTTGTCACTGTAAAATTAGAGAGAAGAAACCCTGCAGAGTTAACAAGTTATTGGGAAGCTGCAGTTGAGCACAACCCATTAGAAAGAAAATGTGAGTCTTTTTGATATTTTGGCACTATTTCATGTATATAGGAAAAACCAGCACAGGCTGCAGTAGAAGTGTCAGCTATAATCTGTGGTGCTGTTAACATAAAGAATTATGCAAGTAGACTTTCAGCCAGTTACCAAGGCCCTTTGCAGGTTAAAAATACCTCTACGCTTTTTTGCTACATGCCTGTTCTGCTACATGTCTACAAAAGTAACATGTTCATAAAATATTTAGGTCTTTTGCCACTCTTTCATTGACAAGATAATTCATGAGTTTGAGTCTCAGCCTACTATTTCTGGAAATACGTAGTTTGTGCTTCTGGAAGATCATGACTTAATCTTGACTAAAGTGGTTGCAGGGATTTGTTTTTTTCCTTTGTGTTGATGTGTCAATACAACCAGGTGACATTCAGCTGTGTTTTAAGACCTGAAGGAATAAAGCACCAGCCGTCACCATGTCATTACCTTTTGTAAGGCTGCAGGGTAAGTGAAGACAGCAGTCGGTTAAACCCACGTCAAATCTTTAGGACACATAAAGGAATACAACCTAAGACATATATTTGTGCCACTGGTAGAAATGTGAAGTGTCACTTGAATTTGGTGTAAGTATAAGAGCTTCAGATTTTGCAGTTTATTTTGATTATCATTTAAGGACCAATGATGTCTGCCTTTAAATTCCAGGAATAAGTTATTTAGTATGCTAAAAGATACATTACAATAATTTAAGAATGTAGAACTCTCTTCAAGTTTCTTTATGAAAAGTTTTGAAAGCAATATAGAAAATCAGTACCTCCTTTGCTGCTGCCTGTTTCTCATACTCTCACAAACCCTCACAAACTCATAATTTTGAGTGTCTGGCTGCATCTCTGTACAACGGTGCATTGGCATGTGGTCAGCTTGATTTCTCAATATGCATAGTTTCAAAGTCCAAAACTGGCATAGGAAAACATGTTCTAGGGTTCATTTGATTGCACTGCACAAGCCACTATCAAATGACAGCTTCAGTGCTAAAACTGAGACCATTGAGTTGTACATGGGCTGAGAAAGGACAGTCATGGAGATGGAGAGGTCACCGCCTTCCTTTAAAGATTGGGGAAGTACAGATTCACTTTCCTCCTTAAACTCCTTTTCTGATAAGCTTTTCTGAAGGTCAACCCCTTCTCTGGCATGCTTTCTGGGAGCTCTGAGGATATGTGAGGAACAGCAACCACAAGGAGAGGAGGCAGGTCTGGAAATCCCATTAGCCTGGCCAGAAAGCTGGCTCCAAGTGAGCTGGGGGCCAGCATACATGTCGACCAAGAATAGGAGATTAACCACAGGCAGCGCTTCCACTCTGCTGCTGCTTTATGTGGAAAATATCACAGCTGATTTTCTGAAGGAAGAAAAAAAACCCAAAAAGAGAAGGTAGTTCAAATGCTTTTAAATGGTCAGCAATAGGAGCTGATTAAATGATGAAATTTGAAACATGATCTAGTGGTGTTTGTCTCCTTTTTCATGTTCATATAATTGCCATGAACAAATTATACATACGAAAAAACTTTGCAGTTAAAGTGGAGGGACAGCATCAAACTGGCCACACTTTCTGTGTAAATTAATGAGTTCTGGGGTTCTCTAATGCTTTTGCTGTGCAATGTATGTGAACATGCCCCATTACTCTTAGGGTGTTTGTCCCTTTTCTGAGAGGAAAAGAAGTACAGTAACAGAGGATTTTCTTTTTCTGGTCCTTCAGGCTTATAGGCTATATGGTAAAGAGGAAGGCAGAGCTGGCACTAATATCAGCCAGGAGATTGAAGGAAAGACACAGTCCCTGTTCAGGCCAGGGGCCCATTGCAATGGACTCTCCAGGAATAATGTCAGCTTGAGGTGTAAAGAAACAGCAAACCAGAGTGCCTCTTCCCATGAGGCATCATCTGCTTCTGCTCTCAGAAGGAGCACAAAAGGGAGAGGTGTGGTTAAAGTAACTCCTCGCTAATTGTGCAGTTCACTGCCATGCTGGAGCTAGGAGTCTGAGGCTGCTGCAGATTACTCAGCACATTTGGATAAAGAAGCCAACATGAAGTAGTGGAGATGTTGAAGCTGAACAGCTTCAACACTGAGGTAATGGTGGACTAATGGCAGGCAGCAGGCACTCCTGAACCTGCAGTGCCAAGGGCAGGATTGAATGACATAGACAAGACCTCAACCATCAGCTGTTTTGATATAAGATTCTTCCAGATTTGCTGGGGTTTCTGGAGTGGATATGATACCCCTCTGTACCTTCACAAGAGCATAACAAATGCCTGACAGGGACAAGCCAGTGGCCCATTGAAGGAACCACTTGGGCTCTGGCAGCAGGGGAGCACACAAGCTTGGCTACTGTCTGCGGTGCACCCCTGGCAGCCCCCAGCAGCCACTGTCACTGGATTAGCGATGATAGGGATATCGCATTCCCGTTGGTATCTGTCAACTTGACAAGACAAAATCTACTCATTCATTTTTTAACCTTCTGACGCAGGTTTCATGATCTACAGCAGCGGGGGCAGTCCCAGCCTTGGGCATTGGGCACCTGCTGAGGATGGGGACGGCCTGAGGCTGGGCACCAGAACCCCACACAACACTGGAGGTGTGAGTATACAACGATTTTATCTGATTGGAGATGACGTTTTCTGTTGCTGTGGTTTCACTTTCATTTTTCTTTTTTTCTCCTCAATGGTCCTCTTGATATGACCAGTTCTTTATTGGCTTTTTTTGGCTGCTTTTGCACTTTGAGCTGATGTTTATAGACAATTGTCAGTGATAACTCCTGCATTGTAACCACCAGTTATGAGCTCAGTGTCATCTAAGTATAGTTTAGATTATTTTCTCTAGGTGCGTTTCGAAGCAAATAACTGATTCTTTGGACCTGAACATAGATGAAGCCATTTTGTGTACATAGACTCCTTTCAGCTTAAATGAGAAGGTAATGTAATACCTTCTTCCTCATTCTGTCTCACCCCTTCCAGGTCTATACAAGCAGGTGTAATTCATTCACACGTTTGACTACTGTAAAGAGGTAAATAAATCTGAGACAACGTTAAATTAAGTTGTGTATGATACCGTGGCAAGTAAGTAGATGCAAAATTTCCCAGAAAAGAAATTTAAAATAAACAGTAATTAGCTTTATTTGGGTTCCTCTGTGCTAAGGACACTTAAATATAGTCAGCTGGATGTTAATGATATTGTAATCAAGACTGAAAACACAGTAAAAGGCGAGGTTGAGCAAAACCAAGGTGGTAACTGAAGACTGAAGAGCCACCAAGCGAGTTACAGAAATTGCCCTGTCCTGTGACTGAAAGCCTGACAATGTGGTCATGAAGAAGAAACTCTTCCTTGCCTGTGCAACACAAATTGCCTTGTTACTCTTTTATTTCCCGTGATAATAAATCAGTGTACTACATATGGCTGGAAAGCTCAGAGGTCTTATCATTACTGCTTGCCCACCTAAAATTCGTGGTACAAGACAACGTCTTTCAAGGAATGTCCCATATATCGTGTGTATCAATCAAGGAAAGGCTATAGATAAGATAAAGCCTATTTAAGTAAGTAATACATTAATGTATGCTGAAGTCTTCTTTCTACTATTTTGGTGGTGCCAACTGACCTCCAAAGGAGCTGAGAAGATTCTGGCTTTTAGGGAAGTGCTTGAATAGTTACACATACCTTCCCTGGCACGAATGCAGACCCTGAGAACAAATTCTACTGCAGTAAGTCTCATACAGTCCCTCTGCTCTTCCCAGTCAGACAACTTACAGGAAAGAGGCTGGAATAGGGAACCAGGCAGTGATCTTCAGCAGGGACCTTCAGACACTGCTGCCCCCATAGGTTTCACACTCAGCATGCCAGACCTCATGCCATTTTCTTTTTCCTGTCTTTCTTCATCTCCAACACCTTCTACCATCTTCCAGCTAACAAAACACTTGGGAGGTGATTCACAACCTTGTCTTACAATGTAAACTACAAAACCAAAAGGAAATTTGTTAATGCACTGAAATTGGGTGTTTGAAGCTGATCTGCTCACGTTCTGTCCATCAGCCATATCTTTATCTTTCTTTTTTTTTTTTTTTTCTTCATCTTTTTAGAGAATTAGCTTTTCAGGGTAGAAAGTATTATCTCCATTTGTCTAGTACCTGTCTGGGTCCTTTTCTTCGCTTGGCCCTAGTCATTTACATACTGAACATGAAAAATAAATTAAAAGGAAGAGGAGAAATGCTGTGGGCAAAATGAGGTAGAGCCCTGCTCAGAGAAAAAAATATATGCCGTTACTCCAACTGGATGTAGGAATGTCATCTGTTTTCTCAGAGGTGTGCAAACACATGTCTGTAATTCAAAGATGTATGACTAGCATATGTGTATGTTTCTCTTTGGACCAGGTCAAGATCTAAAAAGACTGATGCTTGGACTTGATTTATGCATTGCACATCTTCATCTCTTCATCATGGTAATCCTTGTTGTCAGACTGCAATGGTTTAAATGTTAATCATATTTAGTATCATCTGTACTATATATTATACTGCCTCATAATTTCCAAAAACTACTCTTCGTATAAAGAAAAGTAATAAACATTTTAAAGAACGGGTGCAGACACTGATATATGTAGTCAAATGTGCTTGCTTCCCCCAAACACACTCCCATGAGTGGAGAACACCAAAAACACGTGTTTTCTCCAGGGAATGCAACACAACTGTAATATTAATTTACTTTCATCATTTTTCTCAGGTCGTCTGTCTTTCCATGAGTCGATGTGGTAGGAATGTACTATGGAGTCATCAGTTTCTTTAAAAAATAGGAGAAAGCAGTTTTCTGACACCTGTACTGTCTTTGGGACATTCCCTGCCCATTGCTTTGGAAAATCTGAAGACAGCTCTGCCTCAGATGAGCCTTCCTAGGCTACACAGCCATTACTGCATGCCCTTTGACTAGACTAAAAAGCCTAGTCAAGACTGGATGGATCTTCAGCACAGACACTGACCTGGCTGGGAAGCTTAACTTCATTTCTGCAAAAAAGACTTGATGTTTTGAAAAGGCTTTTTTTGGGGGTGAAAAGCCAAACTCTGTTTCCACTACAGGAACATGTCCATGTTTCTGAAATGCATTGTGCTCTCCAGGCTCCCTTGCTCTACCACAGCCTGCTGAGGAGCACCGGTGAAGTGCCCTGGAGGCTGGCTGCCTGCATCTGCCTGGGGGTGTCATAGGACCAGATAACTGCAAGGATCCCAACTATCAGACTCTGTCACATGAGCCACCAAGAAGCTAGGGAGCCAGGTGGTCATGAATCCCCATTTCCCTGTGAGAAAACCATCTGTCACAAAATTTCCTTGTATATCTTCCTAGAACAAAAATTCTCCAGTTTTTATGCTGAGACAAGAAAGGGGCATAGGTTTTTTTCTGCCCAGAGTCCATCTTCAGTAATAGAGGAAAGGAAAACATAGCTACAGCTCTATGTGACTGGGTCACAATCCCAGGATTACATGCAGAAAACTTTCTATTACCCTTGGTAAAAAGATAATACAATTGATATGTGAGTATTTTAGAAATGATGTGATGGGTGCTGTTCAGTGTGATTACTGGGGCCACCATTTTCATTACTTAGATAGTTGGTGGCTATTTGCAAGTTCCAGAATGTTTAATGAATTTTCCAAAGACTTTCAAATTGAAAGAACCTTCCTTTTCAAATGTACAGTCATTAGTCTGCTTTCAAAACACTGCTTTCTTCCCTAGGGAGCGTTCAGAGTACCTTTGGAGATAGAGAAAAGCAAAATTATTAATACTGACTTTAATCATTACTTCCTCACTATTAATAATATTCTCTTGTAAATAGGAGAGTGGCACTAGAAGGCATTAAAAAGATCCAAACAGAACGACAGAATCATTTAGATAGGACCCAGAAGAGACTTCTGAAGCAGGGCCAGCTTTGAAGCTACATCCAGCTAGTTGGATCAGGTTGCTCAGTCACCTCCAATTGCATTACAATTGCCTTTGAGGATGGAGGTTCTACAACTTCTCTGGGTGATCCATTTCAGTTCTTGACTATCTTTATTGTGAAAAATTATTTCCCAATATCTAACCAGAATTTGCAACTTGTGGCCATTGTCCCACGTTATTTTGCTGTGCACCTTCAAGAACAGTCTGGCTTCATCTTCTCTGTAACCTCCTATTAGATAGATGGGGTCAGCATTAAGATTCCCCCCTTAACCTTGCCTTCTCCAGAGAAGCACAAACCCAGCTCTTTCAATGCCTTTGTATGTGTCATGTGCCTCCTAATCTTCACAGTGACCTTGCCTTGGACCCTCCAGTTTGTCAATGTCTTTCTTGTACTGGGGAGTCCAAACCTGGACACTTCCAGATGTAGCTCACAAGGGCTGAATAGAAGGAAATAAACAAATAATCATTTTCCTTATCTGCTAGCTACACTCTTGCTAACATATCTCAGTATGATATTAGCCTTCGTTGCTGCAAAGGCAGACTGCTGATTAATGCTTGACTTGTTGATTGCCAGGAACCCAGGCCGCCTTTTGCAAAGCTGCTTTTTTTCCCAGTCAGACCCCAGCCTGCACTGCTGCATGGGGTTATTCTATCCCAGATGCAGGACTTTTTGTATTTACTTCTTTTTAACTACACGAAGTTCTTGTCTGCCCCTTTCTCCAGCCTGTCCAGGTCTGTCTGAATAGCAGCCCTGGCCTCCTTCATGCTGGCTGCTCCCCATGACGTAGTATTGGCCACAGACTCGCAGAGGGTGTATTCCACCCCTGCAGCCACTGAACAGTATCAGCTTCTGGGGAACACCATTTGGAACTGGCTTCTGGTTAGACTTCATATTGCAAAACCCTATGTGCCTGTCAAGTACCCATACACCAGACTGTAGGAGGTACAGTGTTTGGGGTTATCTGTCCATTATTTTTTCCCAGTTCCTCACTGATTTCCGTTCCTGAAAATATTCTCCACTCATATCAAGTAACCCTCCTGTTTAACCGACTCTGTCGACGCAAGCTTTTGAACACTCCTCTTATCTGACCTTCAGCTTATTTTACTAGCTGAAACAGAACCAAAACCCAGGCACCATTGAAAGTGCAGTTATCTGCTACCATGAGGTAGCAGGGGGCACATACACACATAGTAGGAGAGAAGAGAAGCAAAATCTTCTGGCTGCTTGCAAACTCACAATGTCTCTTAGCAATTTGCATTTGCTCTGCTGATTTAAGAATGAATGACAAACAGCAACAGAAAGCATTATATTATACTGTATTCTCAAATGCTAAATACATATATGGATTTCATTAGGTTTTCATTAGTTCAGTGGAAAGCCCATCTGTGAACTCCAGTGAACACAATGCAGTAACGTGGAATCCAAACAGAACATCTGGTAAACTCTAGAGAAAGTTCAAACAGAAACTAGTCTGTGATTGACTTTGGAAAAAGAAAATTTTAACATGAAGCAAAAGCACTCTTCCAATTCATGACTCAATAAAAAAACACCCTGTTCATTAACATGCACTCAGCATAATAGAAATTGTACAGTACAAAGAGAACTTGTTTACATTCATTAGGAATATGCTCTGAGTATTTCATTTTAGTAATGCACTCCATTATGCAAAATAGGTTGCTTCATTTCACTGAGAAACCCTGCATCCATTTATATGAGAATTCAATTAATTTCCACTTTTAAAGCACTACTGACACTAATTTTACTGTGTTACAGACATACTCACACCAAAATACCTGTAGGTTTTTAAAAAGCATCTTAAAGCAATTCTAACCAAATATCTTAGGGCCTGCTGATTCTCTGTGATAGAGCATAAATTGGACCAAGAAACTGTTATCAATGATGACAGGAACTGCTGAGCACTGAAGTGACAAAAATAGCCCTTAAATATGCTTTTCTTATTCACTTCTCTGTTCCATGAAGCGACACAAGATCGTATAGCTGCCCCAGGCCACTCACCCCTACCAAACACCATTACTCCCAGCATGAGATAACTTTTACTCAGAAGGCAGCTGACAGCCTGAAACAGGAATTGATGATATTTATTAAGAAAGCATGAGCCTTTATCAATTCTAGCAGTTTAACAGAATTTTCAGTAACTCGTCCTATATAAAAGTTGAAGGTAGATGACAATGTCAAAGCATTTGGATTGTGGATTTTTTCTCTTTCTTTTCCTGTATGAGGATATACTGTTTGCTGGGAAGGCATTTCTCGCTGAAAAACAAAGGGCTTTTTTAAAGGTTCATACAAGCAGTGGAAAGCCAAAATACATATTTAACTTCTTTTCCACTGCTTACTCTGTGTCTTAAAGTTTTCAGGCTCAGCTATTATGGGAGAACTCCAAAACTAAGATTTCTCTTACTGGTGTAGACAGAATATAAAGTCAGTTTCAGTACGATGTAACCACAACAATCCTAGCTGTGATGACATCCACAAATCTTCATACCAGAGGGAGAATGAGGTGTTAAATTAGGTATATTTATATTGTAATTTGTTCGTGAAATCTCAAGTTGGCAACTGGATGGAACGATTCATATGTACTTATTTTTCTTAAAATTACAAGAGCAGGTATTACCATAAAACCTGAATGTGTGATTTTGCCTCTATTTTTGGGTATTTTGAAGGCCTAGAAAATGTCAAGAAAATTTATTTTTTGGGATAAATTTGTGCTGTGGACATGAACAAGTCGAATGAGATTTCCAGAGCACTGGACCAGCTTGTCAGCTCGTGTAAATTAGTGCAATTTTAGCATACTCGAAGAAGGTGTGCTAGCATCATCTGATAGCTCTGTGAAATAAAAAAATAATTTCTAAGAACATTTTTAACTGTTTCTTTTTAGGTTAAAACTGTGACATGAAACATGAAATGTTTCATGACATATTTCCATGTTCCATAGAATAGATTAAACATTCCATTGAATGTTTTATGTTCCATGAAACATTCTATGATTCTATGCACACAAGAGGTTTCCTGAGATTTTCCTTTTTGTGCCTCATTATTAAAAAATCTTAATTGAAGGTAAGTGCCTGAAAAGGATTGTGATTTTCTTTATTCCTAGGACAAAGAAAAGCTGTATTAGTGTCACAACAATTTCAAAACTTTATTATATTTTTATCTTTTAGTGAAAATACCAAAATTAGTTAGAAAGTGGATCATTTAGTCAAGTAACTGCTCTTTAGCAACTGAAAAACTTGTGTAGAGGTTGAGTGTTCAGACACTGAACACCGTCATTGTGTAAGAAAATATTTTCTTCCAAACTTTAAGAAAGAAAGGGTTAACACATGCACCATTCTAGTTGTTCTCAGTTACAGCTGAATTGGTGTTTTCTCCTTATCCTGTTACATTTTTGATCCCCAGCTTTTTTTTACGACAGAGGCCCCCAATGCTGTTTTCTTTTGCCATTTTTATTTGCTCCTTTTTGTTATATAAGCTCTGCTTCTTGTATAAGAAGACAATATTCCTTATGCCATTTTCTTCGCTGTTGGTTGTATTTTAATCATGATTTTCTCTCTTACCTTAAAACAGATATAGTCTCCTGATATCTTTGTTGCATTCTTCTGAATTATTCCCTCTATCCCTCTTCACTTATCCTGCAAGTGAAGCATACCAGTCATGCTTCCTTACTTGCAGGAGTAGACTATGTGGCCTTCAAAATATTCTGCCACAGTATCTATCACTCCAATGCAGAGAGGAGTGAAGTCCCTTCAATCCACTGCCATACTTAATGACTTGTTCATATCATGTCTGGAGGATTAGAGCCCACAATTATTCTAATTCTCTAATATTACGAAGTTTGAGTGAGTAGCGAGTTGCATTTGTAGGTAGAGTGCAGGCTGAAGAAGTAAAGGGACTTCACTGGGTTTTTAATGGGTTTTGAAACTTGCCTAGTTTGCCAATAAGGAGCATTGGGCCTCACAGTGAGAAAACAGCTTTTCAACGCTTGGTGAAGCAAGGGAATAGTTAGCTGTTTCTATTCGTTTTCTTGGCAGGTAAGAACCATATGGGGTCCTTCCCAAAGGACATTAACATTTCCAAACTAGGAGACAGCAGGCAATGGGCTGATGGGAGGAAAGCCCAGATCACAACTGAGTCAGTGAATCATAAGTAGATGATTCAAAGATTGAATTTGAATCCATCCCCAAATATAAGACTAGGAAAGGAAATGTAGGTCCTTAAGTCTGTTTGGATCCCCAAGTCTATTTCATAAGCATGTGAATAAATAGGACGATATGAGGACAAGCACCTCATATAACTCCCCTCACAGTGGGGAATTCTGAGACGCATCTTTCATTCTGCCCGCTTGACCATAGAGAGTGAGGCTAATTCATCTATATGTTAATTAAAGAGACGCACCACTTTCTTTTGTTCTTCTTCACTTCTTCCTCTAAACCTTGTGACTATGCAGTCTGTTTTAAATAGTGTAAATGAATACTTTTATGTGTATTAGCATTGTCCTTTAGGGCAATGGTCAGAAAGCGTAGGGTGACCAGTGACCCAATTCACATTATAAAGAGTAGCAAGGAATATTCCCTGACCCACATGTATTGTTTCAGAGGGAGTAACAGAAGAGTCTGAGAGAAAGAAGTGTCTTCTAGTGGTCATCATTAACCAGGAAAGGTTTCTAATAATGCCATGAGACCACATGAAAGACACAAGGATGAAGCGATGGTGTAAAAACCCTCCAGGCCCAAGGAATAGTAACAAAGCTCAGGGAACTTTCAGTTCGAGAGAGTCATTTCCTCTTGAGTGTCTGACTTCTCACTATGGTGACAACTTTCCTCCCTAAGTTCCTCCCTAAAGTTATGTCTGGAAACAATTTAAACATAAATAAGGAAACATTAGCTTTGAAGGTACAGGGGTTCCTGCTGGTGATTGCTTTTGCAACACAGACTGCCAGTCTGTGGTTGCAAGTCACTGGTGATATGAAGGAGGTCTACATGATCATGAATGGCATGGAGAGGGCAAACTGTCTGACTGCTAGCTCTTCCAACACAAGAACTAAGGGTCTGCAGATGAAACCAGCAGTAGCTGGGATCAAAACAAACAAGAGGACATGGCTGTGGATCATAAACAGAGATCTCCATGAGAGACAAAGCCCATTCAAAAAGTTTGCATGGCTTTAAGGCAAAATCGAACAAGTACTCGAATACAAACCTACTGCGGTTACTAGATTGACTGAACACATTGGGTGTAAGGGATGATAAAAAATAGTTAGCAGCTAGCAGAATACTTGGGGAAATGTTACTTGTGCCTGCTCTGTTCTTTTTCCTTCATGCCTATGTTTAAGGCCACTAGTGGAGACAGGGTGCTAAGGAAAACAGACCTTTAATCTGAATCCATACAGCTTTTCTCATGTTTCTATTCAGCTGCTAGTCCCTCATCTATGTCTTGTTTTTCAGACTCTTACAGTTCTATATTCCCATGACTCCTTCCAAACTGGGTTCAAAGACTTCATCAATGAGGACTACATAATCATGGTAATTTTCCATGTTCTCCCTATTCTGAGGAAGATGCAGCTAGAGATCAATTGCCCAAAATAGAAAGAAACAATGCATTGTGCTTTATGCCCCATCTGTGTCATCTGAACTATATTTTCTGTTTAAATCCTTTTTTTTCTGATGGATCATATGACAGTGCAAAACTCCAAAACAGAGCATTGGTTTATCTAGCTATGTCACTGCTCTTCGTATTTTTGACACTGACATCACAAATCATTAAGATATCTAAGCAATCTCTTTGTCTTTCTATTTGTCTGTTCTCAACAGACTTCGTTTCTCTTTGTTGTGCAAGTTGTTCTGAATGTGAAATAAAAATCATGTAGACCTCTTTCTACAATGAAGACATATAAGAAAGCTGAAGAGGTAAAAGTAGTCTAAAACAAGTAAGGGGGGGGGGGGCGGAAATTACTATAAAGAAGAAAAGAGAACACAGAATAAGGAAGATGGCCGCCCACTGAAAAAGGGAAGGAATGTGCACTGGGTAAGGGTTGCCTTGACTGGTAGCTGTCTGAAATAACTGCTTGACAATAACCATTACATAATGGCTCCCTTTGAGGACACTAATTTGGCACAAAAAAGACTTTAATCCAGAATAATTGCTTTGCAATTAAGACTGTAGAATCAGCTTAGCTGATTTAACTTTAGCTTGGAATAAAGCGCTTTTTTTTTTTTTTCTGAAATAATGTTTTCACATGGGAACTTGTCCGGAACAGTTAAAATCTATTGGAATACCTTCCTGGTATGAGCTTGCTGCTCATTTCCTCCTGTCTAGATGAGGTTTCAGCATGCTTCTTCTACATGGAGGCTGTTATCAAGGCTTGATTCCGATTTCATTTATATAGCACCATTTTATACCAACAAACCCAAATAACTTTATTGGAGTCATTCCTGATTTAGTCTGGTATGAGATCAATATCAGGGCTTTATGGTTGTTTGAATAGATGTTTTCTCTGTTTAACAGCCAAGCTGGAAAAAAAGTTTGGATCAAACTATAAATATTTTTTGTTTTTCATCCTTGCTGAAATGAAAATGAAGTAAAAATAGTTTAATAAAATAGAACACATTGCATTTGGCCCGAGATGAAATGTTTCATATATTCTAAGTAGAACAAAGAAGAGAGGATCACAAAATAAAAATTCCTTAAACTGCTGCTGTTCTCTTCCTCTCCCTTTTACTCACTAGTTTGAGGTTAGACTTTTCACTCATACTTGGAAAAATAGGTACAGCTAGTACAGTTTTGAACCTGTTTCAAGAAAATGAATAACAACCAGGCTATACACCATTCTAAAAGAAAAAGCGATCTCCTTTCCTGTGATGTTTTTACACCCACTTTAAATAGAATCATAGAATCATAGAATCATTAAG
>WAAD01005320.1:0-47872 GCA_013389945.1 Fregata magnificens
ACCCAATGATTCTATGATTCTATGATTCTAAGAAAAGCTGAGGTCTGACAACTGTTGTAAGAGCAACATAATCTCAAACAAATCGAGAAGTCGCACTATTCACACCAACTGCAAAGTTGCTTAGGTTATCACCTCTCATACACAGAGCACAGATCATGCCAGTAAAGAAGGAAATATTTGACTTTAAAATATCTCTTCAATCCACAGATAAATTCTTTTAGCAGTTTAAATTTTAAGAATGTTTGTTTCACTATTAAATGATATGATTTTATTCACAGTATGTAGACAAAATGGCTCTGCTCATAACCAAATGTCAAATTCTCTACATGGTACAAAAACCTGTAAATAGTTCAAATTCTGCTAGATGAGAAAGATGTACCTAAAACCATATTGCATGCCAATATAGATCAGTGGACAAGCTAAAAATAATTATTTATCCACCTCAGTGTGCTATAGTGAATTTTGATTCTGTTCCTATTTATGCAAACAGATACTTTTTCTACACAATTAGCCAGTTTCTGTGACGACTATAAGTTTGTATCTTTTTCTAATAATAATTGCAATTGTCAGCTACTAGTGGAAACAGAAGTACCAAATCATTAATTATATAAAACAACAACAAAAAGTAGACCATGTCTCGAACTCAGAAACGAAATGTATGTGCAATTTGTACTTCAGGATACAACCTAGTTTTATATTACCTCTTTCACATCTGTCCAGGTTCACCTCACAAAGAATCCATTCCTATATGGCCAGCTTTTCTACATGGTCCCAAATCCAGCAGCTTGCCTTCAGAGTAGAAGCTGCTTGATGCTGAGCACATTAAAACATCTGATGCTGTACTGGGAAAAAAAGCTCTTAGAAATGTGGTCGTAATGATGGAAATGGATGCATTTGAAAAACATGGTTGATTGGTTATCTTTTACAACTAGCTGTAACAAACGTGTTTACACTAATAAAAGAATTTACTTTCTTTGAATTCAGACCCTGTTCCCCAGTGGAGTGATTTATTTTATGCTTAGGAAAGGCCTTAGCTAGAATTATTGATGTATGTGTTATTACTAGAATAACATGACATGGTAGAAATATTCAAAATGGTTTCATAAAGTGGGTCCCTGAAAATATAATAACTAAATACAAATATAAAGGATTTACCTTTCCTACCAGATACACAGATTACACATGCATTTGAATGTGCAGGCATGCAGGCTTTAAATCCTGGTTCCGTGCTAATGTACATGGGAGAAACATCCAGTGTCTTCACTTCACACTAACTCGTATTTTCAGTAACACGGCTCCTCTACCTAGGCTTTAAAAAGCTAGTGGTTTATGGTTAACATTACCATTTCACAAAAGTAATTTGCTGATCATTCACAAGCCATCTGAAATATATGAAGAGTCACCGCTTGGAGCTATTGTTTCAAAACCTTTACCTGAGGCCATGAACTCTAGAAGGCTAAATTAATTAAAATTGATTTTAAAAAGATCAGTAGGTAATATTGCTTTTTTGGAGTACAGGAATTTATTTTACATACTTTGTGTTTTCAGAATTGATTGACCTTCCTTTGCGGGAATATTCTTCAAATGACTACAAAATGTAATGTCATTTGGGTGTTTCCAGTAATGACAAATACAAATTATATTGGAAAATGTAGGAAATTAGCCCCTGCCTTTCATAAGGCTAGAATTGCTTTAACTGTCATATGTTCGGGACACACTCCAGTTACTCCTACTTAGTTAAGGTATCCTTTCAGTCAAACAGGATGAAGCCGTTTGAAATTGGGGAACACAGAAGTGGAAAGACATGCACCTAGGGACTAAGAATGACAACAACGTTAGCTGATCAGTTGGTAGGAAGTGTGGAAGATGAAGGTGGATATTTTGGGTGGTTGCGAGAGTACTATGAGTTACTAGCAAAGCACATATGTGAAAGATACTATTGTAATCCTAGCATGCAGCAGGTGATGGAAGTAGCAGTGCCACTGCACCAGATACCAGTTATAATATCACCTAAAATCTCTGTGAAGCTCTGGACGCCTTCCCTCAAAAACTTAAACTGGAAAAGTTGTAGAGAAGGGCTAATAAAAGTCCAAGGGAAGACAGAACCTGTCTTATGAATAAAACACTGGCTTGTTTAGCTCAGTGACATGAAAAATGGAGCATATTATGACTTTCTCCCTGCACCACATACACTGATTTCTTTCAAACTGAGTACTAGAAGATGAAGAGAATGTATGCACCTATGTCTTAGCACAACACGTAGTCAGGATGCATCTGCATTGTTTGCCTTGATTCTAGGGAACGAAACACTCCATGTTCAGATGTAATCTAGGACAGTTTACAATTGATTGCCCCGAGAACCACCCAGCCACACTTCTTCATCATGTAGCATTAACTTTTCACAGAAAGTCCTGAAGTAAACTCCAACTTATATAAAAAATAGGCAACAGGTCTTTTTCTTCAAAGGTGCCTAGGTGCAGTTAGGATGTAGGCTGCTAAACTACTTACAATCTTAAACTCCTTACCAAAGCTCTCATCAAATAAATGGTTCAAATTTTAATGGGAATTAATCAGAATAAATTAATCAGAATTTTTCTAATTTATTAGAAAAAATATATTAATTATATTTAGAAGCAGCAGTTGTCTACTTAATGTTGATCTGATTCATTGGTTGCTGTCATTGATTGTCACTAATGAAAGATTCAAAGTGTTTATTTTAGATAATTTATAGTGTTAAAAACAGAAAATCTGAACTAAACCTGAAGTTATGGGACTTATCCAAGTACACTTAGGGCTAAAGCCACAAAGCTATTTACATATCTTAATCCTATTCAAGTGTGTACTTCACACTGCACACACACATAAGTGTGCATTTGGAAACCGAATCATGGACCTCAAGAGCATGTAAAACCATGTGCACGGGGGTCTAGTGATACTGGAGGGATGACAGTGACAAGCTGCACCTCTGCAGCGTGTGGACGTGCCTGATGCCATCTGCTGATGGGCTGCCTCACCAAAAAGTGATGTAAAGGCCCGGGAGTATGGGAAAGGGAGACAAGAGCCCACTTTGAGGGTGTAGTTCAAGTGGCATTGATGGGTCAATAAATAGGAGTTGGACACCTCTGTGCTTTTGCGATCTGGACTTTGGAGTTTCCCAGGAGTGGACTGATGCCCCAGTATCAGGATCCAAGTGTGACTGATACACAGGGAAGAGCTCAGGAGACAGGCTGATGAAGACAGAAGACACAAAGCAGAGATAAAGCTCTGCTTTGGCACCCTGACACTTGGCAAAACCAGAGTGTATGTTACAGCCCAGGTATAACCAGTTGCTGCTTTCAGACTGTTTCTACATCATCATGTTAGCATTATCACAGTTTTATTTTAAATACGCTTATCCTTGCATTCAAGAATTATGTTCAATTTTGACTGAGAGGAAGCATTAAAAGGAGAAGATATTGATGAAAACTTGCACAAACAGTGATAGTATGCAGTTTACATGTAACTACAGTTACTATTGTACTTAGGATGAGAGCATATTCATAGCTTTAATGCACCAGACTTATGGCATGTCCATGCCCGGATAAGCATTCTCTAGAACAGAATCATAGCAGAAGAGCTGCACATTTTAAAATACTTCTGCTGTGTGATTCAGATTATGGACTGAGCTCTGACAGACAATTTACAAATAATGGGCCAGATTCAGCTAATGTGATGCTATTAGAACTCTACAGGTTCTGATGGGGTTGTACTCCTGTAAAGGAGATGTATGTTTCTCCCAGTAAACAATAAAATAATGATTCGTGTAGAACGCTATGATGCAAGACTAAATATAACCCAGAATTAAACGTGTATGCTTCCCTCCTTTCAGGGCAAACACTGGCTTTTTCTGTTGATTTCTGCCTGCTAGATCTTTCTTTCTCCTTCTATAAACTGAGTTTGTGCTCAGGCAAATTCTTCATTTATTGATTTTTTTTAGTATTCCACCTACAGTCATCCATTATATGGTCTATGCCACTGGAGCTTTATCCTCTTTCCCATGTTTTTGTTTCTGAGTACATCTGATTTGGTCTGTGCTTTTAAATGCATTTCTCCTTCCACAGAAATCATATTTCTTCCCCTAAATGTATTTCCCCATACTTGTTTCTGCCACTATGTGCTTTTTAGATTACACTTGTTGTTACAATATCATCAGACCAGAGCAATAGATTCCTCCTTATTTCTCTGCTGTGGATTTAGTCTGAATTCACACAGATGTAACAGTGCAGAAACTGAAACAGAACATTTTAAGGTGTTGGAATCAATCTTTTTCCACAAGCCAGCACTTGTATTTATGTGAATGTGTTTTAATAAGTATTTCTCTTCCTTATAAAAGTGCTGTGAATAACAAACAGTCATGCAATTCTGCAAGGCTGGTCTTGGGAACTTTGCTGGTTGCTGTGTGTTGGTTCTTGCCATACTTCTGTGCATCAGCTGTGTTTATTCACTGTTAGATGCAGTTGCCTTGGGAAAAATAAAGACCATTGAAGCCACCTAAAAACTAACGATTTTATCAATGTGCTTGGGTTTTTACACATGATCTGAGCCACCTGGTCTCAAATTTGCCAGGCCCATAAATTCAACAGACAGAAGGAAGAGGAAAGCTGAAAGACTTTCAAAGTTCAGCCAAAAGCGTTTTGCATTTTATTCTAAGATTTACATGCAGATAAAAAAAGGTAGCTTTGGCTACTGATCCCTCTCTTTCTGGCAGCTTTCATGGGCTGATATTGCTGTGTGTTTTAATGTTGTGTTACAGAACAAAAGGTATTCACAGGGGACACAGTTCATTCAGGTCTAACTATCTGGACAGTTAGTTATACATACAGCATTAAGAAAATGGCACTTAGTCATTTGGAGCCTTTTCTTTGAATTATATCAATTTCAGATCAGTTCCTCAAAAGGACCTCAGAATAAGTGTTGAGAGTAATTATTCATTAGCAAGGAGTGAATTGCAATAGATTGCAACCAAACTAATTTGATGCAGTCATTGTATTTCCTTATTTGTTTCCCTCGTAAACAATACATATCACAACTTTCCCAAGATGGTCAAACTTCCTTCAGATGGATTAGCCAAACTATTTCTAAGCAAATATTGCATCTTTACTGAACATTTTATTCTTTTATTCTTTGTATGCATAAAAAAAAGTTGATACCCTTTACTCAAAACATACTCTTTAAACACAACACTTAAAAAAATATTCTGGAGTGTACACACTTTCCCTTCACTGATCACTTTAACTGTGAAGTTGTTACCAGAAAATTTTAATCAGAAAATCCTCAGCAATCTTGGTCCAGCAATATTGTTCTTATTATGTAAGTTTTTAAACTACTAACTTCCAAAGTTCTTTGCTGTTTTCTGTCTCAGAAGGAAACTGGAACAACCATAAAACCATACAACTTCAGCCCTAACGTTTGTTTAAACATGCAGTGCAGTTGTTACTAGGGCCTTCACCCATAATGACGAAACCCCATTCATTTTGTGTAGCTATCACTCCACAAGAAGAAACAGCTTTGCAGAAAAAACTACCACCGAGTTTTACCCTTTTGTATGTGTATAACTTAGTTACAGTGTAGAAATAATCCATGCAGCAGAGATGGAAATGATTTGGAAATACAAATGCTCTGTTGCAATGAAGTCAGACAGACTGGCTTGAGGGGTTGTGCTCTCCCTCGTTTGTCAATAAAAGAAGTAAATATTTTGATTATCTGTTACCATCACATGATACAGTGTCACTAGCTGATACATGTTAAACCAGAATAAATAAAAGGAACACAGAATGACACTCATATGCAACAGAAATTGACATTAAAAATATTTATCTGTCATATGCCTTTACAGAAGCCAGAGGAAAAAAACCCCAAACCTTAATGCACTGTCCTTAAGGAGCCTGGCAAGTACTTCAGTCCAATGGAGATACAATATTTGCACAGGTATGCTTTTGCCAGAGAACCCAGACTTCCAAGGAAAGGATGGAAACAGCCGAAATACTAGGAGGACAGCACCTTACACATGATTCAACTCAGCAAGAAAAGGTATGTATCATACCAGTGTCCAAGGACAGTTTGAAAATGCAGATGCTGGAGATTTAGTTTCATTATAAAGATATATATGAAAGGAAGAAAGCACCAGAGTAAAAATGCACCATCCATGAGGAGAATGCTGCCTGTGCAGCCCTGGGAGAAAACTAAGACCCACAGGGGGGTTTTTTTGGGTATAGTGCTTGTGCCAATAACCAACTTATTTCTGAACAGAAGGGAGATTCCTCTTGTTTATGCACAGCGTGACCAGGAAAACAGGACTTCACATATATTCTTACCCTTTTGTGTTTTCTTTGTAAATAAACACCACGACTGGACCGAATAACACCAAACTCATTCATTTCCGTTTCTCACCAAAAAGGTAACAAGACCCTGCATGTTATAAAACCATGTGAACCTCAGCACAGTAATATCCACACGTGCTGTTACAGTTTTAATGATTAATTAATTAATATTCACAAAACCAATTTCATTATTTAGTATTTACAAAATTGATTCTGTCTGGAATATATGTTATGAAGCACCAGATGAATGGAAAAGATGAAAGGAAACATGCTCAAAAGCTGTTTACATATTAATGTATTTAAATATGCCTGAAATATTTTTTAGTAAAACCTTTATTTTTCACTTCAACTTTTGAGATTTAAGGCACTGTTGAAGTAAAAGTAATTGACACCTTGTGGATGCAGAACAAAGAAAGATAGTGTAATTTTATACTTACGATATAAAAAAAAGGGTAAACAAATGAGTTCCCAATTGCCTGCATATTGAACTCAAGGCTGAATCAGCTCATTTCTAGAGCTGTGCTACCCTTTCACAGTGTTTCCAATTCAGGAAAACATCAGCCCATAACTAACTAGAGTGTGTGGTTAAAATCCAAGATTTGCTCATTTCTTGCTCATACAAGATTTTGTTATTATTGTCTTTAGAAACAAAATGAATTTTAAAAAGAAGTTGTCTGCTTAGAAATAGCAAGCCTCTTCAGCTTAACGCATTTGCTGGGGGTAGCAGGTGAAAACACCTCTTTCTTTCAGAATCAGTGACTGCCATTTCAGGCTGCAAAAAATAGAAAGCAGTAAAATGTCAGCTGACACAATGAATATCTGTATAAAAGCAATGATACAACTTGGCTAAAGCTAGGGAGATATATGTGATAGTTGAGGACAGTAGAGCTGTCAGCCTGCTATGCAGATCTTACTGTATTTCTCATAAAAAAACCAGTAACACAGCTTATATTGTGCACTACAGATACAATATTTTTGCATTTGTTAGTGCTCACCTTCCTATCAGCACTTTTACTTTGTCACCCACATAAATCTGCAGTATTAGCAGCCACAGAATAAAAGTATGCAACAGGATGTAATGACTTTGTTAACTCCTATCTGTTTGTCCACTTGTTCAGTTAAATCAGCTCAATGAAAATATTAAAGCAAACTTGATTTAAAAAATAACCTTATTTAGATAAAAAAATAATTACATTAGTCAAACTGGAGCATCTGCCAAATTTCCATGTTGTCAGTTTTAGTGAAGAAGCAACTCCAAACTCCACGGGCAGCCACTCTGATGCTTCTGAGGGTATTTGACGTACACAAGTGCACATCATTTGCATCCCCATAAACACGAGATAAACATATTTCTTTCTTGCATCTGTCCTCTTTTGGTAGCTTTGGACTATTATGTGATCTCTGTCTACCAATATAATCTGGCTGGCACTAATTCAAAGAGTGTGTTACTGCCAAATAGTTTTCCCTATGACAAAAATGCTTCATATTTTTCCCTTCTGTACTCCCACACATATTTGCTTCCACCTTTGATTGCCTATGGACTGTTGGGCCTTAGAAAACACTCAGAAAGTTTGCAGAAAAGAAACTATTTTAGCTGCAGAAAAACTATTTCAGAACATTTTTATTGTCTTAGAAAACATTTTAATATTCACACTGTCCTCAGCAGTTGGTTTGCTGATGTTGCTCTCATTGGCAGTACATAAAGCCCAAGAGCTCACCAAAAAGAGGACAAGGATAAAGAGTGTACCCAAATGTCAAATAACTTTGGTAAACTGGGGTCATCAATAAACACCACGGTGCAACCAGGATACGTTTCCCCGGTACACAATGCTGATCTGACAACAGATACAAATCGTGAGACTGCTACTAAATTATGTAAATCACTTACTACTAATGCCCGTACAAGCTGTCCCTTTGTCTTTCATAAAACAAATGACAACATATATAAACAGGATAGAAAATCAGTGCCAATGATTAGTAGAAGATTTTATTTCCTTTTTGACTCTTAATGAAAAGATAGCACAACAAATTACAAATAAAAATAAAAAGAAAATTCTATCCAACAGACACTGTTTACTTACAGTCTGTAAAAATTTAACATAATTTCAGCTAGATCTATAATCCTTGCGTTGTTGCTTTGATGTTTGTGTGTACACATGACTTGAAAGAATATATACATAGAAACAAAACAGGTTTTTTCCTGAAATCTATAAAGTAGTCATGGAAGCACATTTGTTCTGAAATACAGATATTACAAATATGAGAAAACCTGTTCAAAGCTACGAATGTAAATATTGATTATGAGATAAATAAACTTAGAGAGTAGATAAGTATTTTTTTTTTCTTGCACAAACAAAATAAGCAGTACTTATTTTACAAGGATTTCTTAAGATTTTTGTCAGTGGCTCTTTACAAAATAACTGTAGTCCACAATAGAGTGTCTTTCAGTGTGTTACTTATAGCTCATTTAGTGCTCAAGGTTTTGTTTTTTCAGAGCTCTCAGAATCTGGCACCCAAACACCAGCTTGTGACCTTGCAATACAGAAACCCATCTCACATTTTTCAAGAAAAAGAACATTTTCACTCTACTGGATACTTGACACAGGATGACTCATGAACTGAATGCTTGGCAATTTTAGGCAACCAGATTAAAACACCATTTTCTGAACCTTCTAGTAGCTTGCTGACTACTTAATAATAATTCAAATTTTCCCACTCCGAACATTGCTTCTTCTTCCTTTACGCTTGCCTTTTTCCCCTCCCCTCTCCCTCTCCTCCCTTTCCCTTACACCACCTCTCCCCTTCTCTCTTTTTTCTTTTCTTACCAAAAATAACAAAAAGTTCATCATTTGAGCCATTACGCAGTGAAGGCAATGAAAAGAAACTCAAGTGGATGTTGGATGACAACAGAAATGGTACCCCATGAGAAGCTCACCCAGGATACTCTTGCTGTATTTTAGTGCCGGCGTATCGCATTCTTAATTCTACAGCCCTGGACCCCTCCTGAGTGCAGACGCGCAATAATTTCTCAGCAGAAAGATGTGATTGCGTATTTCAGTTACAGCTTCCATATTCTGAACACTTGTGATCATTAAAAAAGTCCTTCACAGCCAATAATACCAAATATTGCTGGACATTAAAGAGGCAAAAGCTTCCAAGAACAGAAATACTACATGCAACAATAAACATCTGAAACGAAGCCAATCTTGTATTTTGTTGTATGTACAGTGATTCTAGATACAGGCTGTATGACAACCACATTTTCTTTTTCATGAATGACAGGAAAAAGAAAAAGAAAGCATCTGTGACTTCTTCAGAGAGCGTAAGTCCTTAGGCCCAGGCTCGTTCTGCTGAATTTTAGGCACTTACATGAGTGAGATGCGTAATTGCCCCAGGCCAGCGGAGAAAGACAAGCTACTCTAGAGGGCCATTTAGATCTTAGGGAAGCTGAAGCCTCTGGAGGTGCACTTCTCTTTCCATTGACTGCATATGCAACCTAGGACAAATGCACTCATAATTTAGGCACCTCATATGAACCCCAACTCAGTTTTCACAGGCAAGTTACTCAACCTGGACTAATTAGGGTTGAAACAAAGATGCCTCTCAATTAAATACCTCAGAATCTGAACCAAATATCTATTGCAAATGCAGCTTTAGTCTTGCTATTCCAATTTTCACCACATAATTGCAAGCAACTCTTGTCCATTTCAGCCCCTTTCTATTTTATTTCTACAGCTGAGGAGTTGATATTTGTTTATAATAGGTTTAGAAAAAGCTTTCACTTTCCTGCTGCCTCCAAATGTTCTATAAATAGGAAGGATCATCCATTGTCTACTTACCACTCAAGACAGTAAACAGATAACTAACCTCTTCTACTACCCCATATGCCTCTATTAAAAATTCACGACACATTTGCTTGTAGAAATAAAGCAAGAAATAACACACCTACTTCGGCTAGAGTTGGTTCTGGCAGTCACGTTTGCCATACAGACTCACAGACTACTGGACGAGCATTGGTGTGTTGCTGTCATCTTACAAATACACCCTAAATTTTCATCCCAAGGTGGTAAATAAATTGTATGTACACACAATCATTAGGTTAATTTTGTTAGACTATCTAAAGCTGTAATTTCATATTTATTAGAAACCATTTTTTTATTTACTGCAGGGAAAAAGAGGGTAAGTGAACAAACAAAGATAAAATAATTAACATTATAAAACAAATTTTGACTCACAATCAGAGCCCAAGCCCAGCCTATGTTTCTTTTTATTTCCAGAGAGAAATTAACTCTCGGTCTGCAGGACTTATTAATCATAAAGCCAAGCAAGTATTTCCATATTAGAAGCATAATTTGGGGGAAAAACCTGCCTGCCAAGAAATTCATTACGATAGGTGTAAATATATAGAGGTGAATGGATCTCTGACACTAAAATTCATTCTGCTGGAGTCTAGTGCATTTCGGCACTCTGGTTGCTCTGGCAGGTTTTGGTGTTACCTAGTCCTGTGCTTCACAACACCTCGTAGTAATGCCTTTGGCTGGCCTTGAAGCCGATTCACGTGTCCCTTTGGTACCTGTGGGCAAGGTTCAGTTTACCAAGACACACAAACCTACTCCCCTTGGATATCTAAGATTTCTGCACAAGACTGCAGATAGGACACATGACCATCAGACGACCCACCGCCTTCCTGAGACTGTACCTGAAGGCCAGATGGAATAACTACAACATCCAAAGGGACACTATATACCTGTAATTGAGCAAAGGACTCCAACCCTCTCTACTACAACATTAACACAGATTTTTTTAAAAAAAACAAAAAAAGAAAGAAAAGAGATGAGCAAAAGTTGCACAGACATTAGACTGAAATAGCTGACCAAGTCACAAGTAGCAGGCAAAATAAGCCACAAATTCTGATGTCAAACAAATTTCATGCCTCGTGGAACTTCTCCCACTTTCTGTTCTATTTTGCTAACTTACTCATAGAAGAAGCCCCTGCTGTTTCCCTATCAGGGTTTCATTTTTTCTTTATAAATGAGTCAAAAGAGAAATGAGATAAAAGATGACAAGAAATACTTAACTGATTCAACTCCTTTTCAGCCCATGTCTTGATGTTCATCTCCAATTTTTCCACCCAGACATCCTCAGAATAAGTTACCAGAATGGGAATTTCAACTCCCAAAGCTGTAAACACCTCCAGACTAACAATGCTTGAAAATATATGCACTGATAGGGTAAATACTCACTTTCCTGAATGGTTCATTGCTAAAGTCTTCAAAGAGGGCAGGATTTTACCTTGAATAGGCCGACATATCAGTTCCTAATATCTCCATACGTACAACAAATGAGCAGCTAGAAATAGTATCTTCAAGAAGAATTAATCTTGCCAGTGTAGAATTTGTCTTTTAGAATTACATGCCTGGCATCTCTGCTTGTGCAACCATGGTCTTCTGGTTCAAGCACTCCAGCTTTTTCCAAGTATGAAGGGGAATCAAAATATAACTTAATTATACTGATATTACAGTTGCTATCTATTTTATGACCTAAAACAGATAAAAGGTATAAGTTTAAGTATTCAAGCATATGTATATCTGGAGAATACCGGAGTGTTTATATCCTATTCATCTCTTGTGCACAGAAGTAATCTTTGAAAACTCACAAAGCAGAGCCAACAAGAACAGCAGGAAAAGATTCAGTCATTCTCATTAATTCTACACTGAATTAATTAAGCAAATTAATAGCAGAAATGTATCTGTCAGATATCACTCATTCTACAGAGTCATTAAAACTTGATGTAAGAAATATTGGATGGATAGCATAACAGCTGTATGATACAAGCTTTTAAACAGAAGGGCAAAATCATGGTCTATGCAAATTGTTGTCCAACTGAGGCAATTTTACATATTATTAATTTTTTGACAATAATTATTGAAGAGCTGTTGAATGAACTTTTGGGATTTGAAAAAGGCAATATGATTCAGTTCTGCGACAAAGTATGACCAATATTATATCAACTGTGTGTATCCTCATGAAGAAATCTAGTGAGGAGAAATTAAAAGAAGCCCATTCTATGGGAGTGACCTTTAGAAACTGGGAAAAGACGTTCCAGCCATTCCTGAATATGTTAGCTGGGGGAATTTGCTCAGGATAAATGTACTGGAAGGATATGTCTGTGTCACAGAAGACAAGCATGAAAGCAGCCCTCTATAGGCAAAGCGGCAGTACAGATTTTGCAAAAGATTCTGGCTTGCAACAGGTTCAGCACTCAGTTGACTTCTGCTGGTGGCTGCCAAGAGACTGAGGGAGAGAGAGAGGGAAGGATGGAAGGAACTGCAGTAAGATTCAGGGCATTGTAGCCAAGGAAATCAGAAGCTCCACATAGAGTATTCCAGTGGGAGAGCTTAGAAGACTGTTAGTAATCCATCTCCTGTGGATTTAGGCTGATTTGGGTGACAAGCTAAAAACAATGGTGCCTGGTTTGGTGCTGTCTCACACTACAGCCACAGTATAACCGCTGCTGTACACCACTACATATGCTTGACACAGGTAAGGGGAGCTTTCACTGGTTCTCTGGAGAGAAGAAGGGCTTAAAGCAAGTTGCTCCATCTCAAAACAAACTGTGAATGACTATGCACAGAAGCTACACGTCAGAGTACAGGGCAGTTCTGGAAGACCCCCCAAGGATAAGTCATACATCCCCCTGATGTATGCTTCTGCCCCCTTGCACAGGGTTCCCAGGCTGTCTGCAGTGCACAGAGTGGCCTGGCAGACAACCACAAATCTGGAACATTACTGTAAAACACGCAGATGCATGGGTTGCATCAGAGCACCTATGGACAGGAACAGGAACTGGCAGGACTGAATCTGAACTGTACCTTTGTTTTTAAACACACAAGGAAAACCAAGACCAGCCTAAATACCAGCAGATGACATTAGAAGCTAAGATGCAATTTCACCTCCTCAGGAAAACAGGTTAACATCAGAAGGCTTGCTGTACTGATGCCAGATGGACTTTTTCAAGCATCTGTAGATCAAACTGACGGCTTCAGGCAAACCAGAGACAAATACATGGCAGTGTTCATCACCCACTCATAAACAGTACCCGGGAAAACCAAACCAACCAAACAAGCAGATGCAAACAAACGTGGAGGCAGGTTTCCTATGTTTTAGGCATTAACCGAGAAGTGTATTGCTGTAATTTCTTTGGGGACAGCTACCCCAGCAGGGACATAAGGCAAAATTAATACAGCTAAGCAGGACTTAGAATAACTTTGATAGAAGTGTGCAAAGTATATGATCAGAAACAATCTGCTTTTAAGTAAAACCATAAATTTGTTTATACAGGCATGAATTATAGACATGATCAGAAAACCGTTTGTAAAATTACAAGTGAACATTTTTCTACTCGGATTAGCCGTGCTAAATGGGCAACAGTTTTGCCCTTTCTTCCTACCTCCTCTTTCTTCAAAGCTCAGAAGTTAACACAGTACCTCTTAGTTCAGAAAAATGCGTGAGAAAATGTAGGTCACTTGTGCTGAGGGACAAAAAAATGACAACAGAATTAACCATTTTTATTAAAAATTCAGCAAGAGAACCAAGAAATACCAACATTTTGGAAATGCCAAGACGGTACTTCAGAGTCCCACTTTGCCTTTTTCCATGGTCATACATATAAGGTAGTTATTTCAGGTTCAGGAAACATCCCTACGTATCACCTCTAACCGAGCAGACCAGTGATTCCCAGCAGCAGGTGCTCTGCTGCAGACAGCCGCTTCTTGCTACTCCTCCTGTGCCCCCTCAGCCAGACGCCTGGGAAGGCTGGAACCGAACTTCCATCCACATCCTCTTCCCCATCCAAACTTGAGTGGGAGAGCAAGAGCCACACAGGTCTTTCTCTGCCTCTTTCTCTGTTCCAGTACCAAAATGTATGGGAGACTGCCCATGCCAGCATATAGGCCAACAAGTTACAGCTCCTGAATCTCCAGCGGGGATTAATCAAACCAACTATAAAGTGACCGTAAGAAAGGATGCTAATGAGACAACAGTTAGTATCACCAGCCATTTCAAACATTTTAAATACAAAGTAACAGAAGCAGAAAGCTAGACTTTTAACTACTCCCAGTACAAGAAAGAAGGAAAGCAAAAAAGGGAGGTGTTACTTTTTCTATCCAGTAGGACAACTAACAGGGATGATAGCTGGCATTAGTTGTAGAGATTTGAATTCAGACCTCTCAAACAAGTGTCCCTGCCAGGGGTATTCTGAAGGGTATTTTGAAATGCCTTTAAGCCACTCCTATCTTTAAGGTTTCTTGTTCTTCCACCAGGTTTAAAATACTCAAATACTCAGGGAGCCATTAGGAAGCAAATGTGAAGTTAATTCTATCACCAGACGGCTAGGAC
The DNA here is from genome assembly GCA_013389945.1 of Fregata magnificens. NCBI lineage: Eukaryota > Metazoa > Chordata > Aves > Suliformes > Fregatidae > Fregata > Fregata magnificens. The sequence goes on from WAAD01005320.1 coordinate 14,757, forward strand.
ATTCACCTATACAATGAGCTCCTCTTCCTGCTCCAGTGAACACCGAAGTGTTACACACCAAGCAGAACATTGTCAAATGGGAGACACTTGCAGGACCCCACATCCGAGTAAGCTATGCTCATGGTTATGTCTTCCAAACAGTAAATGAGTCAAATCCCACTTCAACAAAGAAAGGAATTGATCCTCAGATGTCCGTGCATAACAGTGCCACTGAAGGCCTATAAAGTAAAATGAAACCTCTTCTATTTAATTATTCTGACTTAAAGAGTCTTTTTTTTTCCTTTGGAAACTAATGAGTGCCTTCTGAATCAATCTCACTTTTTCCACACACACACAAAAAAAGACAACTCTAATTTCAATATACTTAGAGAAGGAAAAAATCACCACTCCAAAAGAAACCTATAGAGACCAAACAGAAAATTAGAAAGAAAACTAATCCAACTGGTTTACAAGTCAAAGGATATATTGCGAAAGACCATGATGCTGAAGAAGGGAAATGGCTGAAAGAGGCTCACTGTGGCACCTTCCTCTTTAACTGGAAGGTCCTCTGAGTTTATCTATATATTTCCACATATAAGCTAGTACTAACTGATGGTCTGCATTTGTTTCATCCTGGTTGTTGGGGGAGGGAAGACAATTTCTGCCCAGCCAAACTGAGACCCTCTGTGGAAAGGAAAGTAACAGGCCAACTCTCTTACTTGGGGGCTGCTACATCATTTTCTGTAACTCTGAAAAGCTAAGTCCTCTCCATCTCCGAGTTGCTGCAGTAAAATATAGTACTTCTGGAATCTGAAATAGATTCTCCAAGGAAAAAGATACACCAGCTTCATGCTAGCCATGGAAATACTACTTCACTGGTTGTTTTCCAATGACACAGCCATAGTAAATCCCAAGCATGAGTCTTGCATAATCCTGCAGCTCATTGTCCCTTGTTTATGGATTTAATTATAGCTGGATAAGCTATTGCCCAGATAACTTAAGATACAGGAGAAAAAAAAATAATCCAATTTACGCAATAATGTAATTAAATTTCACAGTGCAAACGTATGCTGTTTGTTTCATTTGTTCAAACTCATATGCCAAACACTAACCTTCTCTCTAATAACCATCAACTAGCAACATGGAAAAGCTGCAAAGGATGTACAGTTATGCTGAGGGCTATCTGGTTGAAACTTTTAATTTGCGTGGAGGCCCACGTAAATCCTTGGTGCATGTTATGTAAAACTGTTGTTGAAAGGATACACAGGGCACAGTGAAAGGGGGTGAACTGAGGCTCCATGGTCTGGGTTAGCTGTTTGTGTTTGGTACTCTGATGATGCTACGAAGTTGTTATAGCAACGGGCCAGAACCCTCTTGGGGAGAAAAAAGAAAAAAGAAAAAACCAAACAAACAGAAAGAGTTTACATGACATGTGGGTCACCGTGAATCTGTTTTGATTGAACAGGGATGGGGAACGGGCACTGCCCCATTCCCATACTTCTGTACAGGCCTGAATTCCTCCGTTTGTTTAGCTTGGGACTTTATCGTCCATTAGACTCTACAACCAAATGTTTACAACCTCCTTTAACCTAAATAAAATCCTAGCAGGTCCAGTCAAGTAGAGGAAAACAGATGGGGATATTACAGAAAACAGACAGGGATCTTAACTTTTTCCTGACTGTTTCCCAACAGCTCTGAAATCCTTAACTTTTCCTCTCCTGCTATTCATTCCTTCACCTTGCTTTCCTGCTTTTCCAACCAACAACAGCAGCAACCTGTAACGTAAGTGGTTTGAAAGGATTAGTGAGGTAAGGGAGTTGATCTGACTTATATTGAGCTTGGAAGCACGGAAACTATTGAACTGCAAACAAGAATGACAGACTCTTCATCATTGTTTACTGCTATGCCCGTCTGCCTCCTTCTGACTTACCTTTGCTGGATTTTGAAACACTCAGCAAAATCTGATCATTCGTAACGATTTTCTCTTTCCCAAGAAGAATAATTAGTGTCTGAAAATTTCAAGCAAATGTTTTTCTTTTTATCACTTAATATAAAACACTGGTAAGGCAGAATTCCTCATTATAGACTTATTTTTAATATTTAAATGATCTACATTTGTTCCCCTTACTCTTTTTTCTAATTCGGTAAGAAAATGGAGAAATAAAGTTATTTAGCAATGCACCACAGGAAAAAAGCATAAAAAATCTGAATAACTTCAGCATCTTGAAAATAATAAAGAGAGAATTAAAAGGATAATTCAGAAATGCATTCATTCTAACCATTCATTGCAGCATTGGTGCAGAGAAAGTTGCACATCACCTTGACGTAGTATAGGAGTCTGGCTTATAATGAACCAACACAACCTGGATAAATGTCCGTGTCTTGGTGCGTGGCATGCAGCATATGGCAATCTTTGGTTTATACTGTCAAATGTAGATACAGGAAGCGTAACATCAATTTATGACAACTACATTATTCAGATACAGCAAGTCTAAGTTTTCTAAAGCCTTCAGGGCTCTACAGGATGTCAAACACAGTTACATTCTCCTGTTTAGTGGCCCTTAAATGTGTATCCTAATTATGTAAATACCTACATTTTACATAAAACTCCTCAAGGACTACTGACGGGAAAGGGGACACACCTTCTGTATATACAAACATACACCAGGAAGTGAGGTCCCCAATCTTTCAGCTCTTTTTAACCCAGGACTAGCAAAAGGCTGGAGGAAGAGATTAAATGCTTGAGCTGCCATGAGCAGAGCAATGACTTTCCACTGATGCTTTTCGCTCACTTAGAAATTCAAAGAGGACATAAATGTAACTTCTTGCACCACCCGGGAAACTAAGATATTTTTGAAAACATATCCCATTCAGCCCAGAAATAAATTTGCCACTGTACATTCAGCTACATGGGAATGTGCCGAGGATGACTAGCCAGCTGAGGATTATTCATGGCTGTGAAACCTGCTCTCAGCATTCACAGCTGATAAGCACACAGTGCATGGCCTTTTGGCTGTCTATATTTGTATCACTCTGCTTAGAGGGCTTTCCATTCGCTTAGCATTGGTCAGGTCATTACATCAGGCATCAGCACTTCCCCCTAAAACAGAATGATTGCCTGAAGCGGTTTTAATCAGTTTGTAACTGGAAATGTTCCATACAGGTCAATGCCTATCAGTTGCTGGAGTGTGCATAATGTAATTAGCATGGGCTACAATTGCTATTTTTTACTTAAATAAGAGCCTTTTTGCTAAAGTCCACAGCTTTATCTGAAAAGATATCGAACTGTCTCTTTCTTGCAGTAGTGGCACAGTCCACGGAGGCTTCATTCTCCAAACCATGAAATTCAGACTGTTTAAAGAAATGTATTACGCTTAAATACTGCTGGAGTGGGAGGAGGAGGCTCTTTGTTTTTCTCCAAGTCAATACTCTGCTGCCCTTCCTCTGCAGAATTTAGGAGGTGCCTTTCTCTTATTAATCAATATAGAACACGTATTGATTAATACATGTTAGAGGGCATGAAAGATGTTACTAATGTTAGCACATATCTTGTAAAGCCCTCCACAGACTGTTCCCTATTATGGCACACGTTATTCACATGATAGCAATTTTGTCTTCTGAGTCTTTTGGACTCAGTTGTCTTCTTTCAACAGAATCTTGGAACAGTAGTTTCTGAGCTCCTATGTGTCTACAGCCCTCAAAACATTCATGAACTGAAAGGACACTACCTTTCCTTCAAGCTCCCTCCAAGCTTCAGGAGTTCCTGCAGCTCCTCCTCAGCTGAAATCTGGCTGGTTTCTGCAGCGCTCTCCTGTGTCTCTAGGGAGTTTGGTAATTAAACAGACCTGGCTTTGAGAGGCAGGTCACACAACTATTCTGAGGCAAACAAGACAACTTCTCCAGGCTACTGATAGTGGCTGTTGCCCTCTCATTGCGTTTTACATATTTAAAGCCTACCTTCCATCACAAGGTAAAATTAGCACTGAAGTAGATAATTTTTTAAAGCATCAGTTCATAATGTTAAACAGAGCAGGTGACTTTCCCTCTGAATTTGCATGTTAACATCCATCCCCACAGTCTGTGTGTTCCTTGTTTTAAATGGCAATAGGTGGAAAAAAATGCCAGGGAGGTAAAGCAGCAACAAGCAGTAATAGTGAATTGAAATAGTATTTCAATAATAAAAGTCTCCTTTTATTATTATTAAAAAGCAACGCTAAACCAGCACCTGAATGTATTGGTTTAGATTAGGCTGTATTTGGTAGCTACTGTACAGAATAGACATGAATACAGTCTTCATTCTGTACAGTTTACGCTCTAAAAGACATACTGAGATGCAAAAGGATGTTTGGGAAGAAATACAAATGCAACCAATTCTACTGTTACACTAACCTCTTTGCATATTAAAATATTAGTCAGTTATTCTTATGCCATCATCCTCTCAATGCACTTGAAAGCACTAAAACTTAGAGGTCTCTCATTGGCATTCCAGCAGAAACGGGTCATGAGCAGCCTGAAACCTTACCCATGATGGAGAACTGCATCAAAAAAGGTGTGGGCATTTTTGTTTGAGTAGCAGAAGGGTGAGGAAGATGAGGATAGCTTCCTTGGTGGAGGAGTAGAGAGCAATCTGATAAAATATAAAAATGAACCAGCCACAAAAGATACAGCTGTTTCCAGAAGATGAAACGCACAAAGTGAATGTGATGGAAGAGGAAGAAGGGGCGGTGGCGGGATTCCCAGTGTGAGAGTTCTGAATTCAAACTTACTGGCAGAAAAAAATTGCTTGAGTGTCTGTACTTAACAAAAGAAGAAGGAAAAATGAGAAAGATGTGAGGAAAAACAGAAAAGGAAAGGCAACACCACTAAAGGATATTGAAGTAAGCTTGGATCACACAAAGACATGTTTTAGAAACTTACTGTAGAGATGCATTAGCAATTACAAGCAGAAAGAGAAGAAATAAAAGGAGTTGTAACCTCAAACAAAAATGGAATATGAATGGAAAGGCAAGCTTGTGGCTACGTATTTATCTAAGTATTGTTGAGTCTTGATCAAGGAAACCAAAACCTTTGGATCCAAATGAATCCAAAGATCAAATAAAAATATATAGACAATAGCTAGTGCTGGTTCACACCTAGGCTAGAGAACTCATTAACTATCACATATGTACAAAGGGAATTCTTTGGTAATAATTATCGAAAGGAAGGAATTCAAGCATGGTAGCTTGTCTTAATAATAGCCAATGATGAAGAAATCTTTCCAATCACATTCAGCACAGTTAGAACTTAGGGGTGGTTTTGTTTGTGCTTTGTCTTTTTTTAACTGCTGTGTCTCTGATATAATTATTAATTATTCAATGCAGGGCTCTGTTGGAGAGAAATGCCAGTCTGTTTCAGATGACCGACCACTGGAATTACAGCCCATTGCTAATCACTTGTTCATCCTGTTTCTCTGCAGCCTCCATCTATTCCCTCTCTGTGATCTTTGCACACTCTTTTTGCTGTTCCCCTCCTCCTGTTCTTGGCAGAGAGGTGGACATTTTGAAGGCCAGGCATGAAAGGAAGCAAGAGGAGACTACTTTGAAGTCCCTCTTTCTCCCCATGCTAAGCTCAGGAGGCAGTTTTAAAGCTTCTAACATGACTTCTCTACCTGCAACTCAGGGTACGCTCCCGTTTCTGGAAGGAAGAGGAGAGGGAGGGAGCCACCTGGACTGGTGTCTTGTGCCCGTTCTCCTTATTTGTTTGTAGACAAGGGTACCAGCACAACAAACTTTAGAAATGTTTGCTGTTCACTGGCTCTAATGTCTGGGAGGGGAAAAAAGGGGATCTGAATAGCATTTCTACCCAAATATATCTACAGATATTTTGTATTGGCTTAAATCTTTAAACTTTAAAAAAATCTAAACAAACAAAACTTCACTCCCTCTTCACAGTAGGGAGGCTTCACAGGAGTAATGAGTGTACTCCCAGATATCCTTGTTTATAATCAAGACCAAAATGCTAAGCTTCATAGGCAAGGTCTATTATATAAATTAACTTAAATAGTTCAAGCTGGCTTAATTTGTATTGAAAAGATCCCATTAGTGTGTACATTCTTCAAACAAAAAGAAATCTGTCTGCAAGTGCAGGGTGTATTTATGTGTATAATTAGTGTAATTGTAATGGCTGCAAAATGAAAATCTGTGGAAACACTCTAGAAAACATGGAGTAACCAATAACAATTACCATTCCTATTGATATAATGTGCTACCTGGCTGAAGAGCTCCCTTCTACAGACTTTTAAATGTGTTTAGTTTTAGAAAGAGCATGAAAAAATGGACAGCTAAGATCCTTTGCACTGCAGGTCATTTGTCTAAATCCGGTGCAGGTTACAAGAGCTAGATAGTCAGTCCCGTATCAAGTGTGGTTCACAGCTTATATGAAATATTTCATTCTCCTTAATGAAGTCTTAAAGAGCACATCACAAGCATGGTTAAGGCACCAATGCGGAGAGCTGATTAAGAACTTCTCTTTTTTTAAGCTTGGCTAAATAAATTCACGCTGTTCAAAACATTTCAGTACATTCCTAACTTTATGCCTGGGCAGATGTCACACGGAAGCAAAGGGGACAACATACATGCTCCAGGTTGAAGATGCAGCTAAGTCAGCTGCTGAATAAGACCTAAATTACACCCTTGTGAGGAAGCTCAGCTGGGAGGCCAAAGTCATGGAGAACAAATTACCACTTTGCCCTCAGACATGCCTTCCTCCAGACATAAATAGAATTATATCAGTGGGGGCTGGGGAGAATTTTGCATTGGTGACAAGATAGGTGCGATTTTCTATCCAGACTAGGGAGAGCGATAATACAGCCACCTCCTCCAATACCCCTGTGGGCACTGCAGGAGACCCGGGCTTCTGAAATGAGCTCCTGAGCAGATCTCAGCCTGGCTCTCCACCTCCTGTGTAATTATGCTGCTTTTCAGGATGCTAACATCACGGTCTTTAATCAAATTAAAACTTGAGAATCCACAGACAAAATGCTGAATGTGAATTTTATCCTGGATTTGAAGGGTTGTTTGCTGGAATTGGAGTAATGTAGGAGCATAAAACCTCTCTCAGAAGAGCAGGATAACTTCTGCCAGTAAGACCTTTGGAAAGCACGTACCATTCAGCAAAGTATCTAAGAGCTAAGGATAGAATCCTCAAGCAGAAATGATTGAATTGTGCCTTGAGATGGGAGCGCCACTCGCTGACTACTGTTTTCAATCCAGCTGTTTGTTATGATGTACTTACTCAAATGACATGGTGATCAATGAACTAATGGAGGTCTTCTTTAAATAAACTGGTTTTGGCCATAAGGTCTTTTCAGCTAACAGTGTTCTATCACATCAGCAGCTGCCAAAGAATAAACCAAAGTATTTCCTCAGACATGACTCTTGCTTCAGTTTGGCTCCTGGCTGAGAAGCTGCCAGGAGAGCACGGCCCACCAGCGGATGGGTGATGCAGAACGGCTCTCGCGCTGCTGGGGCCAAGATGGCACCAGTGGGTCATACCCTTCTCCGCCGCAGGGGTGGTGCGCTTGGTTTCCGGGAGGAAGATCTTGGTATGCCTAGGAATCAGGCCCCTTCGGCTGCCTCCCATCCTGGCACAGGACTGACTGCTGGTACCTGTCCTGTGCATCAACAGGAGACTGCAGCCCTCAGGGCTACCAGTCTGGCTCTGCTCCCTTCACAAGCAATGCAAACTGTATTTTAAAACTATATGGATACATACCTATATATCCAAAGAAAAGATGACTTTTTATGCTACTGATGAATAGCCCATAGGTCAGCCCACATCTTTGATATCTAAGATGACAATATTAATATTTCTATTATCTTTGAGAACCAGGGTACAGAGCTACCCCGAGGAGTTTTACACATTATTTTCTGCACATTGTATTACTGGGTTTATATTCTAGTAGAAAACAAAAGTCCGGCATACTCCAGCTTGCAAGAGGAGATCAAGCACATTGCGTGAACAAGAATTCGGAGAAAAAAAAGAAGTCTAGCTGTTTGATATGATAATTAATTTACCATAACAAATAGAAAGAAAAACATTTGGCAGGTGGTGATGGACTTAGCGTCGCTGCTAGCAAATTTATTTTACTTTCAGTAAGAGCACATTCACTGCATACTAACCTTGAGTTTACTTTGCCAAAATCAGTGGAGAAACAGCCTGTCAACTGCAATAGATGTAGCCGGCCATAGGTAGCTGGCCTAGAGTACTCACTTTCGAAGTGGTGAGTTGGCAAGGCTTGTCTTCCATTTGGGGGCACAGGACAGGGCACCACTGTTCATATTTGTCTTTGCCTCTGCTCTGTGTGTTGTCCCCTGTTCTTTACACAGGGCATATAAAAATGCCTAAACAGTAATCATCTAATTTTATCTGAGCATTTATGTTTAATGAGGCTGCATTGTTCCTTCCTGTACATTGAAATGTATCATTTGCCAAAAAAAAAAATTCTTAAATGTAAAAAAAACCCCAGGAAATGAGGGCTGAAGAGGAGAAGGACTACAGAGTAAAAATTAAAAGCACAAAAATATGGCTTGACCGTCTAAAACAATTCCCCAGCTGAGAACTCTTAGCTTCCCTACAAATAGAGTTGCTCCCTTGTAAGCATTTTATAAATCACTATTCTGCTGGCAAACAATATGCAATCCGTTAAGCTCCTAGAGATGTTATATCTACATGAGAAAAGAATAGCTCTATTTTTAGCCACAAACATGTTCTGGTTAAAGAAAAGCAAAGTAAAGCCATGGCAATTAAACCTAATAGCTGTGCACAGCAGTCCTGTCAGGCTGCCTCTCTATAGGTGAATAGAAAATGCAGGGGGACTAAAAGCTCTGTAGCTAAAGGAAATTGCACAATTAAGATGCTTCTCTGATTTGGTATTTTTAGTCTGTTTTTTAGGGGAAAGAAGCTATGCATTTGAGATTTTCTTCTAGTCGTAGGGGAAACAATTCAGTGAGATTTGTTCTATCCTATGCCCTATTCCTTCCAAGAATTAGAAATACAATGAGTTTCAATTTCTTAGAGCATCTTCTGCTATAGAAGAGAGGAATGAGAGGAAGATGTAATCATTCACCATTTGGCTATTTGCTTTACTTCCAGGGTTCTCAACTCCACCTCTAGTCTTTAGATCCTCAAAAAACACCCCAAGCACCCCACCCCCAAAACAAAATAAAAAACCAAAAGAAACCCCTAACACAACAAAATGCTCGTTTCTTTTTCAGATATTGCAGACATTTCTCATTAGCAGACCTTTGTTTGGCCCAAATTTGAGAGTGCTTGGTAAAGCCACTTGTAAGATATGAGACTCAGGATAAATAGGTGTTAATTATGTTTTGAAGAGTGTCTTAGCACTTTTTGCCATGTTGCATCTCCAAAAATTGTCTGTTCTGGAAACTTCAAATAAACCTCATCTGAAGTGAGATGTAGCTGAAAAGGGCCATTAGAAGAAGCAGGATGGCATTCTGGGATATTATTTGTTGGTAATTGGGAAAGTAAAAAGAATCTTACAAGCTTTGAAAGATTTTTAAAGGATGTGAAATGACTAAATAAGCTTTGGAGTCCTAATCCTTATGCTTAACTACAGGCGAATGCAGCTTTGGAGGAAACAAGGGAGTAACAAGATTGTTAAAATGGTGGAACTGAGCTGTCTTCCACTGTGTTGAGGGACATACATTTTTCAAGGCAAGTGGCAAGGAAGTTTTACAGCCAGCAGTGCCTAAAGATGATATTTTCAGGATGCCACTAGTGCCTGAATCAGAGAAGCTTCCTTCAGGTTTGCAGTGAAAAGATGTAATCCCACTGAACAGGAAGAGATTTAGCATCACAGAATCATAGAATCATAGAATCATTAAGGTTGGAAAAGACCTCTAACATCATCAAGTCCAACCATCAGCTAACACCACCATGCCTCCTGGAGTGCCACGTCTACATGTTTTTTGAATGCCTCCAGGGATGCTGATTCCACCACCTCTCTGGGCAGCCTGTTCCAATGCCTAACCACTCTTTCAGTAAAGAAATTCTTCCTGATATCCAATCTAAACCTCCCCTGACACAACTTGAGGCCATTTCCTCTTGTCCTATCGCTAGTTTCTTGGGAGAAGAGTCCAAGACCCGCTTCCCTACAACCTTCTTTCAGGTAGTTGTAGAGAGCAATAAGGTCTCCCCTCAGCCTCCTCTTCTCCAAACTAAACAGCCCCAGTTCCCTCAGCCGCTCCTCATTAGAGTTGTTCTCTAGACCCTTCACCAGCTTCGTTGCCCTTCTCTGGGCACACTCCAGCACCTCAATGTCTTTCTTGTAGTGAGGGGCCCAAAACTGAACACAGTATTTGAGGTGCGGCCTCACCAGTGCCGAGTACAGGGGCACGATCACTTCCCTACTCCTGCTNTCCAGATCCCTCTGCAGGGCCTTCCTTCCCTCGAGCAGATCAACACTCCTGCCCAACTTGGTGTCATCTGCAAACTTGTTGAGGGTGCACTCAATGCCCTCATCCAGATCATTGATAAATTAGCATCGACATTAGCATGTCGAGGCTTGCACCCTATGCCGCAGGGGGCATAGCACATCTGGCCCTTTCCATCTTATGTCTAAAGAGATGGACCCAAGAGCTCTTCCCGGTGATGCTACAAAGGCCAGAAAATAATCATGGTGCCTACCAGCCAGGCTCCTGAACATGATGCCAAGGACCAGTGTTTAAGGCACGTCTTGGAGTCTTTTCTCTGAGGATGAGGTATTGCGGTGCTTCTGCTCACAGGCTGTGATAAGGGTCAGCTGTACGTGGAAAAAAATGGCTGATAACTGGCACATCTAACTGAGCTTGCGGCACCTGTGCAGGTTTTTCCTTTTTGGGAAACTATGATCAGTAGCAGAAGGCTTCCCAATGTATGTTTATAGGGATGCTGGAACCAGATATTTAAAAAGAAGAGAAAAAAGGATTTCAAACTGCAGCTAACACAAATATATAATCTCAAGATTTGCACATTAGCGTTCCCTCTTAACATGAAGGGGTAGAACCAATTTATGATCTCTGAACAAACCTAGGCTCTCTTTTGAGAGTGTCCATGCAGTCTTTTCTTTATACAACCACCCTGTTCTTACACTCCAACCAAGGTGAGCTTTGTGGAGAGAAGCACCATTTCACATGACAATCTGTCTTAGTCAAATGGTTCGCTTCCAAATTGCTATCACAAAGATTTTGTCTTTTTTTTCTTCAGAGGGCATACGCTTCTACTCAGTCAAACCCTGAGTCTGAAATATCTCTTCATCTATAATAAAGGCATATCACAGCAGTTACAGATACGGCTGCTGTGTTAATAAACATCGAAGACCACAGCCTTATTTGTTACAGCTTTGTATCTCTGAAGGTCTGCAAGGAGGGAAAGCAGAAATCAATACGTGCAGACGGCTGGAACACTGAGTAACTGCCAAGGTGGACGTACGCAGCTCTCCAAAGCCTGGGGGAGAGGCAGGGGAAGTGGAAAATCATGAAGTAGTATACAGAACCCCCGGACCCATGAAAACTCCTCTTCAAATGTTTTGTCCTGGTGTCTTGCAGAGAAAATATACAGAAAAGAATTCCCTAGAGGAAAAAGTCTTTATTAAGCTAAAATCATAGTTCAGAACATATTTCAATAACTAAAGGTAATACAAAAGTATTTCACTCGCAGTGAAATGATCATTGAAAGAGGAGGAAATTGAGTGTTAAATACAACTAAAACTCAAAGATTCAAAAGCACTGAAAAGTGTGTTATCCAAACGGCTCTGGGTCTGTCCGAAAACTATTCATGTGGAACACCACCACAAAAACCAACAACAAAATAAAACACCATTCAATAACTCCAAGATATCCTTTTTCGCCAGAACAAAATGGGTTCATTTTCATCAGCAATACAGCAAAATAGAATTATTTAAATTCAACTTTTAAATTTTTATACTAATACCGTCCTCTGGGATCCACAGAGAGCTCACTACAGAAGACGTAACGTACATCAACTTGACTAAGGGCAGAAGATGGAAGTCAACCTCCCACAATGTTTTCCTGTGAACCCTTCCGTTATGTTACAGAAGCTCAGTATGTCACACAAAGACACAGAGGTTACATGAAATAAGACTTGCACATATCTATAAAGCAGCAGAGGGAGAAACAACCTGACCTTAAACTGTTAATTTAACAAAAATACAATTGTGCTTTTCAGCCTGAAGCCAGTGTTACATAAGTACAGTAACAGAGAAAAATGGTTTCCATGCAACATAGCTAGATAATCTATCTGAATAAGAAGATATTTTTAGTTTTTAAGAAAAATGCCTTCTTCAGATGAAAGCATCACTTTCACTATACTCAAAAGTTACTTCTCATCAAACATTCATAAGTGTAATGTGTATCATCTATTTACGTTCCGCATAGACTTGATATTTTACCTGATACTTTTCTTAGATGCTAAATTCTATTAAAATACAAATAATTTGTCCTTGATAGTAGAATATTTTATTCCAGTAGGTTTTATTTATTAAAATGAATAAATACAAGGTTTTCCTTGAAGGCAACTGCATTGTTATGTGCTGTGAATAGAAGTCAGTGAAGTTTCTGTGATACTAATTGTAATTTTTATAGACACTGGTGTAATTTCTTTGTAAACCAATTTCTCACAACAATGCTGTACAACAGCATAACAAAGATTTTTTTTTTCCAGCTTATCCTTTAGGAACCTCTTTTTGCCCATTTAAAAGTTCTTTTGCTATGCTGAATGCATGGCACTCACACGCAATGTTCATCACAACAGAATTCAGAAGACGCTACTAATTATGTCGCTGATTTGTATTAAGACTGCACTACAGGATTAGGTTAAAACAGGACCCCACACCAGAAGTCTCTGAGCCAGTCCCTAAACCAAAGTACTTACTACCCCAAGAAAAGTTAAAGAAAAAAACAAGCAGAGAGGAGAGCACAACAGCATCAGAAGTCATATTAGTGCTACAGAGAGAGAGTGCCCTGCTTTCTATCTATAGATACATGAGCCAGGCTGACAAAAGACGTGGGAAGGCAAAAATGGCAGAGGAGAGGGAGCACAACAGGACAGGGAATGGTAGAAAAGAATAACATATTAAAAGCAATTGGTGACTAAAGTCCTGTGATTCCAGTTGTAACTCAGCAACTCAACAGTGATTACCCTCAGCCCAAGCCAGTAGTGAAGTAAAACCATCTAGGCCACCAGGCAAGTGGCTTTCACCAAGAAAGTTTACTTCACAAACAGGAATGAAGGATTGTGAGTACGGTCACTTGATGCTGACGTACCATCCAGCTTCGCATTTAGTGAGAGCAGCTCCGTGTCCTCAGCAAGAGCAGTTGTTGGTTGTTTGAGCTAAGGGCACAATCGCCCCAAGTTTGTTCGTGTACACTTGTGTCTCGCCTTTACCAAGAGCTAGTGATGGTCACTGTGATTGTTCAGATTTATGTTTTTCCATGATGATCAGTTCCACATGTGTATGTTAGGAAAATCATGGACTTAGTTCATATATAGTCAGAGATAAGAATGCAATTCAGCACTACCAACTTCTTCTCCTGGGAAAAGGAACAGTTACTTAGTGTAAACACTTTGTTTACAGCCCAAACTGAAAAATAATGCTGGCTAGCCAGCTGACATATGCCCAACGCATCTTTATGTGACAAAGGAAAACTCTCTCAAACAAGGACAACAACACGGTAACGAACAAGCAAATGAGATCTATTGCCCTCCTAGCACTGTAATTAGGATGGGACATAAAAATGAAAATACCTTTAAGGGAAAATTTGAGGGAAAACTTAAACCCAAGCAGTGATTATTTCTAGAAGAGAAAGCCAGAAACCAGAACTCCTAAAGATGGTGGATCCAAGTTCTGGGAAACTTTCAGAAGGTTTTGCAAAGTCAGCACATTGTTCTCTCATGCTAACTAAAACCCACCAAAAACTGAAAATTGAAATCATACTCCCATACACCTATACAAGCTTGTTTCAACTTTCTGTATCCATATTTCTCTATCATTGCATGCTTTCCCTCGGCTGTGCCAATGCAATAGATACACAGCTTCTTTGTGAAGCACATCAGTTGAAAAAATAATCGACACAGCTGGACAAAGCCCTGCACTGCCATGACCATCAGCCTTGCACAGCTGTGGCAAAGGCGAGAGAAGTACTTGGGGGCTGCAGGAAGGAGAAAGCAGCAAAGCCGTCTTTGCCAGTGGAGAAAATACTGATGATAGGGCATCCTCAGTTCCCGCAGCAGTGAGTCCACTTTTCCCTGAAACAAGATGTTAATGCGTTGTCTTTAACTTTAAAATCTTTTGTGAATTCTGGTATTGCTTCACTAACACTAAATTCAGAAGGGCAGTATATGTTAAGCAATCAGGCCTTGGCTTCTGTTGAATGGATTACTAAGATAAATTATTATTTTCAACAGTTTTGATATCAAACACACAATGGAAGATTTTTTTTATGTTCCTTTATGTTGTTTCATGTGTGTTTCAGATTAAAAATTCCTACCAAAGGAAATACCATTGGTTCACCAAAGCATCACAACGCTTGTGACAGCAATATAATATCCAAGACAGATAAACCTTGAAGAAAAAGTAAGAATCAAAATGAACAAAAATACAAGTCTATTCATGAACAAGTAGAGAAGAAAAGAATAAAGCCTAAGTCTTTGGGGGTTGGGGCTTTTTTTCATATTACAAAATAGTATCTAGAAGAATATGTAAGATACAGATGAAATGTGTAGAATACATACATTATCTCATCTGAAAAGTATTGCCTCCAGAGCCTCATTTTTAGGCATCAGTCTGGGATGAAGGATGAGCTTGACAAAGGATACGTAGCTCTGCAACACAGAAGAGTTTGACTGTCACGTGAGACAACAAGAGCCAGAAAACGCTGAATAACCATTCTGGGCATGTATGGGGAAATCTGTTTTCATGAATAATGGGGCATTCAGGCAAAACCTTTTAGTGCCCTAACACCCCTGAACGTGTAGTAGGGGAACTAGTAGATGGGTAACGTGCTGGTCGCTGGGGAACTTGGAAAAATATGATCCATCTTTGTGGATCTTTCCCTGCAAGTCTTTTGCAGAATTCAGAGCAAGACACTCCATCAAGTATGTGTCCTTATGATATACACAAACAAAACTTCAGTTAGTAGCTGTAAATTCTTTTTGATGGCTAGTATTATTCACCAGGTCTTTATTTAAGGGGTTTCTATTTGGTTTAATTCTATTTTTTAAAATTCAAACAGTACATTTTAGCTGTATTTCAGCTGGGGTCAGCCTGAACACTGCTACAGGAATTGCTGGCACAGTTTTTGACCAAATGTGTCTGGACTGAGACAACTTGGTCATTTAATTTAACTAAATTTCTCTACTCTTCTCTCTTTTCCATCATGTATAATTTAAGCCATGTGTAGAATCTTAGATTAATGCAGCAGTGAGAAAGCAAATCTTTCTACTGGCAATTTCTTCAAGCAAATCTTAGTGTTAATAAAGCGAGTCAGGGACTGAATGAGAACAATCTCATGTTTAATAGTTTTTAAAACATTGTACATTTAAGGAATACTAAAATTTTTTTATGTTAGTATGTCAGTGGTGTTACTTTATGCTATATACTCTTCAGCTGGCACAGTCCCCAAGCATATTGCTGATAAAGCACAATAGCTAAAATCATTATGCCACTAACACACTCAGGATATTGGACTAAGCAAGCTGATTGCTATTATTAGCATTTGACTTTCGATGCAAAATAATAACTCAGAATATAATTCAGTGCTAGAGAAAAAAAAAAAAAAAAAAAGAACCAATTTCATCTGTGGCGCAATTCCAGTGAATATACACGAGGAAGACTTTGGACCAATTCATCAACTAAATCTGTTGTATTACATATGCTCACTTAAAGTGACAATGACTTTATTTTGAAAAGTGCTGAAGCAGCACAAAATAAGCAAAGAATCTGTATGCAGCAGAAACTGCAGTTACCTGAGGTGCTCCTTGAAGCTCCAAGTCAATCTTGTTTAGCTGTCATAGAGAGATTATCATACAGGATTTTCTGATATTTTGTTCTCAGTAAACTATAAAGGCACACTGTGGGGTTTGCTGTTTGTTTCCCCTGGTTTTGAAGACTTGCACGTTCTAAAACATTACCATTCTGTTGTGATGTAAAAACCTTTCCTGTTGCTATTCTGCTACGTTTTGGGTTCCCTATTTCAGTCTTGGAGCAAATTAGTCTCTGTGCAACTACCTAGCTGGACTACACCTTTCTGTTGAATACTGAGAAAAGTTAGGGCACGCATACACACTCCCACATCACAGTAATCATGACAGCAGCTATTTTTGCCCACAACAAATCTTCTAGGGTTAAAGTTGCCTCCTTGCCTCCAATTTTTAAGGGCGGGAGTAATTTGTAAGCAGCATTCTGCATTCTGGCACAATTTAATGGGAAACTTATTGGCTTCCCCTGCACCTTACGATTCGCCAACAAGACAGGCTGGTAGCATAGCCAAGGCTGAAATGCTGTTCTTACAGTCCACTTAATTCCCTTGTGCACACATGTACCCAATCCCAATCTACCCTTTAAAACTAAAAAAGAAGAAAAGGATTAATCAAATACACACACGTGCTTGTATTAGGAAAATAGGGAATGAATGTTACAACCAGTAGAAACAAATTCCATGAATATCACTGCATGTTTCTTAAAGTGTATAATATTTACTATTCTATGTGTTAGACAACCAAGAGGATGTTTAACAAGAAAAGAAAAATTAGGCACTGTGCATTTATAGCATTAAACAGCATCAAATGCACTGAGGACATTCCAGCTCCGAAAGAAGGGAAGAGCCCAAAACCTAAAAAGAAAAATCTGATCACCCATGATCTGACAGGCCCAGAGAATTTCATAGTAATACAGGAAACTCTGTTGCTTTCAACACAGATTTAGAGGAACTTCTATCTACCAGAATGAGCAGAACAATAATTAAACTTATTACTGTGTCAGAAGTTTTCTACTTTTCATGCTATTGATTAATTACTGGCAAAAATTAGTTTACATGTCTTGCATTTTTAAGAGCGATCTATGTCTACTGCCCTCTGGACAGTCTGGGTCTCTTAAATTACATCTACTGACTAAGAATTTTAACAACTGCTTCAGTGACTGACACTTTCTGGATGATTAGGATCTGAATACAAAGAAAGCAGCACTTCAATGTTTACTATCAAACGCTGGTTTTAAGTAAATATCCAAAAAGAGAAAGAAGTCTTCTTCAGCAGGAATGAAACTATCTGGGCAAAACTTATCTCACTTCTTTGGTTTTTTTTACAAAACAGAAGTTTCCTAATGGGATTTGGAAAAACTCTTCATAGAGAGTGACAGTCAGGACACTTTATATTCTGAACAGGAAAGCGAGCAAAGGTATGTGTGGTAGTGGGAACGGGTGGGGGGAATCTTTTAATGCAAATTGTATCACATAAGGATTGTATTATATTGCACAAGCTTGCTAAAGTTACGTAAGCAAATTGTAGGGAAGGCTAGACTCTAGTATCTTCATTCTGCTACAGTAAGCCTATCACAAGCCACTAGAACCCCAAATGTAAAAGGACTGATCAGTAAGGGTACTAATATCAGAATCAGATCCTACTCTCTTTCCAAAGTGAAATCTCATACTGTTTTTCACTAAAACATGGATTTGACTTACAAAAAATTGGAAGAAAATGTAAGAAAATCCCAGAAAATTTGGTTTTTGAAAGACACATCCCCAAGCTATTTGCAATTATTCAGGTGTTAGCTAACAATTCTCTTCAGTTTTTTTCTTTTGGGTAAATGATTTTTGTGACAATTTTTGTGAAATGTCCTGGTAAAGTAATAGAGAGAATCACTGTATTATAATTTACGGACTACTGGTCTGATTTCTGATCCCTAAGAAGTTCAGTGTTTGGTAATGAAGAAAGCTACAGTAGATAGTTGATATCAGAACAGAAATTAGACCATTTTAACCATGGTATGCAGAGTCAGGGAAAGGAAAATAAGAAAAGAAAAGTTGTAATAGAGACTCCAGTCAATGCAAAGAGAAGGTGATGGCAATGGCCATGTCTAATCACACTCCTGACTACTTAAAACATGCACTGGATGACACAGAGAACTGGGATTTCCACAGCATAATGAAGTTTGAGAGAAGCAAAATCTCTGATACAACAGTTTTGCTAGCTGATGTATACATTAGAAGGTCGTATAGAACTTGAGCCACCATAAATATCAAAATCACAAAGTGATAATGCTGAGGTAACACAAACAGCAAAAAGATGGCTTAGAGCCATCCATCAACATCACGAGTACTGATCAGCAAAATACCCAACACAAATTCCAAGACCTACAAAAGAACACAGCCTTGTCAAAACTCGTGCTTCTAATTTGAAAATCTGTCTTCATTTGTGCAACTGCTGAGCTGGCATTAACTTCATCACTCCAGCTGGAATGGGATGCCTGAATCGCAGAAAAATATGATTTACAGATTTTACCTCTTTGCTGGGTAACCAGAGAAGTTCCCCAGCTACAAGCACGTTCTTGAGCAGGAACGGTGTGCAAGGTGAAGGATGCAGCAGCACACATTGGCTCATGCACCATGAAGCGTTCTGCAAAAACTGTTTATTACACACAAACCTGTACAGGTGTCTGTGCATCTCATCAGCTTGACTCATTTACTGCCACATGGGCACTCTCAAGAGCGAGCAGTCATTAAACAAACATCATTCCTTACAGTTCACCCAGTGTTTTTCCATCTGTGGATTGGCTGAGAACAACTAATGGAAGCATTTGCTACTGAAGATTCGTTTCCCAAGTTGTACAGATCAGACTGATAAGCCAAACAAGCTTAGGAGAATTGTTTCTGGAATGGAAAACCAGGATTCATACCACAAGAATGCTTTAAAAACCTTGGGGTTTCCCTATGTGGCACAATATAATGTGTGAGGATAAACAGTACACAAACAGTCTCTAAAGAAACCCTAGCCTGGTTATTTGAAGATTACTTCAAGGCTACAGCTGCAGTTATAGGACTGTCTGTCTAGGCTAATTTAGCCTGCTGACATTTTGCTATGAAGATATTTTCAGCATTTAGGAGTTCTGAGTCTCATAGGGAAGGGAACACTTTTCACGAGACACAGCAATTAAGCAAGGTTAGCAAATATTCAAGTAATTTCAGCTTGACCACTGTTCTGTGCAGCCCTAGCCCTGAAGGTTAAAATTACTATTTAACTCCTTACTGACCACATCCTCCTAACTTTAATCATGTTGCACACAGGGCATGGTAGAGTCCTTTACTCCAGGTGAACAGGTAAACAGGTGAAATACTGGCTGCACTGAAATAAATCCACTGCAGACTTACGAGTGTAGGAACAGAGAATGGGAAAGTACCATCAAAGTTACTGAATGCCATCCCTTGCAATGGCAGAATTAGATGGAGTCACAGTTCCATCCACTAAAAGAACCAAGAGTAAGGTACTAACCAGTGGCATTAGAATGGCAGCAGCAGGCTCTTAAATTAAGGTTCATCAGCCAAAAACTGGCAGAGACATTGTTTTTCCTACTGTACTACTAATCATTATGTAAAAGGCATGACTTCCAGTTTGTAAGCTTAATGTTCTTATGCCCAGAGCATTTCTATGGGCAAAACTTAAATTGCTTCAGTGCTTGTAGAAGGCACACACAGCAGCAGCATACATATAAGCAATGCCTGCTCAGGTAAACAGTGCAGTGCAGTAAGCAGTGCCTTCTCCAAAAGCTCAGGAACCTCACTTCTGATTTTTTTACCATGGGATGGAACCATCAGCCTTTGAGAATTATTTTAGATACCAGTTAAAATGCATCTGATATGGGCATGCAAATAGACAAAAACCCACTGTCATTTCCAGAATCAAAGGTCTTCCATACAATGCAAACTGTTTGACATATTTTGGGCAGGCACCTTCTGATCAGCTTCAGGACTCAAATGATCCCAGATTGTGTGCCAGGGGTGTGTCTTTAACATCCAGGTAGACAGTCAGTGAAAGCTGACAGGTAAAATTTGGCAAGTCAAGATCTGCTTGATTAGGTCATTTTAGTGTCTGTATGCAATGTACTGCATTCCTATGTACTCAAATTGTCAGTGATGTTTGAGTAGTTCTGCCTCCTAAAGTAATCTGATGGACTGCAAGAGATAAATTGTTTAGACATGGCAGGTTTTTCTGCATGGTAGGTGACACACAGGAGGATTCAGTAAAACCAGCAAATACACCGTACAAATGAGAACAGAGAGTTAAAAGGTTCCACGGACAGGTCTCGTGCCCACGGGGCAGCAGCAGAACTGCATCATGGCACAGCGGTACTAGCTGAGTCCTGAAAACACAACAGCTATATCAGCATGGCAACACCATCATTCCAATAAGCTCAGCCACTGCGTGTTTTGATATGTCCTTGGAAGCACCAGTGCACCAAGATTAAACTTCACAGAGGAATATAGCCTGCTCCAACCAGTTCTGGCTTGGATGACTTGAGGAAGTTCACCATATTGAAGTGGATGGTTGCAAACGTAGCACAAGCTACTTGCCTCCCGATTTTGTTTTTGAATGTGGGGTATTTGCAGGAAAGGGACATTTACGGTCTATCATTGTCCTGTTCAGAACAGCAAAGTCTGAAAAATTCTAGTAGAAAAACACCCCGGCATTTTACCAATAGGGAGGAAACTGAAGAAACAAAAAAGCAGAAAAACTGCACTCCGGAAATGTCAGGGAAGTATTCTGGTGAAAGAAAGCGGATATACGACAAGGCGGAGGTGGCAAAGAAGATGAAGACAAAGATGAAGAAAAAGGGCAAAGGGCCCAGGATCATTTTTTAACCCCATTTTTGTTCATTGCAGCAGAAATACAGGAGATTTCTCTTGAAACTTATCTCCTGTATCTATACTACTACTGCACCGTTCATTTGGAGCGTCCTTTAAGCCAAAAGCTATTACAAGTGCAGAACAAGAAACTATATCTTATGGAGCTAGGCAGCCGTATTTCAGCTGTGGAGGAAATGACTGGATCTTTTTATAATTACATGAAGTTTAAAAAGAGTTTTGAGATGTCTAGTACTGTAAGATAGTGGCTTGCACATAGCATTGACAGCCAAGAACTTCCAAGTTTTACCACAACGTTTTCATCATACACTCCATTTCAGCAAGCATATCACTTCAGCCAACATCTTCCTAAACCAGACAGAGCTAGGCACTTAAATATATTTTTAAGAACATAGGTAAGTGGTTTGATGCCTCTCCTCTGCAGTATGTAGCAAAGTAAATAAGACCTGTTAACGAAACATTAAAACGTTACTAAACGTTTCAGGAAGAAAAATCTTGTGGCTGTGATGCAGCAGGAGAACTGAGTGTGCTTCATTTCACAGTCCACTGCCAGACTTCTCAAAAGGCGGCAGCTCAGGCTGAACATTTTTGAAGGCAAACACTCAATACCTAATTACGTTTTATGAGGATACAAATGATGGCACCATATCCCAACATTACTAAAAGGAGTACAAATATTATAGAATAATCTGTACAGCTCAAAGCACTCAATCCTTATTTTACACACTCTTTTACAAAAGCAAAGTAGGCAAAGAAAACATTTTCATCTTAACTAATCGAAATTTCAGCCTGGCATAAGCAGGGTAAGTCAAAGCATTATTTCCATGCAGTTCCATAAAAGCCTACTATACATCTCAGTAGGATAATGGGGGGCAGAAGAAGGAGTTCTGTACTTAAGACACCAGTGAAATATTTGCCACATTTAATCCAACTACAAAATTATTAAAATCATAAGTTGTGACAGGTATTATCATTATCACGAGTAATTCAGGTCAATGTTCGCTAAAGTGGATTTGTTCACCTCAGCATGGGAAAATCTGAAGTGGAATTTGTGATCCACCCCTTGAAAATGTGCAGTAGCGCTGATAGGATCAGTAAAAGTAAAGAAGGTTCGTTGTACTTTGAAACTGGAGCATCAGTCATTGAGGTCTATGTTCAAGTTCTCCTCCCTAAACTGCAAAAGCAGCCTCAGTCCCGTACTCTGATCACTGAGCTAAACCTTTACAGTTTGATCAGCTATACGTAGAAATTCACAAAGTTTAAAGTATTTTTTGTACGTTCTCCCAATCAAAGAATTTGTCCAAAGTATAACCAATTATCTTAATTAACTATGCTAGAATCTATCAGGGTGTGAAGTGGTTTGGCAGCAGCTTTCCATATAGATTGAAACCTCTGCAAACGTCAAGCACAATCTTTTCCAACTTTTCAGCAGCTATCATCCCATCCCTTATTTTTCAAAGAAATGGGGATGGACATCAAATAAATGGTTTGAAGTAGTCCTGGTAAAATTATACTCAAGCTCAAAGTGGCAGACAACCCAGGTCACATTTGTTCTCCCTCCCCTTAAGCTTTTCATTATACAGCCAAGGTTTTCCTAAACATGCCTTGCCACCCTGATTCAATTTAATTATGTTTTAGCTGTTATCCAAATAACTTAAAATGAGTGATTTTTGTGATTAACAAATATAGTAGGATTGCAACTTCCAACCCAGTTTCATTGCACATTGTATCATTTCAAATCTGTTCAATAAATACACAATTAGTTAGTTAAATGACTAGCAGTTCACTGAGTAGACGAACACTAAAGAGCCCACTGAAGGGTAAACACTGACTCTAAATATGCATGACATAGGCATTTACGGGTTCTTAATCTGGTTTCATTGTCTGAAAAAAAGGGAGCCTATTGCACATATGCAAATAAAATTCTCAATTGTAACAAAAGATGTCTTCAAACTAAAGTATGCCACGTTGTAGCCAAGTTTTAGGTAATAACGACACTAAACTACTCTGTCTATACTTTTGATAAACACCATGTAGACATTATAACTCCCTAAAAAAGACTAAACAGTGGGAGAATTATTTATTGTGTTTTCTCAATAATATACGGGTCAAGGGATTTCAATGCAACCTGTCTTGTTGCCATTCTCTATGAGGTGTCTGAAAATTTAAATGAAATGGCTGAGCTGTAGAGCTGTCTGGCCAGAGAGGTCTCACCGGGAGGAGGAATAATGAATCATCGTATCTTTCAGATAATTTGGACCCCTTCCTTCTCCAATGTTTTCAGAAATACTTATTGTAGATATACAGCTAGAAATACCTCTGAGAGCTCTGGGCACATAGCTGGTAAGTAGAACAGCTACAAAATTAAGGACTATCCACTTCTATAATCAAATCTTTCCACCCCCTACCAGAAGGGAAAAATGAACTTTGCATTATATACAATGGCCTGATGGTAGACTGAAGAAATGTAGCTACTACTTACTTTTCAGAGCCTGTATAATGTGCTGCTTTCAGTTCCTTACGACTAACTCACATTATTCCAAATCCACGTCAAGAAGGACTTTGTAGGGCCCTGCATAAAGACTTTTTAAAGGACCGACCTCATGAGAGAAGAATCAAAAATAATGTCTGCTTCATTAAAAATTCAGGGAAAAATAAATCCTATCAAACTCCTGTGATTTTTATAAAACACATTTTTTTCTTTCTTTTTTTAGGTATGATGAACTGTTCCAAGTTCACCTCTGCAATTCTGCTTCTCAGTCCTGACTACCTCCCTCTGATTTCTTACCCCATCTATATGCTTATGGGCATATGGTCTTCTGGACTAAGGAAGTTCTGTTCAGAGGTACATACCTTTACACAGGAGCTCAGCATAAAAAAGAAAGGTACAGGAAACAAACCCTGGTTTTGGAGTCATATAAATTACAGAAGAACTCCAGGTTTTTTAGAAGTTGCTAGCCCTTACAGTTGCAGAAAAAAACCTTAAAAAAACTGAATTCTCACTGCTCAAAACCCATAAAACAACAAAACTCCTTACAAATTGGTTTATATCTGACAAGCACTAATACAATTCAGCTTTGTAATATCAGTTTCAAGATGCGATAGCCATTATTAGACTTCGCATCTGGCATCTGGCCATAAAACAGAGCACTGCCGCCCTCCCTACTCAGCACTGCGCCTTCTGCCAGATGATCCCTGCCCAGCCCAGCCCTCCGCTCCAGCCTTGGCTCTCTCATTTAGCAGCGCCTATAGATTTCACATTGCCCCAGTTCCACCTTAATTCTTGGAGGTTAAGATGATGTCACCAATATGATTTAGACCCCGATTCAAAAATGTACTGAAGACAGCAAGTGTTGGATCAGTTCCTCAAAGGCAAATATTAGAGGTCTAACACCTCTACACTCTCAGTCATTTGGCAGTGCTAAGGATCACAATGGTGCTGAAGAAATACATTTTATTCAAATGAGGTATGTACACCCAAAATTATATTATTCAACTTAAAAGGTGAGTTTAGAAAACTGAAAGATCTGAATGCTATCCAGTTTCCCCATACATTGGCACTGACAAGGAGCTACAAAAACACTGTGTGAATCATCTCCCCCAGAGCTTCTGCTGACCTGGGCTCTCCGGTCTTGACATTCAGACACAGCCCTGAACTGACCACCCTAAAGCTTCAGTTCCCTCCTGAAGTTTTTTTTAAGGTGTCTGCTTTAAAAGACATTTTAGGGTGAATGCTGTTCATTCAATTTCACTCCCGATTTTAATAAACGGGTGAAATTTACTGATGTCTCAACCTTGGAGCTAAAGCCAGCCACAAATGCAGACCACACTTCTTCGTCTGCAACCCACACACACAAACCAGTCGAAACCGAACGAAGGTGCACGGAAAAAGAGGATGAGGCAGACTATCTTATAAGGGCTGAAAGAACAAAAAACAAATTTGAAAAATCCTGCTGAATGAAGTGAGATTTTTGTTTGTTTGTTTACATACACATCTTGGAGACGGCAAAAGATACTGACTGATCCTGCTAATCCTGTCACTTAATGATTTGAAATTGCTTCTTCCTAAGCATGTTGGTATGCAATTTACAAAGGAGATTTCCACTAGTTAAATCTGTAAATCTCCTCCACAGCCTAACATATCCCACTGACCACCTCTCCCTCACATTTGTTCTAAACCACCACCATACAGATTATGTGTATGGTATATTATGTCTCCTCTAATGACTCTGAATTGCTCTTTATCTTTTCAATATCTGTACGCTACAAGCAGAGATTATCTCAGGATTAGGGTGTTAATTCAGAGTGTATCAGGTGGTCAGAGAAACTATTCTTGTGCTTGATCTGACGTCACCTAAACCTTAAGTCAATGTGCCATTCCTTCATTGAGAAGTAAAGACTTTCTAATTAATTTTTAGCAATTATTTTGACTTTCTTTTCTGATCTTCCTACAGAATGTTCATTCTGGCTTTAAAGTTTAAAGTGTAAAAAAGGTTATGTGGCATAAAACAAAATGCCAGTTAATACTGTATGTAAGAATGATGTTGCACTTGAACTAGCCAAGTATGAGAACAAAGGAAGGGAAAAATAAGGCTTTACTCATGAAGTATGTTACTCGTTATCTTAAAGTATAAGGTCATTTATCAAATTGTATTTTTAAACGGACCATGAATCTTCAAACTGTATCTATTAAACTTTTTCACAAATAAATCCTTTAAAAAGCATTTCTTCCCCAATTACAACACCAAGTCAGAAAAGCACATTCATCCACTTTTATTTAGCAAATCATTTAACATCAGGAGTGCCTTTAAGTCTGCTGACCAGAGCGTGCCTCACAGCGACGCTGAACCTGGGCCTTAAAACATCATTGCCAGTTTGAACAACTCTGGCAAGGCTCTCCCCTTGTTCTACATCCTTTCTGCATCGCTCTGCCATAATGCCACTATAAACCAAGTAGAAAGGACTCCCACAAAAGCACGACTGGAATAGCCAGGATGCTGTCATTTCCGAGGTGGTTTTCAAGAGATGAACCGAAAGGAAATTCCTGCAGCCAGATTACAAATTGTGGGCCTTCGGGCTACACTCCTTCAGAGGCTAAGCATGTTTCAACAGAGCAGAGAATACTGACAACGCTGACCCAGAGCATACACGATGTTTCTTTTATTTTTGCCTTCCTGCTCTTTGAAGAGGGTACAGGGGTCAGTGCTGTCAGCAAGAGGGAAAAGGGGTTAAAAGACCACAGCTGCTGCAACATCCCATAGCCTGCGGTGAGTGGCACTGGTCCCCCGATGGTGAGTCCCCAGGGACGGCTCCCGGAAGGGAGCAGTCGTTCATCGCCTCACCTGTGCCGCTTGCACCACCGCAGTGACCAGCGCCTTCTGCGATTTCTCAAATGCATTAACTGGGAGAGTTAAGTAATCTCAATTTGATTTAATCTAGTGGCTCTGGGGGGACAGGAAGTATTTCAAGCTCTAATTTCTGGTGGAAGCAGTAGATTTAGGATTGAAGTAAGAATAATTTATTTTTTTCCCTGACTCTTCATTTCTCTGCTTCTTCATGATATAGAAAATAATAAAAATAGCATGACAACTTTATCTTTTAAAATAGCTTCTGTTCCCAAAAGGTGAAGCTGCATTTGCTCATACTTCCACTCAAGAAGATGATAAAAACATTTAAGCCACAATGAAGAATTCTAGTCAGAAATCATCCACACTTCTAACAGATGACAATGAGGGGATGAGGAATTTATGACTATAATCAAGGTGGGTTCCCTACATTAAAGAAATCATTTTTAATTAACAGAGCAGAGAACCTACCCAGAGCCTCCAGAGACTCTTTGGGTTGCTCTGGGAGTTTGGAAGTCACTCACAGCTTATTTAGCGGGTTTTTCCTCCAGCGGCCACTCCGCTGCGTTACGATATGCACTACGTGTCACTGCAGTACAAGAACTTGTAACAAACTTCATTGACACTAGCATTAGCAATTTACGATGAGCTCTCCAACCACAAAAGACCATTTAAAATAACTGACAGAAGGGAGAAGGTTAGAATTGCTATTACTTTTACCACACTTTGCAGTAAAAACAATGAAAAAGTGTATCTTAGAGTTTTAACCGCAACACGTTAATAAGTAAAAGTCTACAGCTGGATTTGAAAACTTTAAATATAATAGTGAAATTGCATGAAAGAAAGGAAGAAGTGATTTTTTTTCAGTGCTACGTCTCTACATTTTGCTTGCAGTCATCCAATTTATTGTTAAAAAATACTCAGCAACTCTGGTAAAAGGAAATACACATCAAAATAAATACTTTTTTATCCTATAATTTTATCCAAGTAAGTATTTGGAAAAAAAAAATGCTCACAGTGGGAATGGAAACAGGAGTTTTAGTTTTACTAGCACTACAGGTCTGAAAGAAGGATACTCTTTAATAACGCACAGGAACAAAAACCAGTGTTGAGTGAAACAATACAACATTTAGTGTTGGTTCATCTTCTTTACTCCTCTTTGAGAACACAGAATTATCCATGATTTTACCTTTCTAAAATGTTAACTGGATTTGCAGAAGACTGAGTGCAACACAGGACTGTACCTTGGAGGCAAATGCCTACCTTACGAGGAGAAGCAGTTCAGACACTATGAAAATGCATAGGAACTGTTCAAGCACAAACACGATCTGTACAAAAACCAAAATGTCATTCTCAAAAATTAAATGACAACAGGCCAGGACACATTTATGTAAAATGTTCAAAGTCCATCTTTGTTTATTTCTAAAATTATGAGATATCTTAAAGGAAAATAAAATGAAAACTCAGATGACGAATGTTCTATTAAGCAATCAACAAGTTATACATAATTATGAGCTTGTCTATGCACTATTACATGAATAATTTTTACATTTATTTTTATCATAACATGCACACAGTACTGGAATTCTGATGTAACGGTTAAGATACAGCCAACATTATTAGAAATAATTTTTTTATGTTAATGTATTTTTAGCAGCCACTACAGAGACATTTTTGAAGTTGGGATTTTTGCCTGCCTATTTTGTTGTATTCCTCTGTGAAATGATTCCAAAATCAACATGTTTCTAAAATATTGATCCTAAGATGTGTTTTGCAATCGTCATTCCAGTCAACTTAAACAGATTATTTTCCCCATATATATACCTAATAAGGGTTAAGTGATACCACCCTGACACTAAATTATTTTCCATGCAAAGGAAGAAAATGCAACACTTGCCAAAAAGAACAACCTGAGCAAAACCTGGGCGTTCTACAGAGGGGCGATTAATTAGATCCTTAACTTTGTTCTACTGCATCAAATCTAAACTGAACTAGTGAAACGTAGCATAGTAGAATACCATCTTATCTTCATACAGGAGATGTTATACAGCATCTTAAAAATCCCTTTATTTCCCAACTGATATAAAATGTCATGGATTCGCTAACTTCAGAAGTGAGGTATTGTGGATAGAGGCACACATGTTGGATGATTTCAGCGAAGAAAGAGGTTTGTCACCTTTATCAGGTGCATGACAGAGGAAACAGGCCAGCATCTGAGATGCATGTCATGTGTCAGCACCAAAAAGAGGAAAAAAAACTTTCTGCAGCAATTCAGGAGGTTCTTGCAAGAAGGCAGCTCATTGCTTGCTACAAGCAGTCTCACTGGAAGACAGCACTGAAAATGCTGCAACTTCAAGAAAGGCTTTCCGTTTCAGTTGAAATATTTACTTTCCTCCTCACTATAATTCACTCTTACATATAGATACATATGTTACTAAGGATATAAAACATATACTTTCTGTGAAGGTTAAAGTGTAAAAAAACTTATTAAATAAATCTGTCGCAAAAATAAATGAGCAAATTATGCATCAAACAGGATATTCAGTCTCTATTTTAGAGTAATTTCTAAAGCTGACTTGCTGCTCTAGTAGCAATCCCTCTAATGCAATGATGTGGTCTTTACAAATGCCACATCACTGCATGCACCTGGAGCTACTTTCCTGAGCTTGGACTGTAAGCGTGACAGCAGGATCTTGAGGAGTATGAAATCATCCCAGTACGGCCCTAGTAATAAGTCTATCCTGAGACTCTAGGGCTTTCTGTGATTTTTGTGATACCCGTGGTCTTACCTACAAATTAATAGCCCAATCTAAGCATGCATCAGTTAATGACTTTTACAATCCCAGTGTAGAAAAACACACTTAGTCAGGCTCCGCTTCAGTTCAACCAGCCTACCGTGTATTTAAGGATACACTGTTACATCTGTACACACACCGCTGGCTGGTATAACCAGTCCTAATGCTACACCTCTCATCCGAGACCTGATCAGGCAAAAGAGATTAACATCCCTTCGCATCTGCCCCTGTCCAGAGTGAGGACCAAATACTGACCCCATATTCTTCATATACTTATTCAGCTAACTTAATAGAGCAAATAATACTCTAAAATCAGTAGACCTTTGTTGAGTGGATATGACTTTACAAGGGATCATAAAGGTCTGCCTGATAGGGTATATTCATACCCTATCTTTTGAGACTAGTTAGTCAGAATTGATTGTAACTATAAATTCCTAGAGAAATATTTAATAGGTATGTAACATTTACTTCTCTGAAAGTATCTGATGCAACTGGATCCCACTGTGAAGGACTAAGCTGTTCCACAAAAGCCTGTTTAGAAAAAAAAGTGAACAAATGAATAAGCAAATAAATAAATAAATAAACAAATAAATGACCAAGCATCTCTACGTAATAAATTGATTTCAAGCAGAGATTTGCTAGAGCATGACATGGAATATAGTTACAAACCAAAGGTGTGATCATCATGTGCTAAAACACTGGTGTTACCTGTGCTGTCTAAAATAACAGTGAAAATAAGAACTTGAAAGCTCAGGCTTCAATACACTTCTGCATTCCTGGAGTTAGCTCTGCCATTGCTCCTTAATGGTAGTAAGTAAATAAAGGCTATTTTAAGTCTTTATTTTTCCACTTGTACTAAAGAGATTCAGCGGGCACACAGACGCCAGTTTTGTTACACATGCACTTTTATCTTGCTAGGAGCGCTTAGCACCATGATGAGTAGATTCCAATAGCACTGCAGTTGTTTCCACATTGCTAAAAAGTACCATGGCATCAAAATTATACTTCGTCTGCCAGAATATATTGATTTTGACAAAATGTCATTTAGAAAAAAAACTGTTTGAAGAAAATCAATGTGTTGTTGCAATATTTCAGTAAATATTCAGTATAGTTTCATATTAAACTAGCACTACATTGAAAAAAAAAAATCAGCGTTATGATAAAAAACATTTTGACTGCTCCCAAGAAATATTTTTTAAAATATGTTCTATTGAAAATATTTAAATATTAATTTTTTGTTGATTCTAGGCCAAAACAAATGTGTAAATAATAAAATTGCCATTAAGTGGATGGTCTGGGTTCCCACACAGCTCAAGTAACGGTTTGCATCTGGAAGCGGCCTCAAGAGAATACTTCACATCACAGTAAGTCTATTACTTCGTGTCCTCCTCCTCTACACTCCAGACTTGTTTTGCAAGGTTTCTACAGGCGTTCTTCATACCCTGCAAGAATAAGAGCTCTAACTCCTCGAAGGGCACCTTGAGGCTGTTGTCTGCCTATCTGATCGTAGCAGGAATCCAGACTGGAGTCTGACAATTCACGGCTGTGGTTAAGGAGGGGTGGAGAACCTATAGGCACTTGTGACTTCTCTTGCACCATCTGGTCATTCTGCCAAAACAGTCGTGGAAGACCTTGAAATAACCCACTAGAGGAGAATTTGGCCGCTTTGCAGCATCACAACAGACTGAGAAAACTATTGTGAGGATTAGCTTCTCCCTTTGTCTGCCCACTCTCCATTCTCCTCTTGCTCTTCAGCATATCTGAAGCTACCATGATTGACTTATCTGGAAAACTCTATACCGGTTCCAGGGTAGATAACAGTGAAGAAGATGCTGAGGTGAAGAATGTGAGAAAGTACATACTGAGAAGTTAAGGCTGTGTGTCAGTGAAAGGTCTGTGTGTGTAGCAGGAATCACAAATATGCCTAATCTGAGACACCTGGGAACTCATCAGCAACTCCTGAATAAAGGTGTGTGTCTCCAGGTGCCATACCTCAAGCATGCCCTGATCACAGGAAAAATATCCTGGTTTCCACCTTTTTATGATGCAAATCAAAATTATATTGTCCATTTCAAGAGATGCAATACTTAACCCTGATCTCTGTTTGATTTTCTGTCCTAGATTTCACAATGACTTAGTTCTGAAGCCTTATCTTTTTGGAAAGGGAGGAGTCACGAGTTCTTGAAAGAACACCACATCTGCTCTCGATTCCTATTCTGCATTAAAAAATACAGATTTTAACAGCTTTCAAAATGTATTACAGTTTCATTTTTCAAAGTTCACTGAAGTCATCAGAAACTCTCATCTCGGGGATTATACACTCCTATACCTTACACTGTAGAAATCAGTATTGTAGGCAAAAGGAGCTTGAGGAAAAATAGTCTCAGACATAAATTAATCCATGGCTGAATATCCGAAAACATTCGGATTTTCTCTTCTTGAATTCCCAGTAGCATAATTCAAACATTACTTCAGAAAGATTTTTGAGGACTAGTGCAATTTCAAGCAAATGAACTGCTGCTTTGAGATTTCTGGACTGGAAAAGTCCAGAAATTTAGGGGAGAGTTTACAGTTTTTCCCCTTTACAGTTGCAGACAGACACACACTGCTTTATACTGTTTGTACATTGAAGTTTTCTGGCATTCAGAGGAAACAGTTGGTGAAAGCAAGCAACTTCCAGAAATCTTCATGAGTGCATGGAGGCAGATTTCACTGCAATGTCAGTGATTAACATTGGACAGCTTTGGGGATTTAACGAGCGTAACTAACAATGATGATGACGCGCATTAGAACAATATGTTGTAGAAAGTATGATCTACAAGGAAAAATGTGACCAAAACCTATATATAGAGATATTCTTTATCTAGATGCACATTAGCTAAATCAGTGCAATAATTTATTTTAATATCCCTTAGCTGAAGCATTAAGAAACCAACTGCAACCACAAATATTCCTGAACTGAACTCCTGAAAATCATGGAGGCTGGGAGATTTTTCCAGGGAAGTATCACTTTTTTGTGCTATTCGTTAAACATCTGATACTAGCCCCAGTCAGAGATATGAGACTGGGCTAAGAGACATTTGGTATGAGCTGATACAGCAATTCTTACACCTGTTTACCACTGCTTCTCATAAACAGCAGAGATATTAGAATAAAGATGAGGATATGACTTCACAACTAGTTGCTAATTAAGTGATGAATAAATAACACATCAGACGGGGATGTGCTTCAGCGTCCCAAAATGAAGTGACAATTCATTCTAAAAATGGGAGTCAGTACGGCTTTGAGTTATCTGTATTAGCACTGTAGTTCAAATTGGGAATGCGCTTTTGAAGTGAATCTGCCAACAGCTCTCCCTTACTATACCTTGGTTTACGCTGCAAAGCTGTTTGGGAGTATGTCAACTTTACTCCTTTTGGACATACCCAAACCAGAGGTGCTTTCCATAAGCACACCTAAAGCTCCAACTATAACTTGTTATGCAGCCCACTCAACCAAACCAGAACTACTTCTACAAAGCAAACTCCCAGCAGAAGCATTTAATGTGGACATCAGCCACCCAGCTGCATTCTGCAGATCTGCACCTACCGGGCTGCACGGTACCAGCCTTTATCACCAAAAACTGGACCAGATCTCAGGGAAGCAGGGTCTGTCACTGGTCTGCTGAAGGATGTAGGACATGCTTCCTCTCTTGTCTGTGGCCCCACACCTGAAAACTATTTAACTCCTTTAGATGGAACTTTGAGACCTATCAATGAAAAGCGATTTCCATAGTTATTTCAAATGCGTGGTTAACATGGCATTCTGGTGATCAATTCCCTCACAGATGTACAGTATTGTACCTCAGTTTTGTAAACTGTCTATCCCCCACCTGCATCTCAATTGTCAGGCTCTTCACTAGAGAAGAGATGCATTTGGGCAGAATCAGACCCCCTGGACCCCCTCGTAGGCGATTCCCTGCTGAGGAGAACAGAGGGCCCAATATGCCGACCAGACGCATCCCACAGGGAAGTCTGCTGCCTCCCTGGGGCCCGGGTTAGAGACGTCTCCAGGCAGCTCCCTAGTCTGGTACGGCCCTATGATTA
>WAAD01005322.1:0-90398 GCA_013389945.1 Fregata magnificens
ATCCTCCACACTCTCCAGGAACCTCCTAGACTGCTAAAGCAGGACTACAGCACAGGGCATAAAAGCTGAGCTCAGTAACATTTTTACATTGCAAACTAAGCGGCCTTATGGCTTCTCCGAGATTTTATCAGCCTGTTCAGAGGAACAGCAGTAGTACAAGAGGTGGTTTTGATTAACTACCATGATGTGACTCAAACGCGCAAGCGTAGAAATGCATCAGAGTGTGGGTTGTCAGCTCAATGGAACAATCAAAGTCACTTTAAATGAAAGCTCAAGGCATCTTCTCACACTTATTTATCTTCCTCCTCCTCTGACGTGAGGATGAGGGATGGTATGACTCAAATTTTACCTCTCCCATTAGTTCTGGTTTCTAACTGGAAAAGGACTCTCAAGGAAATTCATTAAACAGGTGAGGTGGCTCAAGAGTTTACCACACCTACTCACCACTCACCATACCCCTACGCCATGGGCCACCCCATGGAGGAGAATCAACATAACAGGACCCGGGGCTGTAACCCCTCATCAGTGCCCATGTGAGCAGGGTCCCTGCCTAGGACAGCCTGGGACTCTCCCATCTCTCACCTTGCTGGGCGATAGCTCCAGACAGATGGCCGATCTCACTCTGCAGGCAGGACCTTGCTAAGCCAGGGCGGCCAGAACTTCTGTCCCAGCCCCTGGTCCACCAGGACAGCTAGATGTCATAGCAGTCTTTTGGGTAACTCCATAAGGGTACCGTAAGTACTGCAGCAAGATGAGAGGTTTCACATGGCACTTAAGTTTCACTTGTCCTTGCAAGTAAAGGTCTGCTAAGGTTAGCCTGGGGTGAGGGATTCCTCTGTGATGATGCTGATTTCAGGAGGAGTCCAATGACTGCTATCATTAGACAAAGACTGGCTTAGCAAGGTTGGATATAACGTCCTGTGACCTTTTGTACAGTGTCCCCATTGTAAAAACAACTTCATGTGGCATTGTACTTCCAGGAAGAAGTCCTGGTAACGTACACAGCTCAGACAGTCCTGTCCCCGAGCTCAGTGGCGATGAACATCCTATTCCTGCTTTTCACCATCCTATCTGCTGTCTCTGCTTCCCTCACCCAGTGGATGCTCTCTCTCAGCCATCTGCTCAAAGCAGGCTAACCTGGCTTCCCGGGAGGGCTAGCGGGGCTTCCCGGGTCACCTCCAGCTGGTCTTCCCTTCCACACCTCCCCTGACACGGCCACAACAGCTGTCCCTCAGCCCTCGTGTCCCCAGCCAAGGCAACTCTTCATCACACGCCACCTCAGCTTTTATGCCAATTCTTGCCTGATTTGGAGATAGTAGCACACAAGATCCTAGCGTAAGCTCTGGGATGGATGTTTGCTCTTACAGACGTATCCAGACAAAGCACCTTGTTAACTGTGTTAATAACATACCAAAAGGCGTCCTGGGCACTCTCTATAGAGCGTTGGTAATTAACCTATTACATTTCACAAGTTTCACAGAAGGCATTTATAATTAACCTCTTTTTTTTCCTGCTGTATGATGCAAAATCGACTGCTATTCTAGTAAGAGGCCAGGAATACATATTAAGCCATCTCAGCCAAAGCAGGACAGAAGCAATTTAAAAAACAATTACAGGCAGGAGATGTGAACTCCATTCTCCTTAACTTGAGACACTGCACTGAAGGAAAAAAAATGCCTCGACTCCCAGGCACTATGCCAAGGCTAAGCAGTGTGCGAAACCCCCTCCAGCCCACAGTACAACTCAGCGAGGCCTTGAATTGGAGAGGACATAACAAAACAATTAAAAATCCCAATTTTCTAGGACTGATTGTACTTATAATTGTTTGTTTCCAGGTTTACAGTGAAAGCCTCAAGTTCTTCATGCTTTAATCTTACTAACTAAAATCTTTACTTGTTCTCCTGGGAGCCTCATCTCGCATTTTGGAATACCTGAGGAGTTGAGGCAGAAGAGCTGAGTTTGCTGAGCACCATCTCGGAGAACGGGTCAATGGGAAGCACGAGGAGGCTGCTGCAGGAGGGCAGCACTCAGGGTACAGCAGGGTCTGCTGCTGGGGCTGGGAAAAAACCTAGCACCAGCCTGCAAATGTTGTGTCTCTCTATAAAGCTTACGCTACCCGCTGCGGGCTGTGAGGAGGAATATCTCTGACCTGCAGGACACGCACAAATCACTTTTCTTTGAGTGGATGTGGCAGCGAAGCTATTCCCACATCCAGCGCAGACTGACTCCTGAGCGATCGCAGGAGGTGCCAGGATATGCCAGAGCGGGGATCTGCAGTAGGCAAGAAAACACACAGTACCTTCAGATAAAGTACAAAATAAGAACGTATACCAGCAGTGGTTAGAGGCAGTATCAATATTAGCTGAAAGTCATGTAGAGAAACCCCCAGAGCAAACCGATACAGTCAGTCAGTAGAAGCACTAACATTTGAGATCCAAAAATAACCAGCATACTTAGCAAACATCACACTACCAGCTACAGGGGATTTTATCTCAACCCTTGTTGCAACTGTGTGAAAAAAGAAATTTTTCAGTAATTCTGCTTCTTCTAATTTTTTCAAAATAACATGTTTATTTTCAAAGTAAACTGCATGCCGTAGCCAGGCCAACAGCTCACCACAAACAAGCGTAAAGCCTGATATTACTGCAGAAAGCCAAGGGGACTGTGCCATGCTCATGGCTTGCTGCGCTCGTTGCTGGCGATCGCTGATGCTTTCATGGTCTCAGGAGTCTGTCTGGAGTACAAAAAGGTCCAGCAGCCCCTTGAGTCATACATGTTGTCTTCTTTTATGTCTTATGAAAGATAGCTTTATTCAGAAGCAATTTAGGAGTTAAATGAAATACGACTCTGATATTAAAGTTGTTAATTATACAGTGCATAGTGAAAGGTACACTGAAGGAAATGCAGAAAACACTCAAGAGGCTCCCCTGGCTGTCACAGGACGGGGTTCATTATCCTGCGCCACAGGTTTCCTTGGTCATCTTTGGCATGATGCTCACTCCTCAGAGCCTTCCTCCCGCTCCGAAAACGGGCCGTGCTTTGCCATATTCCAGTCTACCAGGAGAAGAAAAGAAATCCAGACACCTGAAAACACCAGTGGCGGCACAAAGAATAATAAAACCACCGTAAATATTTTCTCAAATGAGAGCCCCATTACGCTCCCAACACTGAAGACATCTCCACAACTGGAGCAGATGAGCGTACCCTGGCTGCAGAGGTCTCTGCACATGCTTGCAGAGCAAACTTTTGCTGTCGTGTTTTCCACCTGTCAAAGCAATCCACAGCGGTCGGTGGCATCGGCACAGAAAAGTGAAGCAACTTTT
The DNA here is from genome assembly GCA_013389945.1 of Fregata magnificens. NCBI lineage: Eukaryota > Metazoa > Chordata > Aves > Suliformes > Fregatidae > Fregata > Fregata magnificens. The sequence goes on from WAAD01005322.1 coordinate 3,324, forward strand.
CCAAATTCACTCAACAGGGCAGTGGCAAAGCTGAAACGTGATCCAAAGCACCAAGTCCCAGTCCAACACTCCAGGTACCGAGCCACGTGTTCGACCCGGTGCCAGAGGGCTGACGGGGACAGCTAGCACAGGACACACCATTGCTGGGAAGGGAAGCAGCATCAAGTGGTAAAAGAACCCTTTTACTATTTCATTATCACACCATTCCCTGCAGTTTCTAATATTAAATTAATCCCTGTCTGTCCAGATCAGCTAAGTTGATCCTCTAGATAAATTAGGTCAGCAATAGCCTGAATTTAAAAAAAAAAAAAAAAAAAAAAAAAATCTGATTGAGTGTTGAAAGTTTCTGCCATGGCCAATTATGCTATGAATTATTCATCCCAGCAGCAGCTCTGCATTGCTCAACAGAAACATTCCTACAGTCAGGAAAGCACTTCACCAGCAGAGCAGGGCAAAATAGGTCAAATTCCCCCAAAATACGGCGGCAGGGCCACACCCTGGCCCGCCGTACAGCATCCCTCGCGGGGCTGCATCCCTGCTGACCCACCTGCCTTTGCCCTGTTCAGCAAGCACAAAAGCATTTGCCTTTGAAAATCTGGCCTGCTGCTTTAAAAACAGCTAAGAAATTCCACTGTGGCATTTTTTTTTTTTCACACTACCAAGAGCAGATTGCTGCAACAGTCATTGATAAAGTGACTCAAAGCCTCTGTGTAGCTACAGAAGAAAAATGAAGAAATAAAACCTCAGCTGTTGTGAAATCTGAAGAAGCTGCTGCAAAGATCCATGTCGAATCTTTTACTATCTGTAGTTACATGCAGTTTAGTTGGTCCTACAAGATTTCAAATACCTCCTAATCTGGTGATGGCCCAGATTATCTTTCTACCTTATATAGATGAATTAAAAAATAATTTATATGGCTAGGCAATTCTCTGCTCCCAAACGTACGTACCTCTATTACAGAGAGCCCTGAAAACATGCCCTAATGTTTAAAACTTACCTCTTCTGAATAACACAGACCTGGTGGTCTTAGAGCCGTGCAGCTTTTGCTTTAAGTATTAAACTATCCTCCAGGGCTTAAACGCCACAAGTTTTAAGATAAAAGAAAAGATGCTCTCAGAGATATGTTTAATTATTATTAGATGGAAGAATTAAAGATACTGGATGGGAGATAAGCCCTTACAGAGTCAGAAGCTGTTTTCTGGTTCTAGGAGATAATAAATTGTGCTATTGGTCTGTCGCTGGGCTTTGCTGGTAATAGATCACATGTATTTTCATGCAAGTTCCAATAACACACAGAAAACCAGCCACAAACTAGTCATGTTGCCAAAACGCATCTTAAATAACACACCGAAAAATGGCCACAAACTAGTCAGGGTGCCAAAATGCATCAAATGTTAAGCAGCCTGTGGTCTTCACGATGTCAGAATGAGACAGATTGTTTGGTGATGGCTTTTCAAGAGAAATTTCAGGGTTTTGCATGCCGTTCCCGAAACAGCCATGCTGCTGCAAAAGGAAAAAGCATTTGGTTAATAGTAATCATGATTTGGGGAGCCATTTTACAAAACTCTCTCTGAGGTGGCTGTCTTTAAAAGGGTGTAAGCGATGTAAAAAATTCAGAGTCGTTATGTCTCAAAGGCAAAGAAGGCAAATGCAAGGCTACGTGCCGCAGAAGGTGGCTTCAGCAGCACTGGCTTAGGCAGCTGCTGCCCAGGCCTCTACTCATGGGTACAAGGGACATCAGGAGGAAACATGGATAGAAAAGGAAGAGGGAGAAAATTATGAAAATTGGTGAAAAATAGCATCCTCGGAGAAGAAAAGCAGTTCAGCATCTCTGAGCTGGGAGCCAGCTCCTAGGGCAAGGAAGGCCGAGAAGTGAGGTGGTGTCGGGGTCAGGACTCGGGAGCACAGGGCACTGAGGAGCGCAGCGGAGACCTCCTCTCACCAGGAGTTAAACATCACAGAGCTGTGACGTTCAGCTGGTTCTCAAGACAACCCTTACACCAAAGCAAATCCTTCGCCCTTGTGAGCGTAAAACCGCAGCACGCCCAGGGTGGCACACAACAGGAAAGCCAACACCCGCGTGTGACGTGTAGCACACAGGTGGTGCACGCGTGTCAGCACGTGTGCCAGCATGACCCCACCGGTGCACAGCGTGCGACGCGCTTGGTCGTTCTGTAACCACAGCCGAGGGGAAAGGAGCATGACTAAGTTCTCGTCTGAAAGACAACTCAAAGGAAAACAGCAGGATCCATCTTAAAATAACACTGGTGAGTCAACCCTGCAAGGACGCGAGCCGGTGGCTCTGGGCAGCCTCGGTGCTGCTTCACCCACTAAACCATCGGCAACGATCTCAGCTGAGAGAATGGGAATTGGGTTGGTACCGCGGTGCTGACCTTTGCAAAAATAGTGATGCAGACAAAGAGCTGAGGGAACAGTTTGTGCCTTCACCCGCTATTTCCAGCCCTTACACAGCTCCAGAGCAGGAACTTGGTACCCAGCCCACAAGCACATAAGAGGGCTATGCTGTCACTCGGAAGGACTCATGTTACTGTAATTCTTCCGTGTTGAGAAGAAATGGAAAATAAAACTCTATTTTCCTGAAATGATCCTCGCTCTCCATACTTGCACGGTATCCGTGGCATGTGGGCACCACACCAGCTCTAACGGGGTCAAGGATATAGACACTCTGACTTTGAGAGCCTTTCCCTCCTTCTGGTAAATCAATCCCAGCTTGACCTGCTAGTAAAAGTCAGCAGGCACAAACACACCGAGCACCGAGGGGGTGGTGGTTAGGACAGACAGAGAGCATCATCCGCAGACTGCTTCCAATAGCCTGCACCAGCAGACAACGGATGCTCTCCCATCACTTCGCATCTTTACTTCTGTCGTACCTGGAATTTTTCAACAAAGCAAGAATAACCCAAAGGAGGAAAGCAGCAGACCAGGGGATCCCTCTGCTGGCCTCTGCTGCTTCAACGGACCATGGCGTACTCCTCTACACGTCTCTGCTGCTTAAATGAGCGTCCCCTTTGGAAAACCAGGGATTTCATTAAAAGCAGCAAACAGTTATAGTATGCAACCATTTCTCCTGGTTTAACATGGATGCTAGGTAACAAATGTACTATTGTGTGCTTTATTCCTCAGCTCTGTTTTTACTCCTCATCTCTGAGTTTAACGCTCCCTGGAATCAGCAAAGCCAGAAAAATATCACTCCACATACATCTGATTGAGAACCGGGAGCAGGGATAGCTGACTTGTCTCAGATGTTATCAAGCACCACGCGTTCAACAGACTCAGACAGACCCAGTGGCAGGGCAAGCGGTGAGGCTGAGACAGAGCTCCGGTACAAAAAATGATTTTGAGTTGAGAGAGAAAAAGAACAAGATTAAAATGGAGAAAACAGGAGACAGTCAGAGAAGGAGGCCGAGGGCATAGTTAACAATATGAGAAAGATACCGTCCTAAAAAGTTACCATAAAATAAGGGTCCCGCACCCGGTGACCAGTACTCTCAAGACGTTTTTCCGAGGTTGCTGCAGCCCTGCCAGGCAGGGGTTACAACTCTCCCTGACATACAGATCTGGGTACCCTGGAGCTACCGCAGCTTTTAACTGTAGGAGTGAGTCATCTGCTAGGAAGATAAAACCAGATGAAGTGACAGCAAAAAGGTGTGAGAATTCCAGTCAATCTGACAACTCCAAAGCAGTTTCTCAGGCCCATCCTCTGAGAGTGCACAAATAAGCTAGAAAGGGAAAACTAATCCCTGGTGTGTCTCCATCAAGACCCCAGACATACAGCAGGAATAGAGTTGGTTCTGTACATTTACAGCTGCCTTTTAATTTATACGTACAACTATCTTTCTAACTCCACTAATCCCAAGGGGACTGTAAAGATCACAGCTAAGCTGTATGTTAAGCTTCCCACTGCAGTGCTCTACATAGGCACGACTCCTAACTGCCAGTGTTAACCGAGCTAAGTCTCTGCGACAAACTAATGTTCAGTTTACCCAGAAAAACCCACAAAAACCCCAACTAAACAAACAAAAACCCCCAAGGTTAATGCCGTTCTTATTGGCTGCTTTGTGATTCATTAAGGTTATGGTTAAACACTTGCAAGCAAAAATGAGTTTACAAAATTCATCTCTCAGCTTGTCTTCACAGCAAGGTTACCTGAGTAGTTGCAACTATCCCAGGTCATGGATGCATCTGGCTGCAAAGGGGACCAGGAGCCAGCTGGTCAGGCTGCCTGGTTGGTATGTGGATGAAGACACCTGAATTTAAGTGCTCCTGTACCCTCCTATGGACACTATCCTCTAAAGAAAAAACAAGACCTCCCAGAAGGATTCATTGCTATGTTTAATTCTCTCCAACATAAAGCTTAAGCAAAATGCTTCAAAAATTGCTCCCATTCCCAGCGTGGGCTCCAGCTCCAAGGGAAGCTCCTCACCTGCCTCGCTCCATACTAAAAGGACATCATGCCCTTTTTTGCTCCATCTCCAGACCTGCTGCAAAAGCATGCTCTCTTGAGTCACAGGCTGGTTTTATGAACTGCCAAATATTTGAAAAACCTTCACCTCAGACCCTTGTGCCCTCAACATGGAAGACCAGCCTTTTACAACACATCACACCAGTTAACACTGCGGTGAGAATAAGACCCATGACACCTTGCGGAATCTCATGGTCAGAAAATGAAAAGTCCAAATCTTCTCAAATAGTCAGGAGTCCAGCTCCAAGCATGCTGCACCCAAGGGCTCAGACCGAGCTCAGGGCTGAGCCTCTTCTCACCCAAACATTGGCCTTTCTGCTGGCTGCACTGGCACAGGTCTTGCCCTTGCCCCTCACATGCTATTTCTCAGCCTGTAGTTGCTCCTTTTCCAGCTCAGGCTCTTCAAGGTAGCAAGGTTTAATATTTATTCATAAATGCAAATCATATTTCCCAGTGTGGAGCAAGCTGAGCACCCCGTTCCCAGTGAAACAAGTCAGAGGCATTTATATGAATGGGCAATTTTACAAACTGCAGAAAAATCCTTGACATCGTCACAGTCGAGGGCAGACTCAGGGACTAAACAAACCAAGTTCTTAAACCTCAGTAACAGCTGTGGGGAGATAAATAGCCCTGCAGCAGCGGCAGGCAGATACAATGGAGTCAGGATTTCCAGTGATGCTGACTTTGAGCAGCCGCAGTCAGAGCGGTGGGATAGAGCAGGCAAGGGTAACATAAGCAGAGGGTGCCTGGAGAATTTCTTTACCAATAGTTTCTTTTACAGCTGATACCAGGTTTTGGACTACTGTAAATGGCGGTGAAATCTTCCCCAACACAGACCCACCCACTCCCCCACAAAAGGTTCTCCATCACCATGAACACTTGCACCAAGCAATGGGGGACTTTAGAGGGCTGGTTTTCATTATGGAGTTGCAGAACCAGCACAAGGGACTGAACAGGAGAGTAAACCACAAGCCAGCAAGGTCTCACAGTGCTCAAGACTGCTTTGACAGGAACAATGCTGTGTGCAGGGTAAGCCTTCGGATGAGAGCCTGGCACTGATGCTCACTTGTGCTGGGTCCAGCAGTCAGTCCAAAAATGAACCTGTGGGCTTAAGCCTTTGCCTGGTCTGTAAAGAAATTAAGACTGAAAAGAGCAAGTGCATGTTAATCAGTACACATCACTTGGTCACTAGAAGAGTATTTACTGGGGATAGCAGGAACAGGAGACAGTGGTCTCAGTGCTGATGTCTGGCCGTCTTTCAGGAGCGTTAGCTACCAATATACCAAACAGCTCTGAGGCAATGACTGCATTTATAAGGTATCATTTCTAGCGTTTTTTCTGCCACCTCAAAATGAGTGTCCAGTCTGCACTGGTCCTCCAGTGTGTAAGGGGAGTCACCCAACCCTGAGTTAGATATCCAGAGAACGAGAGGAGCCAGCCTGTCTTCAGTGGCTCCAGAATACCCCGGCTGTCCCGTCTACGTGCCAGTCTGGCTTTGCATGGCTGGATTAGGTGGGGTGAATCTCACCCCAGCTCTCAGCAGAGCAGATACTGCTGATATCGTATGGCTGTGAAGAGCAGGAGAGCCACAAACAAGTCCAGAGACAAACTGCCACAAACAAGTCCAGAGACAAACTGCTCGGAAACACACACCAGCTTTCTGCAGCGTGACACCGTCCCGCTCTCCTCTGCCATGGGCTTTCAAAGGACTCCAGTGCTGGAGAAAAGACAGTAAAGGCTGTTCTTAGCTGAGGCTGCTGAATATGCAGACTCTGCTGATGCTCTGGTCCCACAGCTCCAGATATAAGTCACTGCAGCTTGCATGGCCACCATCATCACTTGGATGTCCCCCGCCAGCCAGGACAAAGTTGCCTTGAAAGGGTTCACTAGGCAGATCCAAAGACTGTGTTCCCAGTTCCTGGCTAACCCCATTCAAAATCCCTCATGCTTTGAAAAGCCTCTTAGGAGGCCGGGAGGATGGGCTCAGGAGCCTGGCTGTAAGCAGATTTCAACTCAGCCTGCCAGCTGTTTTCCTCCTTTCATTGATATGTTTTATTGGGCAGTGGAACTGTTACTTCCTTCGGGTGGGATTTCAACAGCACCTCTGCAAACACCACCTTATAAAACAGAGAATTTCAAAGCCACAGATTGCCAAGGTTATCAGATTTGGACAGCACTTGCCAAATAACACATGCAGTTTTTGGAGACGTGACTGTTTTAAGCGGCAAAACAAGTTTCAATTCTTCAGTAGGAAAAAAAAGTCTTTCCTGTGAGAGAGAATTCCTTTATCTGCATATCAGCTAAGGATCTTCTGACATTCATTTTAAAGCTACTCTGGAAAACTCTTTTTGCTGTGAAAAGTTGGAACCGGTCATTCTCCAAACTGCACAAAAAGCAGGCTGTCCCTGCAATGCCAGCCAGCGCTAACCAACGGGGATCCAAGCTCAGGTTTTGCATATGTGCTCCTGCACTGTTCGCTCCGATTTACAAACCAGAAATGATTTTGTGAACTACTTTAAATTATATACAAGTGTCAGAACTACTTTAAATTATATACAAGTGTCATCAAATTTTAAATTGCTCATGGCTAATTCACTACAATGAAACAAAACTCATCATATAAATTTTTGGGCAAAAGTAATTGCTCCCATGGGTTTGCAAACATACCGTAAGTCATGAAAACTACTAGATATTGCACTCTGGATTAGTCCCAGCCTCACCCATAGCACTGAATTGGTTGTGGCTCTTATATAAACATGGAGAGCAATGATTTCCCAAATACTTTTGTCCTGAGAGCTACCTACCCTCAGAACTTGTCACAGATCACTACGTGCCGTAAGCACCAGGCAGATTTGCAGCCCCCTTACAGGGATGTCAGAGACCACTCAGAGTCCACAGTTTGGAAACCACTTGTTTGTACCAGAAAAACTTTTCCTCCTTGAAATCAAGGTGAGATGAGCAGCCGGTAGCTTGCAGTGGCTGATAGCGAGGCTTGGTGCTCATCCCTATTGCAGGGCACAAAGGGTTGCTGAATCTCCTCTCCCCCTGGGGCTCCTAGCCTATGCAAGTGCTTTGCCTAACATCAACCCATTTTCCATCTAAATTCCGTACAGCTGCTCTTTGCCACTAGATCAGACCTTAATGCACAAAGTGTTCCTAATTTGTGGGGGGAAAAATTGGAATTGACCAAAGGCTTTAATATATGATGATAACAATTACCAAAATGCAATAGCTAATAAACGACCCTCCGGTAATGGGTTTGATCTGCAACTCTGTACGAGTTTGCCCACTTAGATTTCCAAATTTGCATTGATTGCTTTTTGCACATACCCAGAGACTCCTTCAACTTCTCAGCTGCTGAAGCGTAACAATTTCCCATCTCCAACATTTCTGAGGCTCTAGAGTTTTAAGGAAACAGGGTTTGCAGGTCTTTTCCAGGTAAGGGACCGTCACCCACTGTAGAGGGGCAATGGAAGGAATCCCTGCAGCCACACCAGAGACTAGCTTGCTGCTTGAGGGCCATGAATCATGATTTACATTTATTTAAAGGAAAAGGGATGAAGACATCACTCAGTGCAACTGGAGCTAAAGGAGATGCATTCGTTTATGCCTGTGGTAAATCTGGTCTATACATAAAATCTATTAAATAGTTCATCAAGCTGCAGGATAGATTTCTTTAGCACACGCCCACCTTGTGCAGGGAGGAAAGATTCAAGGCCCACTCTCCAGAAGAGAGGTCTGGGACTCCTGTCTCTGCTCCTTTGGGACAGTAGCTCAGAGGCTGTTTGCAATGGCCGTTCCCTGCGATCCTGAATGCTAAACAGTCTTTAAAGTTGCTGCCAGGTTTTATTTCATAGACTCAGACCGTTCTGCTGCTGACAGCACAGCCCCCGCACAGTGCATAAATGTTTCTACAGCTGCAAGAAGTGTCAAAAGATCCTTTTTAGTAAATAGCATCAAGCCCAAAGATTTTGAAGGATTCACCAAGCGGTTTTAACCATCCTCTTCCTCTAACTATTTTATTCCTGCAGTGGAAGAAAAAGTAGTTACTGCACAGGGTTACACAACAGAACCGGTCCATGCTAATCATGGCTTTACTGCGTGCTCAATATATGATCTTAGCTAAGGCAGTCCCACTGATCTACAGTTTATCTATCCCAAACAGATGATAGGAGTCCAATAATGTGCATAGGAGCATTTATTATGGGCATTTGTATAACAATAGATTCGTGAGGCATCATTGTGTTCAGGCACTGCTCAATCAGACTGAGATGGTGACAGCGGCTGCCCTAAGAGAATTCATAATCAGAGAGGAGGAGAAAGGAAGCTGATGTGTGCCCAGGTGGGGAAGGGCAGCACTGGGACTTGCTTGCAGTGGCAAAGGACATTGTGGCAGGGTGAGAGATGAAACTCTCCCATGCTCCCTTGTAACGACCGATCAAGATACTCCCCACGCCTAGAGATCCTTTGCTATTGAACACGATACATTCACGCATGCAGATGAAGAGCCAATTGCAATGTGGAATTATTATCTTGCAACAAGCTACATTGGAAGGTTTTTTCAATATTTGTTAAAAACATGCAAATAGCCTCTTTCTGTGATTGAACTCCCTTATTTCCCCTCCAGAGTTCCCTTACCTAGCCTTTGTCTAAAACAAACACCCAGAGTGAGGCAGGCATAACCCTAGAGCAGGTTGCAGCAGTTGCAAATAGCAATGTTACCCCACTGACCCCTAAGGCTGCTCCTCACCAACATCACAGCAAACGGGAGCCAAATAGTATCCCTGATCGCAAACAAGCCAAACCCAGATGGTGCATGAGAAATTCATGCTGCTTGCTTTTGTTTTTTGCAAGCCATTGCACTGGCTCGGTGGGATTTCTGAGAGCATGCTGATCTGTTTGTGCAGCCACTTAGCTCCCAGGTGGGGACAGTCCCTGGGGAATCACTTTTTGTAATTCAGTCTTGGTAAGTAATTCAGTCAACTTGGTAAAAGAAAAAGATCTCAGAAAAAACAAACCACCAAACAATACAAATGATGAAACAGCTGACATGATTCAAATCCCCCAAACAGCCTGAGATCTCAGAGGGGGGAAATGCAGAGATTAAAAGGCTTTCCCATGAAGACAGTACTTAAAACAGGGGTGATTTCCTTCCAAACCAGTTCACTTGTCCATCATTTTCAGACTACTACTTTGCATCTATTCCACTTGAGAGGCCAAATCTTCCTCTCAATTGCATCCCTCAGGGAAGTCATAACCCTCTGTCTGCACTTTCCCTGTCTGCTTCCCTGGGAACAATATCAGCTACGAATCCAGATTTATGACTTGGCTAAGAGAAGAGGGCTAAAGAAAGCAGCCAAGGAACGACTTGGTCAAACAAGATATAGCTGTGATCCATAGCAGAAGTGCCAAGGGAAATGCTGGAGGAGGGGAGAGAGAGATTCAAATGGGCTCTGCTCAAAAACATGTGCTGATGTGTGATGCTTTGGTAGCACTGGAGAGAGATACAAAGACACATCCAGTGAACTTCTCCCCTGGTCCAGCCCAATGGCTCTAAGGGCCACAGTGCAATATACCCCTCTAGGAAGAAACATAACAGCTTTGGGCATGTGGCCCACATACTTCTGACCGTCCCTGCAGCCCAAAGTAGTGTTTTATCACTGTGACTCCAGAAGATGTAGGCTTGGAAGGTTTTGCTGCTTTTGGTGTTTCCCCTAAGCCATTCTGTATGGTCATCCCTTGGTGACCTGCGTTACAGCCAGCCTCCTCTTTCCTTGCTGTCCAAAAAAAGCAGCGATAGGAAAACCAGTCTCCCCCTGCACTGGAGGAACAGACCAAAGCCTCTGCAGCCACTGCTCAGTAGAGCTTGTCTAAAACCTTTTTTTTTTTTTAAAAAAGATAACAACACTCTCCCATGCGCTCTACAGCCGAGTCAGTAAATTGCACTGATAGTTGTTTCCCACTGACATCTTTTACCCTCTCCTCCATGTAAAAACCAACAGCATTTCCTACCAGCTCTGTGCCTTTGACACTTCTCCGTAACATCGTCAAGGAAAGCACTTAATTCTCCTGTGTGTTTTACACACAGCCACACACCCTCGCACACAGCACAGGCCCGTATCACTGCACAGGTGCTGGTGGTGTTTTGCCACCAAGGCGCAACCCCAGGCAGACATAACTGCCCGCTTTCAAAGTCCAACTTGCGATGCTAAAGAGCCTACAGAGCATTCGCCTTCAACCAAGTGGATGTGCATGACAAACACACACTTCTGACTGCATGAGACAACGATATAGAATATTTTTAAAATCGATATATTCTTTCAAATTTCTTTCAATATTTTTCCTCTTGCATTTCTGCCTTAAGGGACATGATATCCCAGACTGAAGCTCCAGTTCTAGACCAGCTAAAATACCTTAAGCTACTCTTCTGGGTAATACACCTTGGTCCTGGTTTCCACCTGTATGCTGTGCAGGGGCTGCTGAGCACCACAGGTAGGTCTGAGTTCATCCTGCTCAGCTCCAAGATCCAAGCTGTGGAACATAGCTTTGGATCACAGTCACTGGGACTCACCTCAAGAAAGCCAGGGCTGACCAGGGAAAAATTACGTCTTAGGGTGATTGAAGTGCTTGTCTCTCCCTTCCTTGACTAGATACGAAGCAGGAGTTTCAGATGCTGAAACTACATAGGATAAGTCCAGGCTGCCACGTGTGTTTGGACCCTGGGTAAAATGAATCAAGCACTTTCTGGCCAATGACTTTGGCTGCCACACTTCACAAGGTTAAGGCGAGAGAAAAACATTCAGCATTTTCATGCAGGAATGTCAGAATTCCTGTGGTGGAAGAGGCACAGGCACATTGAATCTTGTTTAGCAGCAAGATTTAAACCTCATACTTTGCTTATGCAAAATGGCTGGAAACGGTGCTCTGACCCCAGCTGACTTCTCTTGATTAACAGCCTGTGTCGCTTTTATTTTGGTTACTGTGAACGCAGTTGCTATTCTGTGCCCTGATGCAACATCACCAAGATCCAAGGAATCAAACCAGCCTGGGAAGTGGTGTGCACTAAAAAAACCCCCAAAACCAGTTTAAGACTTGCCAGATGAAGAATAGAAAAGGATGAAAAATACTTTGGTGGCACTTTGAAGAGTGGGGGATGAACGGTGTCATAACTCATGACAGAGCCAAAACTCCAGACAGTACGGAATTAGCTCACTGCAAGCTCAAATTAAACCTTCTTTCTAACCAACCGTGATGTGATACAGGCTGGAGGTGCCGGGAAAGCAGCAGTCCGTGCACGCCAGCCCCTCGGCTGGACACAGCGCTCACAGCCCTGGGCACTGGCAGCTGCAGTCTCTCTCTCTCAAAATAGCTCCTGGAGTGAGCATTCCTAGACAACGCAGAGGTAGTATACAAAGATAACATGTGACATTGGACGAGATCCCAGGTATCTTCTCAGCTCTGTGATTACAGTATAAATCCCATAGAATATTTATCATGTTGGAAAACGAATCACATCTGAAATTCGTGAATAGCTTTTCCCAACGGAATAAAAGCCTCCTCCCTTTCCTGTACCACACAAGGAAACAAAAATAGGACACAGCCAGAGCTCGTCATTTCTGACTATTAGTTTGTAGACACCCCATGTGGTCGTGGAGTTAAATAGCTATCCCTATGGAAATAGTCCAGCCACTACCCAGCAGTACAGAGGGTAACGCTGCTGGAGCAGCCTGTGCAGACCCAGAGCTTCTCCCGGCTGCGGGATGCTCCACTTCCACAGCCAGGACATGGGCAGAGCAGATGTGGCTGACATGTGCCATTGCTGGGCTGAGATAGGTGCGGCAGCATGGCCATCGACCAGGGCATCAGAGCTGCAAAGTAATGCGGGAAATTAAAAGGAAAATGGGAGTCACTTGCATGAACCCAAAATATTTCAGGGGAAGAGGAGAGCTCGAGCCAAGCTAAACCGTATTTTCATTCCTGCAGAACAAGTTATGTACAGGGCATCGAGACCAAAGACAACTAATAAAAGATAATTAGTCTGGAGACTGGCAAAAATATAGCCACCTGTACCCAAGCTCTGATTAAGCACAGTGTTCTGAACTATAATCTTCTATTGAGTGTTAGTGGTTTGGGCTCGGACTCGGTGTCTTCTGTCCAAGTTCTAATTAAATATGAATCACAGACAACTCATGGCAAAGCCGTCCAACTCCTGAAACCCTTCTGAGGTGCTACCAGTCCAGGAGGAGAGCAGGCTGAGTACAACAAAGCGGTTTGGGTATTACAGGTGGATTCTTTCAAATTGTCTAATTACAAGAGGAACGGATGGAGAGGGAATTTCATTTTCACTGTAGCAGCGAGGTTTCAGCGAGCAAGCTAAGCAAAAATATCTTACAGAGACAGAGCCTGACAAGCAAGATTCCTTGAGCATTTTGCTTTAATTCCCACCTTCTACCTACCTGTTGCTTTCTACCCTTTCTGCTTTCTACTCCTTGCCTTGCTCTTTCTTTGTCTTTACGTGACTTTTCAGGTGCCTGTTTTGCTCTGATTTGTAGCTCAGATTTAACTAGGTTGTTTCTGCTCTGCAATAGCTTCCTGCATCACTGCTCTAAGTCAATCCCACAGCAGACAGAAGAGCCCTGACCACAGAGACTTACACTGCTATTAAATTCTTCTCAGTGTGAAAGCTGAGAGCGTGCCCCTTCCTCACCTACCCTGGGGACACCCTTCATCTTTGTACATCTTCAACCTTTAAAACTGTGTCACAGAGTATTCCTGTTGGGGTGGTCTTAGAGCAGCACAACCTTAGGATGCTCATCTTGGAGCTCCACGTGGCAGCTCACCTCCAGCCTAGATTATGGACGACAGCCTGTCCGCACCAGCTCCTCTACACCTACAGACCCTCTCCTCCTTCCCTTTCCTACTCAGGATTTGGCCTCTTCTTTGCAACAACACGGTCAGCACATCCACCCCTCCCAAAGAAAACCAGAAAGGGCTTGGCACAAGCCCTCCACCTTGCCTCATGCCTTCTCCCCGCAGGCAGCTGGCAGGCAGATCCCAGCCTCAGCCTCTGCTTTAGGTGCGCTACCACGCAGTCATTTTCCTTGGAGCCCAGGCTTATTTTTGCAGGAGGCCTTGCCCCATGAGTGTATTTCTCGCAGACTACTTAAGAGCTTGGCATTTTCCCAGCCAAACTGACACGCTGCCTGTTGGTTCACCTGCCAAAGCCCAACTTGGGACCCCTCTCCACGCATACTGTTAAGTTTAACAGTTTACTTAGCAAAGTTTATGATCGTGACCTTGAGCAGACTCATCAAGGCTCCCAGCACTTTATTGCTCCTTGCTGCGCAAATGACATGAGCCAACTACGCAGGGGAGTATTTAATCAAGGAACTGGAGCCATGTCCTCGGTATGGTCAGCCTGGCATAGAAAAGAGTATTTTTCTTGGTAGCAAATACCTGGCAGGCAAATCAGTTGCCATCTTACAGCTCTGTCTTGCCTCACTTACTGTCAGCAACATCTGCTTTGTGCAAAACTGTCAGAATATGACCCTGTGCATTTCCCATTACCACCCTTTTCATCTTATTTACATCAAAGACTCACATGGTACTCAAATTTATACTTTTTCCAATATTTTATGTCTGACAGTGAATCCTTTGCATCAACAACAGGCTCCATCATCTGAAGTACATAATCACCTTCATAGCCCATTTCTTGGTAAGCACTGCAAATAAAGTACAGAGGAGATTTTTCAATATATTCCTGTCTACAGTTTTTTTGCCTGTAGACATCCAAGCAATTTATAAGCCAGCAATACATAGCAGTCAGCACGATTTTATGACTGGGGCCAATAAAGCAAAAAGAGGCAAAGTGACTTGCAGATTTTCAGAGTCTGAGAAGTCCAGTCTTCCATGTGCTGCATTAAGAGGTTTGCTATTAAGTGCTACAATAACTAGACTATAAAGCAAAGCACTCCAACCTGCTGTCACAAGAACATAGCTGGAGCCACCTTCTGCCCTCACCTCTGTGCACGGTGTGGCTTTTCCTGGTGACTCCATCTCCTTGCTCTAGAGCTCCCCAGTACATCCACATAGCCTGTATGGCTCAGATCCCATGCCATTCCTGCAGTCTAGGTGACTAATAAACCCTGTAACGTTTCATCGGCATTTAAAAGACAATTCTGACCCTCTTCTTCACGTACTGTGCCTTCTCCCTAACCTCCCCAGCCAAACCCCATGCTACCACCTCCCTCTTGATCTGCTAGACCTGACCTTGATTACCTGAGCCAGGGGCTTCGGAGTAAGTTTCAGCCTCCTGAGCTCATGAATCAGCTGCTTGTTACATGTTCCCTCCAGAGCCCTTCATTATTAATGTCTTTGCTTTTTTTGGCCTTACAGATTTCTCTATCCCTCATTCTTTTTATTTTATTTTTTCCATTTCACTTCCCTAGAGGTTGATATATTCCTCCCCCTCCTCCTGAAGGATCCTATTGCAATCCACAGGGCTAGTGGTCGAAGAAGTCAAAACGCACCTTTTTTGTTACAGTACTGGGGACTTTGCCCAGTATTTATGGGCATTATTCCCTCCTAGGAGGTGCACGAATACAGAAAAGCTAAACACACTGAGCTCTGCAAGGGACGAAATCCATCACAGTTTGGAAAATGTAGAAGTGTACCTCTCCCCAGAACTGTTATCCATGTTCCTAATTGGACTTAATGTTTATAATCACTCTGTCCTTGTTGAAGGGCCCCATTAACACACCAGAGAATAATTATGCCAAGTCACCTTCATCTTTCTCATTTATTCTATTCCAAGAGATAACCAAACAAATTAGCAAAAAGCCAATTACAAAGGACAATAAGTAAGCTGGAGACAGACACTCAAGTTGGTGACAGGCAAGGACTGCAGAAGCAGAGATCCAGAGATGTCGGACGCCCTCCTGCACAGTGAGGGCTTCAGAAAGGTCTGGGAGCAGGGCTGAAGTGTCACCTCCCACCGCTGAGGACAACAGGACAGAGACCACGTGCATGCGACCTGGGGGGACACGCGCTGTTGTTTATGTACATATGGAAATGTCCATATGCACATCTCCATAAAGCGTGTACAGAGAAGTGATATGATGTCAGTCTGGTCAAACTGGCCCAACTCTCTGCACACAGGATTTTATGCCAGTTCAGCTTCAAACAGTTTACTGACTGTTGATGTAACCAGTTATGAATGGGCACAAGTCCACAGCAGAAGTTGGAGACAAAACTGAGTTAAGTTAAATGGCAGAAGTGAGTTATTAAGCTCGTCACAGACCAGCAAACTCAAGCTCTCAGATGAAATGCCTGATGCCAAAAGTCTTTTCTGGAAATAGACCCAATCCAAAACTCAGCAACAATCTCTCTTTCTTCCATTAATTCTGTTTGCGCTGGCTCCTGGACCTAATGCACAGGAGGCTGTGCAGAAGGCTAGGCTCTGCTGGGGGCGTGTCTAGCTGCCCATATAGAGAAAACCTGCAGCCCTCGTGGTGGTGTTGCTCTGTCAACCCTCTGAACATGGGCTGAGTTTTGCAGTTTGGCCTAACCTCCCCATGACACAAATGACAGGCCAGGACTTCTGTCTTTCTGCTGCTGATACCCAGCTTAAAATTATCTGTTAAAAGAAAAAAAAAAAAAAAACAACCCCAAACAAACCAAGCAACCAACTAAACCAATGACAAAAAATCCAACACATAAACCCCTTGACATTATAATTTAACATCTCTGGGTGCTACAGGCTCTAAGTACCATGTAAAACACTTGCCTGCTTTTCACTGCAGGCAGATCTCCAGCAACACTAACTTGCTGCTCAAGTCCAAGGTCTTTTATTATGTGATTTTTCCCAGCTATATATGAACAGCATCACACAAAAAGTGAGATGGTGCCATGCGTCCTGACAGGAACGCACTGAATTGCTGCATATGTAAAAGGTGGATGGTAAGTGAAAACAGTTCAAAGAACAGAAGGCTCAAAGTCAGGTACCAAGAGATGGAGATTCACATTTTGTGTGTGTATATATCACACACAGGAATATCTACTCAGCCATGAAAAATAAGTCTTGAGTGGAGGATTTCAACTTGCACAATACATCCTAGAGCCAGAGAAACCGGACTGCTGCAGGGCTTTTTTTCCCCACACCGTTATCTGAACTCCCTAGGAGCACACAGAAAGAGGAGCAGGCAGCATCTCAAACGCACCAAGATCAGCAGATGTTACATGAGGTTACACCACATACCTGGCAAGCTCAGGTTTCCTGCAACAGTTGTCAGTGATTTCTTAAATGCCAGTGAGGGGCAAGAATATTGTCTCACCTGCCCAGTTAATGCTTCTCTGGTATCCCAAACCTGGACTGTAGTGCTTATTTGGGTAGCTGAGGATACACTGCCCACCAAAGGTAGCAATATCGCATAATACGGGAAAAGCATCATCCAGAAAATCAGAGAGAAAAAATTAAAAATATTTGCTTACAATTTTAGATTCCATATTTCAATCAGGTTAAGATAGGGTCAACATTCTTGCCCATCTAAGGATACTTTTTCTAGTAGGTCCTAGAGCTGTCTCCTCTTCCAGTTACCCCAGTCATTTGAGCCCATTCCTAACAGACAATTCCTTCTATGAGGAATAAATTTCTAGCAGCATCACTGACAACTAGCTGCAGTTTTTCCACACAGGAGAACCAGTTGTGTAGCACAACTGCCACTTCCTATATCAGACCCAACATTTCCACAATGCATAAGTGTTGACAGCAACATTATCCAATGCATTTTTAATCTCATGGCTCTTAAAACAACTAGGAAGGATTTGAGTGACCAAAAAGAAACAACATTGACCTTCTATTCCTGCCTGTTATGTATTATGAAAATGTAGTCCACACATCCCTCTACTTCTTTTAAATACTGGCCTCAGACACTCCTTCAAACCAAGAAGCCAAGTTTTCTCTCTGACCAGTGAGTTTCTCATGTAAACCAAAGAGCCACTAAATTTCACGGATTTTCTTCCTTGTCTGTAGATGCGTCCCAAGCTGCTCTGCACCAAGACAAACCCCTTCACCCTGGGACAAAACACGTCCTCCCCAGCCCTCCCTGCAGGCTCATGGGCTATGGAGCTCACACAGGCTTTCTTAGAAGATTTCTTATTTGTACAATCAAACTGTTGATGTCTGGCCTTTGATTTCTTTCCTCTTGTGATTAATATTAAACCATTTGTCTGCATTATAAAAGCATCCATTATGATAGGCTCATTAATGCACTTCCTGACACTTTGAATTGAATAGCTTATAAACTCTATTCTTTAACTTCGCCTTAGTAGGGTTGATGGATTGAGCACTGTAAATGACTAAGAAGGAAACAAGCCACTGCATCTCAGCCACAGCTGTTAGCAGACACAATAGTCCTCCTCTGTTTGGATAGAAAGGGAACTGAATTACTTTAATGCCTATGCCTTGCTTGGCTAACTAACTGTTGTAAAAGTAGCTTACGTACAGCCCAATATCATTTCATTTAAAGAGGAAAGAAACTAATAAAACTCCAGCCTCAACACCAGCCCACCTTTCCACGCACGTTTGTCTCTCAGCCTGATGTGCCAATCATCGTGACATTCTGGGGTTAAATATATGCAAGACATATTCACCAAATATTAGCAACAGATTGAATTCTTTGCCACATCATACTTTCCTTCTAGCAACCAGGCTTACATGGACACCCGCAACATGTATTTCCTTCCTCTGTGTGCACCTTTGGGCAATTTTGAGCAGCGAAGCGTCAACGATGGCTGAATATTTTCCATACCTACATAACCTCCCACATTTTGAAGGCTTATAGCTCAGCTGGTTCTGAGTAGCGTATGAACAATCTTCATGTCTCAAGGGGGCTGGTTGTGTTGTTTGTGTAAAACTAGACGTATCTTCAGCATTTGCTAACCTAGGTAAGACAGTAGAAATGTAGGAGTCAGGCTGAAGCACTTCAGAACCTTAGACTCTGTTATAGCAGACGACAAATAAGATGCTACTTTTTCTGAGACAACCACTCACCCCCAGTGGTGGCAGTCCCCCAGTGAGGGACCACTACCATCTGGGAACACAGAAGAGTTGCATTTCTGTATAGTCTGAATGGCCACTGCAATCCCCAATTATTTCTAAGCAAAGGACTAGGGGGGACTCTAACTTAAATGAAAGAAATGAAAATCTGCTCATCTCTTACCCCAGATGGTATCACAAACTCCCATCTGAACCATTTTGCAGTTCAGAAAACCACCCTGCAAAAGCCATTTAATGACTCAAATGTGCATGTGTCCACCTGGTGGGAAGCAGCTTTGCAAATCTCTCACTTTCCATCCAGTGGCACCTGCACGTTATCAGGGCCAGTGCATTAGGGAACCATATGGTGCGGGGAAGGCGCTGGTGGAATGATTCATCCTGTGCTAATGAAGTAGCAGGCCATCCATGGTTATACAGGAGCTGTTGAACTCAAGAAAATGGGATGTTTCTTATAAAGTTGTGCAACATTTGCTGGGACTCCTTGGCAATAATCGTCAATTTTTGCAATAAGGAATGATCCTTCGACCTTTAACTAAATGAAGATATCACCAAGTTGTCTCTAGGGGGTTCCATCCTCAGGCAGGGGATGAACTTTCAAAGAAACATCATGAAAAGAAGTCTGAAGCCAGAAGGTACTGCCACATTTCCGAAAGATTATTCAAGAAACGTGAGTTGGCCATAGTTTGATATCTTCCAGAGTCTGGGACTATCCACAGTTGGGCTTTTGCTTCCCCGCATTGCAAAACTAGGTCAGACGTGAGGTCCAGTTTCAAACCTGTCAGGGCGGAGAGAACACAACCACTCCTGGGCTGCTGCTCTCTCCCTCCAGAGGAACACTTTGGTACTGGAAGTGGACACGGTGTTTCTGCTTCCCTCCCTCCATCACTGTCAAGAACTGAATTATTTGGCAATTATATGTATTAGACCTTAAAGATCTTAATTTGTGTGATCAAGTGCCTGTTAGTGCCTATTAGTAAAAAATTGTCTCTCATTAATGGCATAAATGAAAGCTAGGAAATTCAGCATTTCCATTGGGCACAAGTGAAAGAAATAACTCACTCCTGTAATAAGAGATCCGTGGCTGGGATCCAACAGCGTAAAATGTATCCATGAATGTCCATGTTTGAGGATGCAGCTTTTCAAATTACTGAAGAGGGCAGATGCCAACATCAGATCCAGATCTCAGTTCCTTGACGCATAACTGGAGGTGGACTTGAATCACTGTCCCAGAGTTAATAGCACGTAATACCACCGAGTTTGCTCCTCAGGGTGGATAACACCTATCAGTGTGCACTGGGTGTGCAAACACAAGGTACCCAACAAATACCTGGCCACTGCACAGAGTTTGACATGCTGTACTTCTCTCATTAAGTGTTTAATAATTACTGCAAGCAAGAAAAAAAAACCAACATGGCTAGTATTTCTGGCTTGTAATTTTACATGCGATTATCTGATTAGTGTCTTACAAGAGCATATATAATCATACAGGACTGATTCATCTAATGATAAAACTGCTACCTACTTTGAGGGAAGTTACCCCTTAAGTGCATAGCAAATGATTTCTGGATCTGAGACAGAATGTGTGATCTTTTTATAAAACCCCAGAGCAACTTGCCTTAAAAATGTCACTATTCTAGTTTAATATTTATCATATGTATTTTTAAAACAGAAATGTGGAGCAACTGTAGTGAGGTTAGTAGATTTGCTCTGGAAGTATATCAGTTTAACCAAGACAAGAGCATGTCCCCGATGACTGTTTTTAAAAACATCAAGCAATATCTATTTGTTCTATCCTCAGACCTGAGTTTCCAGTAGCGAACGTATCAACTTTCACATTAGGTGGTGACAGTGAACACCTAACATCAACCCAAAGCCGATCCCAGGAAGAGCTTCGTGGTTCACTTGAGAGACCACTAATGGACATTCAGGTTTAAGCAATGGGCTTAAACCAGCTTGCAGCATGTGCTCTTCATTGCTCTTTCCCATGTAACACCACCTCCAATACCTCCTTGTTCCCAGAGAGAACAAAGTCTAGACTGTTCATAAAATTTGACTAAACATATTTCAGCATTTGTTGGGTCTTTTTTTGAGAGAACATAAATCACCTAAAAGCCTCCAGTTTGAAAGCCACATTTAGCAAGCAGTAGAAAGCTACGGCATAAATTAGAGGAGTTACTTGTAAAAACCACATAAGAATCAAACTCTGTACTCCTCCTACGGGGTAGTATCATCAGTCCTTTCCCAATCTCATTCCACAGATCTCAAGAGTCCACAAAAACAGAGCAGAACATAGCCACAAAATGAACAAGTCTAAAGACACACGGTTATTTCTGAAAACACACGAAAAAATTCCTACAGCTTCCTGGTGATTTTCCCCAGATCTCACCAATGCTGCCCAGACACCAGCATGGAGACCCTCTCCGCGACCCCTTGTCCATCCCTGGGTTTCACTGTAGGTAAGGGGTTGCCAGCAGAGAAAGGACAGCATCACGCCTGGACCTTTCGCAAGGGCCACCTGAGCAATGGACAGACAGAAGAAACCTCCCACATCTCAATCACATCAGAAATGGTCGAGTCACCGCACAAGATACTCCTCGCTCTCTTCCTGAGCAAGCTGACTCACCAGCCAGTGCTGCTTTCCTGGCAGAAGGGATGCCAGGGAAGGAGATGCCTAAAGTCCCCATGTGGTTTGCCCCCACCTTACACCCCGGGATGCCTGCAAGACAAGAACGAGATGGGGCTGAATAAAGCTGAAGATGGGTTAGTGACCCTGGTGGGAGCAGATATGTCCCTTCCCACAGTGAAAGCCAACGGCAAGACTTTTTGTAGCTGGGATCCTCAGACAGGCAGGGCACAGGGCTGATCTCTGCTCAGATGCTTGCTGACTGCTTTTAACTGGGCTAATTGCTTGGCTTTTAAATACCTGGGGGCACCCTGTGCTCGGCTGGTAATTTCACACAGACAGACACTTGCTAGGGAAGAGTTCGGAGTTGGGAAGCAGGCAAAGCATTTATGCTGCTGAACCAAGCAATAAACGAGAGGGAGAAAAAACAACACTTAAAAAAGGGTAATCTGAGCAGAGCACATTTACATGCAGAATCCACACTTCCCTCCAGGGATTCATTAGAGAGGGAAAGGAAATTTGCTTCTGTCTGTTTGGAAAGGCAGATTTATTAATGGCTGTGAAAAAATTAAGAATTGCCAGCATTTCCCCAGGTAACTAATATATTTATCGTAGACCAAGTCAGATCTTAGCTTAAAGGGCAAAGAGCTGATCTTCACTGTTCAAAGTGAGAAAGGGATGAGCCAAGATTCAGGCTGGCCCTAACCTGTTTTGAAAGGGGCCATAGGCCACGACAGGACATTACCACCACTACTAAAGGGAGCTTGCATCATCTGCAGTTTGTTTGTTTTCTAACCAAAATATGCTCAGACTGTGATTCGTGGAGTTCAGTCTAATTCTGGATGTGAATTTCCAAAGATCCTGAATGCTCTAAATTCCTCCAAGAGAGGAACATTTAAGCCAATTCTCAATTTCCCATGTACTGAGAGATACTAGATTTGATCCACAGCTTGGGGTTCATATCCCCCAGGCCCTTGGGACAACTGTGCCCTTGCCCTGCCATTGCTGTTTTTATGGATTGCTGTACAGTTGCTTATTCCTGGGACAAGAAGAACACAATTTCTCAGCCTCTGATTCCTAGCACTTTCCCCGGGTCTGTCTGCCTCGTCTCTCAGGGCAGCACTGCCCTGGTACCTTCTCTTGCCAGGGTTGCTCTTCACCCCCAGCTGCAATGAAGCGATGCTCAGACAGCAGTTCAGGTCCGGCGGGTGGGAGAAGATGCAGCAATTCATGAAGGTACCACAACAGACCTTTGGGAGAAAGGACAGGCAGCAGCCCACTGGGAAAACAAACTCTCCTCCCTTACCTCAAGTTGTATCTTTTGAGAATATTCACGAGAGAGAAAAATAAAATCACTCTGCCAGAAAGAGGCGTGACCAGCATGGACATCAGAGCACAGACTCGGCTCTTACCCCTTCCCCAGGAGAATAACAAGCACAAGAATTAGCAGTGAATTCACAGCCCTTGACCGAGATCCATCCTCATTTGGTGCTCAGTTAGCGAGCTCGCTGCTAATTGCCTGCTGCAGATTATACTCGATAGAGGCTAACAGTGTCCCTCGTTTCTCCCAAAGCCATTTCCCCATCGCTTCCCTGTAAGACTCCATTCTTTCCAACCCAACCAATGAGAAGGAAATTCTCCCGCGTGTGTTCTCCTCCCCTCGCTGAAGAGCCTCAGAGCCTCAGCCTCCTCCCACTGCATCTCCCACAAGATGTTATCCAGAAACCTAAAAACTTCTCCAATAAGGCTGACTGTCTCCAGGACGTAGACGCTGTTAACCATGATGGGTTTCCTGCATTTTTTTGCTTGTAATAATAAAGATTTCCATGTAAAGCCTCTTCACGAGTACCACAGCAAAAGTTTCAAGTGGTGTGCACCATGTACAACAGCAGCCGTAACGAGAACCTGTTAGTTCTGGAGCTCACAGAAAGAAATCGCCTAATAATAACAACACTCAGCACCTTACCCATAGTTATTTTCCTCAAAGGAGGCCTGGGGAAGACTTGTTCATTAGTGTTTGTTGACCATTTGGAAAACATAAATGAGCTATTTAATAAGAAACGCTTCCTTTCCACTGTCTCATCATTATCAGATGTCTCATTGTCATTAGATCAGCTTGACTAATGGGATCCTAAATCCTAATTAGGGACTCTAGATGTGACTTTCACACAATATAATCATAAAGTGAATGCTAGTCAAAAGGGTATGAAAGTGCTTTCCGTTGGAAAGTGTAGTTCTTTCAGAAATTATGTTGGACAAAATTTTCAGCAGGAAAGGGTGCCCTGGTTCCTCAAGACCCTCAAGTCAGCTGTAAAGGAGCTGTGGCACTGTGCACAACTAGAGCCCGAGTACTTATATAAACACTCCTAAAATCTTACGCATAAGGGCAGCTGAAGCAGCTCTTTAAAGGAGAACAAAAAAATCTGTATTTCTCTCTCTGAACCAGAAACTCTTCGCTATTGTTATTTCTGTATCAGTGCAGCCCAGGTAGCTCACCTGCATCCTATTTAAAACTCCAAAGAACCTGGCTGGGCATCCGTGGCAGCGTAACTGTGCGATTGCACTTTGCAATGTCAATCCAGGCTGCTCAATAGTTCCGATACACTCATCAAGTTATTGAGGTCTCCATATGTTCCAATACAGAAATGTTTCAGTGGTCCAAGCTCCAACCAGAGAACTAGCAAAGAGGGATGAACCTTGCATGTCTGGAACATCTGCAGGTAGATTCTCTAGATGAGGATGGGTCTCTAGGCTAGGAAGCTTCTGCCAAAAAGGACATTATTTCCTATTTCTGGGTGTGCATCTGATCTGTTTCTCTCTGGGCCCATAGCTGCATCTGTTATTGCTGTTACAGGATACTGTGCCAAGAGATTAGTATTTTTGGAGCCTGCATGAATTATTCCACTTACCAATGCGTGCAGAGTTTTTGCTCCACTGGTTTTGACAATGATCCCCATTTCTTTAAAACTGGTTGCTATTAAATCTTATAAATAATTTTGTTCCTGATCAGAGGAGTTTCCAGGAATACAATTACCTGTGAGAAGCCAATAAAGGCCATAGCTACAGTGCAATAATGAATTTATAAATTAAAGTTTGCTTTGCCCTTGAGTCAGAGCAATTAGCATCACACAACCTTCTTGCAGAGCAGTGATGCGAGACTTCTCAGAAGCCACTTATTGTGAATGCAATCAATAGCTTACACTTGGGAGTCCATTGTGCACCACAAACAGCAGTTTAGACAAGCTCAAGCAACAGCCAGTCTGAGTAATATGATGGCTTTGGTTAACCTGGTTGCTAGGCTCTGACAGAAGCATCAATTTAACACCCTCAAAGACCTGTGAGCAAGGACAGGTTGGGAAATGCTGTACAGCGGAGCTGTGAGCAAGGATGGCTTAGCAGGTGCAGTGCAGCAGAACAGCCCATATTCCAGCACTTACCCTCTGTTCACTGCAGACTTCAGGTTCCTCTTTCTACATATATCTTAATGAAATTGTCCAAAGTACTGGTGTCACCTCTAGCTTTGACTGTCCCCATACTTCATGATTAGCACAAGAAGTGACAAGACAAGTTGTATCATGGCACCCTAATTCATGACAGTTTATATAGAGATCTGACAACATCCTCCTCTATGTTCATCAACAGCTACCAATAAAGGCACTCCGATCAACTTTCATCCAGTCTGTTACCCTTCATTTCTTTCAGTCTATATATTTTTCTAGCACAAACACAGGACCTTGTTCTGGGACATTTATTGTGCTGCTACCCATCTAGTTTTCCTACTATGAAGGCAAAGAGGCAAACCGAGTACAACACACCACAGATTGCAAGCCGCTGAGATTCTCATAAACCAGAGAGGACTTATTGCACCAACAAAAAATGCTGCGCAACAGGAAATGAAATGTATGTTCTGCCTGAATCCCCTTCCAGAATAGGATTGCTATTGTCATTAGAGACAGAGCCAAGTCAACATCAGAATCATCTAAAAGCAGTGGTTGCACAAGCCCAGCCAGAAAACAAGACTAGGAGACAACGTCCTCCTGCCACCACCATTATGCCTCCAAATCAAATGCCTACCAACCCGGCATGGCAAAGAAACTGTCTCCATGTGAGGCTCCTGCATATCAGTAGGTACCACTGATACTCAAGCACATGCCTAGGGCTGTGGAGACACAGACCTGCGGAGGGAGATGAAGCCAGAGAAGTCAAATGAGGACTGCAGAATCTCCTCTGCTCAGAGAGAAGGAAAAAGCCAGAAGAAACTGGGACATAGACTGCAATAGCAGCAACACTGAAACTCTCCAACAGGCAGAGTCTGAACCTGGGAGGTTCTTAAAAAAAAAAGTTTAAAAAAAAAAAAACCAACCCAAAAAACCCCCCACCTGCAGATCTGGATAGAAAGTAAGTAAGAAAAATGGGCTTGATTCCTGACTGGGTCACAGCTCTCGATGGTAATAAGAGAGCAGACAACTGGGGAGCACACTGGGGTGTTCTAGTCTGATCATGTTCAGCCTCATGGTAAGACTACTATTACTACTACTAGTGCTAATATGTACTGGGATACAGATTCAAGATCAGGATCTTAAGTTAGACTTCGGGCTGTTGATAGCACTGGTGATCAGGGTAGCACTAGACCTAGACATGCTTCTGCAGTCCCCTAGGGTTACCTAGTCACAAAAATGATCAGCCCTGAATCTATTTGTTTGTGAAAGCTGATAAAACTGCTAAACAAATAAAACAGATAGCGCCCGCAGTGCTCTAACGGAAACTGCATTCTTTGCCCCTGTTACATTATGAAATTCCATTCTGATAAACACCACCGATACTGAGATTATCGCACAGAAAGGTGTAATGGAATCCACTGTTTTAAGACTAGAAATACAACAGTTCCTTTTTTTTTTCTTTTTTTTTTTTTGCTGCTAAACTTCATCACATCTTTTTGACACATTCTTTGTCAAGACCAGCAACTTGACGCTGCAAACCAGGAAAAACATAGATTCCTTGTTTCCGTTTTTTATGTGCGAAACCCCCAAAAGTCATATCCTTCCCATTGCAACATGATCCAAAACACACCTCCAACATCCAACATCATTTCCCAGGCTCAGCATGACAAAAAACAATTATTGTAATGGCTCCACTGATGCACACAAGCTTCACCCAGTCATTTCACAGTGCAAAAAGTACTGTAGTGAAAATATTTTACTTCTAAAGGTCAATGGGACACATGAACAGGGATTTTTCCTGAAAGACCATTCTGTGGGGACCTACAAGCTTCACACTGTTACTGGAGTCTGAACTACTCCAAGCTGCAAAATATACAATCTTGAAAATCAATAAATTCTGGGAGAAGAACAAAGAAGAAGAAAATACAACTTTTGAGACTGGAGTGGTGGGTTGCCGGAGCATTGAAGCTTTAATTAATGGTCTTTTCCTGGCAGAACTGGAGAGAGAAAAAATAGCTGTAGCACAGCAGTAGCACATCCATTTCCAAGTCTGCACTTCTGATTACCATACAATAGCTAGGAATAATTGCAAAGTTCCCACATATAACCTTGAGAAACGCTCATCTTGCTGGGTTACTTTGAAGTGAACTACTGAGAGCACTGTTCTCTGTCAGCATTACTAGCAGAACTTAAAAGCTAGTTTTATCTTCCAGGTTTGACCTTCTTCTTTGTGACCAGATATGGTTTTATGTCATGGTAAGAGTCAAGAGTGGTTCCCCAAAATTCTAGCAAAATAAGCGCTGTTGGAGAATTCATAATTGAGTGAGGACAAAGCACAGCTTCAAATGTTTGGGGGTTTTTTTCCCCCTCAAACGGACAATGCACACAAGCACACGTACATACTCAGCAAGCATATGTCATGCAGTGGTATAATGCTTTCAGAATCATTTCCAGGCCTTTTATTATAGAATTGGTGCCTGACTGGACTTGATGCAAAACAGGACTCACCAACCTTTTATCAGCTTGAACACTCCAGGGATCCTCAGCATGAAATAGTCACCACGACATATATTTACAAGGACACCCAGCAACTGCAATGTCCAAAAGGGTCCTTAGCTCCTTTTGAATTCAAAATGACAAAAATTACTATCGCTATAGTAGCATAGTAATTGGTTCAGAGTTTTCTCTATTGGTTCTCCCTCATCTCACACCCAAATTATTAGTAATGATCCATTGGGAAGTCCCAAAAGGGTATCAGATCAAGTGGTGGATACTGCCAGTTGAACTAGAAGTCACCTCTGCAAGAGCCCTAAGGCTGAAGGGATAAGGCTAAACTAATAAGGGAGGTATGAATTAAACAAGCAATCCCCCACTCAGCTTGCATCAAGCTTATTCCACCTAAGACCAGGACACAGTGTAGGTATGGAAAGATTTAATAAATCACCTCACGGTCTCTTCAGGTTAAGGAAATGTTTCTACCAAATACAGAACCTCTAACACATTCTTTAAAGATTATCTTCTCTTTGTTTCTTTTTCATCCTTTCCAAGCAATAAGTACAGCTTAGGGTTTATACACAATTAATACAACTGTCTCATTTGATCCTTTGGAGCAAGGCATTTGCTAAAATTTATTTTTATCTCCAAAAAATTTTGCCCATCTGATATGTTTTCTAACATCAGAAAGCAGAAAACCAGAAACATTTTGGCTGTGTTGTTTCGACTTTTGAAATAAGGCAATTAGCTCAGTTTTCAAAGTGTCTGTGCATACAGCTTCACATTCACAACAGTCTTTGTACGGGAGGTTCTCTTGTGTCTTCACGGCACTAGTTCTTTTTCAACCTCTTCTAGTCAAAAGTAAAAAATCTGGCTTTTCATCCACTTTTTTATGCTTCAGATTATTGATAAATGTGGAAAGCAGCATTTAGAGATCATTTCACAGTCCTTATTACAAAAATAAGAGCATTCTGAAAGAAAGTCCATCAAACACGTTCAGTGAAAGAAAAAGACCACAACCAAAAATGAACACTGAGCAAGTTTTTCCACTGAGTTAGTTTCCAACTTCTTGAAATAAACATGAAATGCTCACTTTTTAAGAAGTGATGCTTCCGAGCAGGTGACTTGTGAGATAACTTCCTACAACAAGGGACAATAACAGGAACCCCAAGGAATTGGGACTCCATTTCTAGGGCGAGACTAACATACCAGAAGTCTTCAATACTTTTAATTCTCGTGGAGTCATAGAAAAGGAGAAGGAAGAAGAAGGGTACATTTAAGGAAAGCTACTAAGGTCACTTGAGGTTGGTTGTTGGTGGAATTATGTTTGTTCACTATGGATATGTCCCACTTACATCCAAAAAAACTTCAAAAATTAATAAAGATAGGTCTATATAAGAATGTTCACAGAATGAGGTTGGTTGTGCTCTCAAAACAGCTACATTTAGGCTGGGCTTTTCAACACAGCCAAAGGAAGCTTGGAGCCTAAATCCCATGGGTGCCAACCTTATTAGCATAGGCTCCTTCAAAATAGCCTAGATTTCTTACAACAACATATATCCATGCCAGTTTTCAAAGCATGTATGCTTCTAGGGAAGAAAAACTCAGTCTTTTTGACCCCATTCAGAAAGATCCTTGAAATGCTGAAAGGTAAACAAAGAGATCCGTTCTGCCTTTTCAAAGTAAAACCAAATACTAAGCCAGGCTCCATTTCTCCTGAGTTTGCATGGCAGGAGGAGTGCATGCAGCAAGGACCACGCATTTTTCAGCTCTCTCAGGGCTGAAAGCATATTCCTCAATCTAACAAAATCTAAGAGTTAGCAACAAGCACATATATTCAGATACTAGGGTTTTTTCCCCCACCACTTTTCACCCACACAAGATTCCCCACATAAGCTGGGTAATTGTTGCCCAAAATGGCAACGCATGCTCTGCAATTATCATTAGAGTTAATTAAAGCCTCTATGCAGTAGGCAGCTTTGAATTGCTGTTTACACTCAAGTCTCTGAACATGCTGCAGGTAATTGAAAGAGAAGCATCAGCCCAATATTGTTGATTTTTTTTATTGGCAAGGGTTTGATAATTTGATTTAGGTCATCACATATTTCTAAAAATAAAAAACAAATTTCCTCTGAAGGCCTCATTCTCCCCTTCAGCACACTCCACTAAGTTATTTTCATGTTTCCATGGCCATTACTGTACCGATGCTTGGAATTTCTGAGAGAACCGGGTCAAAAAGGAGACGATATACCAAAAAGTCTCAAGTGTACAAGGGGGAAATTCTGAAATTCTGCATTTCAGACCACTGGCAGCAGGTACCTATGCAAGGCGCGTGCACCCCAGGACCTCAGCCAAAGTGGGAGGGAGGCACAGAACGTGGCAACTCACTTGCACAGAGTTTCACCTGAAAAACTCCAGGGTTGGAATAATTCACCACTACTTCACAGTCAGAAAAGATGCCGTGCACCCGAGTCCTTCTGCATCTTCCTGGCTGATGGGCACAGTAAGTTCTGTGTCTCCACTGTACATCTAGGATTTCAGCCTCTTTTAAAGGCTGCAGTTCCCAAGTACCAGCCCCTTTCCCCCTCTTACTCTCTAACCTAGTGGAAGATATACCTGACTGATAGTCCAAGTAACATTTCCCTGATTGTATTCACCTTTTCTTTCTCGAGGGTCTTCGTACACATGATTCCCAGCCACCAGTCCTAAGTGTGCAGCCAAGCAGACCCCTACTAGAACAGGGGCCTCATTTGTTGTGCTCCCACTCTGGACAATCAATTGGTGGCCATCAATTTTTGTGAGTCCTGAATAACCTCAGTTTCCGTTTAAGCACAGAAGAACAAGAAGTGCTCAGCACCTCTAACAATCAGGGTAAAATATTTGTCATCAACACTTAGAGAAGCAAGATTTGTCTGAAAGTAGGCAACCAGAATCTCCATCCCACAATGAGGACAGATGTCTCTGGTTTCTGATCTATCCCTGAAACCAGCCCCCCACCTCCCTTCTGCTTACCAGAGTACATGCTTGGGACTCTCTGCCCTATGAAAATTGGTGGTCTGGTTCATAGGGTGACCCCGGTTGGAGGAGGGAGCCCCAGTCTTTTAATTTCTGCTCTGCGCTGAGACTGGTCCCTGCACTGCCTTGGTTCTTCCACCACACAAGCTGAGAAAGAAGTCAAAATTGTTGTGAAGACAACTCCACACCTAAATGCCCTAGCCATTGTTTTTAAAAGCCGACAAAACTGAAGTACACATTCAAGTTTTAACTCACAACTTCAAAACCTGTTCTAGTTACATAGGGGAAAAGAAATACTTTCAAAGGATCACTTGAGAGCACTTACATATGTCTTCTCTGGGGATTCAGTCTTGGCTCACTGTTTTCTATCTTCAGCTCCTTTCCTCCCATTATCCCCAGACAGCACACTTAAGAGCTCAGCAAAAAAACTCCTTCAATGGCTCCTCAGGAGCACAGGTGTCTCTGAATTAACCCTTCCTCTAATTCATGTTTATAAGCTCTATATAGATGCCATACTACCCAAATTATTCATTTTGTGCCTCCCTTTTGCAAAGAAATACTATTATCTTTCTTGTCTCCTGGTGAAGTGGCAGAAAGGTTACAGTTACACCAAAATTTTGCTACCAGCACTGGAAACCTGAGCGGGTACTGCAAAAATATCCAAGGTCAGTCAGCTGGCAATGAACAGAGCCGCTGGCTCCTGGAAGTTTTAAAGCACACTCTTTGAAGTCTGGTGATGCCAGCGTGCTACTGAGCACACGTCTATTTTTGTGCTGAAAGGGATCCTGCCAAAAGAGAACAACGGTCACTTAGCAAGTCTACGACTCCTCTGACCCCACCAAAACTCATTTCCTCTGGACATCCTGCCTTAACCTCCTCAAAATTCAAGCATAGAAGTATAGAAGAAAGCCACACTATGACATACATTATTCAGCCTGGAAGAGACAAAACTGCTGACGACAGCCTCACTGCTGTCATCCAAACCAAACGTTTCAAAAGCAGTTTTAACTAAATCCAGAGAAGATCTGGATTTAGATCTGTGAGGCTGGCATCACCACCTTACAATGACATTAAGAGCAGTAACAAAGAGGGGTCTTGGCACGTGCTTCAAATAACCTCTCACCTCATCCTGAAGAGTTCTGTGACAGAGCGCCCACAAAACCAGAGCTCTGAAGTGCTCACGGAGAGATTAAGTACTGCTCTTATAAGCCCGAGGCAGGTTGGGGTGCTTGGCAGAAGGCTGCCCTCAGGGCTGGAGCTCCAGAGTGTGGGAAACCATCAGAAAGAGCTTTACCAGTGCAAAAACTGGAGGTCAAAACACAGAGCGTCCTGGCCAGAAAGGTCTGACCAAGTCAGCCTGGGCAATCCCAAGCACACAAGTTCCTCTGAGAACTTTGCAGCTCTCCCTGCACCAAGCCCCAGCAGTAACCCACCGCTTTAGAAATGAACAGTCGAGAAGTAAGTGCACAGAATTCACCCAGCTTTCTCAACTTGAAAAAGGAGGGGGAAAGCTTTGCATTAACTCTGCTTCAACCAGTAAGAGAAAAAAAGATTCAGATGTTCTCCATGTCTCTATTAATTTCCTCCTCGGTCACAAAGCTGATCTTCCAAGGAGAAGCTACAGGGAGTGACATAAAAATAAATTAATTTGTAAAAAGTACAGATGAAACATTACCTGGACACAGGAAAGCACTCCTCCAGGAAGATCAAACCCCAGATGCTGCTGAAAATGAAATGAGTTTTAATGAAAGGCAGATCTTAGGCCAGCAATAGATAATCAGAGAGATTAGTGGAAAACTGATCAGATCAAAGTCCCTGAACATGGTTTAGTGACCACCACATCTGGGCACGGTCACCAAAACCTGAAGGCTGAATTCTGTGTTAAGAGGAATCTTCCCCCCCCCCCCCCCCCCCCNTGTGCCTTTAATCAGAGGAGGAAGCAAAGCTGTTTGAAAAGTGCTCTGGCAGGTGCAGGGAAGATAAGCCAGAGGCAGATCACAGAGACAACAGCATTTGGAAAAGAGGAGACCGGGGATTATCACCACAAATACGCATAAGCCCCATTCTTTATAGTAGAGCATGTCGTTATTAATAATACTACTTAACCCTCTTATAGCATTTTAAGCTTTCAAAGTGCTATACAAATACTAATCACTAAGCGAAGGTGCCAAAGAATCCCTTCCATATCCTGCTGATTGCACAGACTGAAAGCACAATAAGTACAACATGTACAATGGCAAACACAGGCCTGAACAATCACCGTAGTTAATAATAATACAAAAAAGATTGTGTTCTAAAGGGAAAGGTATTAGTGTGCATCCATTAGGAAACTATTCTTACCTAGTGCTGTGGAGACAGCACCAGACATAGAGGGAGCAACAGATGCTGCTGGGAGGATGGAGCACGGAGGGGAAATGGAAACACCTACAGGAGATGAGGACAAAAATCTCTGCAAGAGGAGTCCTGGGAAAACTTTGCAGAGGTACTGGGGAGCAAAAGGCGAAGCTAGGGCAAAGATTTGAGAGCAAAAGTAATGTCATTAAATCAGCCAAGAACGAAGGTGATGGATCTTAGCAGTTTCACTTTTCTATCAGGAACAGGGGAAATCAAATAAGCGACTGGCAATTGGAAGGGCTGATCAGGACACAGGCTCACTCCTTGGCAATAGGAATGAGGAACAAATTACATTAATTTTAGGTAATGATGGGAAACTGTTGCCAAATCTGGTGAATACTGGTTAGAAAGCGCCCATGAATTAATCCTGTCTAGTCCTTGAATACTCAAGCTGTCCGGCAGCGCTTTCTGCAGAAGTGCTCAACAGAATGCAAAAAAGGCAAAGTCTGTAATTGTACAGAGTGATCCTTCGTACAGCGACACAGAGAAAAACCAGAATTTCCACTGCACAAATGTTAATTACTGCAGCTGCTGAACACCTCCCAGGAAGGACTGCAGGATCCCACCCAGTCTGTTCAGGGTCACTCTGTGGTTTAAGTACAGGTGCTCTGCAGTGAGGTGAACTCTGCCCTAAGCACCCACCTGAAACCAGCGCAATTAAAAAATGCTTCACCATCTTAAACTGTCTCTTCTACTATGAGGGTACCATAAAACCTAGCATTCTGACCTCAGCTTTTAGTCAAATATAAATAGAAAAGAAAACCTATTTATTGACAAGCACATCTCTATTTCTGATGCCGGAAGGACACAGAGAACCACTGCTCTGTTCCTAAAACAGAAGCTATACGAGCTGCTTGAAAGGCGCAGAACAGAAACTCAAGCGCACTTTTCACGCAAATCCTATATGTCCCGTTCACTTCCCTGCTGGATAATAGCCGTGCTGTCTCCAAGGAAACAGAGGAGGCAGGCCTCAGCAGTGTGTTAAATGGAATTATCTCATTAACATTTATTTCCTGGTTTACTGTTTCACCGGTTAATACGCAAGATGCTACAGCCACCAGACAAAAAGATCCTCTGGTCCATTCTCAGTGGGGAAACGTGTCAAGCAGTGAAGAAGGTGTCCCCAAGCTTTTCTTCACCAAAGCTTTGGTGCAGCATCCTGGCCCACAGTGGGGAGAGAGATAAAAATGCAGAAAGCACAATTCACCGTAAGATTTTCATACCTGTGTACTGATTCTCAGTACTTTTTGTTTTTAAATACTCACATGGTCTATTGAAGTCGTTTGACTTCCAAAAACTATCAGAGGGTCAGAGTTCTTAGTGTGTGCTATCTCAGGGACACCCAAATGAATAAAACAACGAGATTTGTATCTGTGGCTCCTTCTGAAAGTTTTGACCATTTTTTCCCCTTCTCAGCTAAACAAACTAAGCAGGATCCTAGCAAGAGGGAGGAGAAAAGAACTGACAGATGACAGAGAAATAACTCTTAGGAGATGCTGAAGTCTCACCCTGTCATCTGCCTACTGCCAGAGTTTCAGCCCCATCCCATAAACACACACGGCCAAACTCTGATATCTCCAAGATACCGTGTTTGAGTTTGGGTTGTCAAAAACCAGGTTTCATTTACTGATGAAGAATCTCCGACTGACATTTTCCTCATTCACATTGCTGTTTGTATTTGAAAGATTTGCTCCAGGCGTCCAAGTCCAACACACATCAATGTCACTGGGAACGCTCGCATGATCGCCAGCAGGACCTGGTTACACTTCAGCTCCTTTTCCCGCATCACACTTGAAATGAACAACGCATGGCAGAACCAGCTTGCGCTGTGAAGGAAAGTCAAAGCAAATGTCACAGGCACCTGCCTCTCCCATTCACTCTGTCGGAAACCTGGTCAAAGGCTGCCACTTCATACCAAATGAGTATTTCTTATTTTTCTGTTTTGGCTCCTTTGCTCAAGTGTTTGCTCATAATTGCTGCCTCCAATAATTTGCTGATTGTAGCTATCATTCTTAAATCTGACAATATTTCCCAAATCCCTTCTCATCAGATAGCTAGCATCTACACATTTCCGTATGTCTTCTCTGGGATTGCAGAAATACTCTTTCACCTCCCAAAAAGCTAAACACTTCTTTAGCAACAAACAGTAATACCACCAAATTCTCCAAAGCCCTTGAATGTGTTTTGGATGTTTAAAATTCAAGGGAACAGCTGTCAAGTGAGATAATTGTGCTGTCAGTGTACCCAACGAGAGTTAGTGAAATTACCCTCCAATGAATGTATGCTACATAATCTCATAAGTAAAAAAAAAAAAATTTTCCTTATCACATAGAAATGGAGAAAAGATCTGAAATAAGAAACATTTGTCTGAAATCAATGCTATCTGAAAGATGTAGTGAACCAAATGCATTGCTGGAAGCTATGATAAAACAGACACATAGAAGAGGCCAGGTGAGGCTAGCTAACACCATGGCAGCACGGTGCCATCATTTCCAGACTCCAGACGATTTGAGAAAGACTCTGGGGAGCAACTGCATTGTTGTGGCCCTCCAAAGAGCTCGTGGCGTTGAAAGTCCCACCAAAGAGGAGCTGGCTTGTATTGATACCTTTCTGGATTGCAGGATGGGGAGGAAGGACAGACGGTTTGTCCTAACCATGAGTGGGAAGCAGTGATTGCCACGAGCAAGGATGAGCTCGGGAAACCCCACACCTCCTGCCTGCTCAGTTTTAACACGAGGGGAGGGATTGCCTATGCTCCTGATGGCAGGAGCCACCTTTGCGTCAGGAGCAAAGCTGTCCACCATGTGCAAATCCCAGAAGTGCAACCATCTGAATATTGCACTTCCACCCTGCCTGCTCCAATACGCACTACCTTAATGCCCCTGAAACTCAGAATGACATTGCAGAGACATCTAAAGGACCTGTACAACTATTAAGGTGAGAACTGGGGACTGTTAGACACTCATTCCCTTCTTTTCTATTCCAAGTTACTTGGTACAAAGTCGTCCTGACCCGTAAGAGGTAATACCATGCTCAGGTGATACCATAACACAAAAGGAATCCAAACCCCTCAGTTGGCATTGAAAGCTTCAGGACTGATCTCTCAAGAAACATCTTGAAGGACACATTCACTTTCAGGAACAATCCCGAAAAGCTGTAGCAGAGATGAGCAGGGAATTCCTAGACTCCCACAACAAGGTGGACATGGCACTGAGCCAGGGTGACTGAAATAAGATAAGGATCATAGCAGCTCATTAAAACATAAACCGCTCAAATAGGCAAACATTTTGCAATGCAGTCCAGCTTCAAATAAGTGATTTACCAGCTCCAGCTGGAAAAAATCAACAGCAATTTTCACATTTTGTAGAAAACCTTAATCAGGCAAAAATGAGAAAAGCATAAAAATTGGGAAATGGTGCGTGAAATGGCTGCATTTGTCCTGTGGATTTTCCAACAGCATTTGCACACAGCTGAATACTCCCATTGCCCACCCAGGATGAAAGCTCCCAGGCTGCAAGGTAACTTTCATGCTGATATATTTCTCATTATTTCTCATAACACAAAGGCAGAAATCAAGCCTTCTACCTTTCAGGTCTTAAACAGTCATTAACTGTGATTTCTGTTGCATTTCTGTTGCTTCCACTCCCATTGAAACCAGTGACCTGAAGAAAGATTTTTGTCTCTCCGTCACAACTAATCAGTAATGGGACAAGAACAACCTAGAGGCTTTGCAAGCTCACCTTTCCATGTTTTCCCAAGATGCACAAGGTTTCATGAAAGAACATAAAAAGGTCTCATACACGCTAGATACACGGACTTTAAAATGGAGAGAAACACCACCTTCCATCGATGGACACACGGACTGGCCACTGGGACAAGGGGACAAATTGCAAATTAGAAACGGGAGCCGGGATGAGAGGCAGGAAAAGAAGACAAACTTTCATTCTGTCTAAACCTAGCCATAAACAAAACACACCTAAATCAGTGTTAAGTGAGAAGAAGCAGTTGTCTTTCAATAATTTCAGGGGAAAAAGGAATTCTTTATCTGAAAAATTTTGGCAGGTGACAGCTAATGTTAGAGCTACATGCTGAAAAGCAGAGTCAGAACAAGGAGCCTTACGTGGCCCAAATGTCACTGCCCTTATTTAGTCAAAATTTCCATCACATTCAGAGAGTTTGGTCCGGAGTTAGACACCATGCTTTAGCTCAATATAAGAACTTTCATCTCTCTCAATGAAAACAAGGCTACCCGCATTTTTCAGCGAAGCTGCCTTTTGCTAAGAAGTTGGATTTGAATCCAGTTAACTTTTTTTTTTCCCCCCACAAAGATGCCTGCACTTGGTTGAAAAACTGTGGTTTCTCATTGTGGTTTTGGAATAAGTCAACACTTCCTGCCAGAAAAAGGGTGAGGAGGGAGAATAAAATAAAAGACCATTTTCCAACCAGCAGTAAAGCAGAAAAACAAAAGGTTGTAAGTGAACAGCTAGAAAATGAATAATTAGGTATTTCTCTGCATCTCGTGGTTTAATCAACCTAGTTTTCATTGTGCCATCCTCAGGAACATTTGACAAGCGGTGATGAAAAGTTACTCGAAAAGCCTCTTACAGGACAAGCTTCCTTTGCCCGCACCAGCCGTGGAGCTCACAAGCTGTCAGGCATGGGCAGACACCTCTTCTGCTTGCTCGGCAGGATCAGCATGAACGGGTGATGCACGGACTGAACACACACCCGGGAGAATACCGCAAACAGAGGATGCAATGGAGGCACAATGCCATCAGGGCACTTGTGGCATTTCCAGATCGTGGGTGGCACGCTCTGTCGAGATGTTACAGACTGAGCATTTATTTATCTGTAATATCAAGCTGAGCCCAGGAAAAGTGTTGTGCCATGGGCTGCCGCAATCAGTAAGCCCTACAATCTCACGGGCTCTTCTGTTAGAGGTATGCCATACTGACAAGCTAGTAAAAGGTTTAGACCCCTCACAAGCCATCTGCTCTCCTGGATAGGTGTGACCGTGCAGCACATACAAGAGGCAGAAGAAGCTATAATGAGGTCCAGAGCATTTTTTTATAACTTCACAGGCTTCTCTCCCCATTATAGCCAGGTCCAAAACTCCTCCGACAGTTGAGGCCACGTGCAGTTGTGAGATCATTCCCTATATAACCATGTAACCAACATAATCAGTGATTTATAGCTGTTAAGTTCTCCCAAGATATTCCTGTGCCTGGTACTATTAATACTGCTCCATAACTGCTCCTGGTTGGGTCAGAGTCACAGTGCTCGAGGGACACAGAAAGAAAAGGGCAGATATCAGAGTCTTAGTCCCAAAAGACAACTATACCCAAAGCTTCTCTAGCTGCTGACTCTCTGCTTCATTCTCCAACTCCTTTTTGGAGACGCAACTTACTCAACTCCACCTCACCCCCACTGCATGCAACATTTGGACAGTAGCTGCTCTGAAGCTGGTACTTGCTATTCTGCATCAAGCCAGTGGTACTTACTGGCAGCAGCAAATTAGAATGTATGTCATCTAAGCAATTGGCCAGAAGCCTCCTAAGCAAATATTTTAGCTGAATTACTAACAAGATAATTTTGTTTCTCCAAAACATTATTCTTTGCTCACCTACCAGGGCCATTTTCCTTATTAAAGTTTCATGCAACACAGCTATGGTGGTCTGGAAAGACACAGTTTGATGCTATACCGCGAATAAGTATTACACTCACAGAGCTGCTCTTATATCAGCTCAGTTGCCAGTATCTTTTGCTGCCTTATGAATTTTTTTTTCAACAGGTCTTTCTATTCAGTAGAAATTCATTTCAAAGGTTTTGCAATAATACTTTGCACTTTCAGATTTTGAAGACTGGAAAATTTTTCATCTTTGCGAGTCTGGTCTTTTACCAAAAGCAGCTTGTAGACAAAAGACAGAGAAAACAAACTGACAGATGAATAAAATACAAATGACAAAGAAAATGGGTCTGTGGGTGTAGCTTATTCCCAAATAAAAATTCCTTTAAAGCTTGGCCAGATTAATTATCCTATTGTAGTCATCAATAACTTTCCATTCATTATTACAGGCTTTCTGTATAAGACAGCTGTTATGAAAACCTGTAGAAGGAAAGCACACAGCATTAACCTGCCCTTTGTATTGCCATTTCCATGGAATAAGAGAAAGGAGGAGAGAGAGGTCGGACAGAGCCCACAAGAATGCTATGGTAAAGCAGCCACTCTTGAAGAAGTCCCAGGAAGCCAAACAACCAAATGAACAGACATAATGAGACAAACGGCTACCCAGGAAGATTTGCATAAATGCCTACACAAATTAAACATTCGTAAAACCAGAAGGTACTTTTCCACCTTGGAGGTGGCTCAGTATCCTTGCGCGGTTCCATACCCCACACGGTCCCCATTGGACCCAGAAGTTAGGGGAAATGCTGCAGAGCACCGTGGGGGACAATCCAGACCCTCACCAGAAAAAAGAAAAAAAACCAAACCAGTTCCTAAATAAGTCTGGAGCAGCATGTGCTGCTGGTCACACACCACCTGGTCTTCACACCAGCAAGGGGAAATCAGTCTACAGGTCTGGATTCTCTCTTAGCCAGAGCTACATAGCTTTTGAAGCTTATAGTGCTGAAGGGAACATACTTCTCTAATTTATCTGACCATTTCTGCAGAAACACTGGGCTTGTTTTTTGTTTTTAAACTATCATTCTGCTCCGGTTTTCCTCTTCCTTATTGCTGCAAACTATATATGTCCCAACAGGTGGCATTACAGATCGAAGCTTGTGGTCTTTCATCCACATGACTACCTGGCCAGGGAAAAGCGATCTTAGAAGAATTTATTTCTCCTATCCCTTATCAGTGGAAAGCAGGTGCAAGAGAAGCATTCATAATCACAGAGGGACCTTCAGTTTGGAAAACTATTGCTTCTCTCATGGTGTAATTGATAACCCTTATGTCTTAGATTTGGTTACTGAAACTACTCAAATACACTTAGGGTGTTGCAGGAATATAAAAGCAGAAATTGTCTATATGTGTGTCCATATGTACATCTGTGGACATATATGTATTTCCTCTGGAAATTTCTAGGCTGAGCTTCAGATCAGTACATTTAACTGAGAATTTGATTTGTGGTAACTAGCCCATAATATTAAAAACAAATGTATTTATGACTGTCTAAAGTATATATGGAAGATTAACAGCCCTGCAAGAGGTGCTGGAGCTGAGGAACTATTCTTACCGGGAGTCCTGAAAAGGCCTTCACCCTTAAAGCTGCCAGAGACCTCCCACCCCAAAACCTGCTGACAACAGGCAAGATAAAGCATCGGAGGGAGATAAGAAGAGCTGGCTCTTACAGGGACCTTTTCCCAGTGCCTGACAAGATACACAAGCGCTTTGAAGGGCGGCCCTATACTTTGGACAAGATGCTGCTATAGGTCTTCCAGAGACTCAAAGTGACACACATTTTCTTCTTAATCGCTCTTTGCTAAAAAGATTCCCATTTGTAATTGCTCTTTGCCATCTCATCCCATAGGGAGTACTGACAGCAAAAAAGTTCTCTACTTATGCAGGAGAGGCTCATGATGTTAAAAATACATGGCACATTCTCAAGTCTTCACAAGCCCTCGCTGTCAGATGGATCTTGGTTCCCTATCAATAAAACCAAAGTACTTTCTTTTCAAATCAGTCTTTCTCCCCACTTTCCCTCCTCCCCTACGTAAATCTGAAGACGCAACCACAGGCTGCTGCTGCACCGGTCCTTCGCAAGGAAAAGAGCTACTTAAGTAAAGTAAATAAATTACTACCAACATCTTTCTGTAGTATACCCTAAAGGTCCTCCCTGTCGGACATCTTCAAACACACAGCCAGTTCCATTCCATTGGAACTGGAGTCACAATTTATTTGAACACACCCCCAAAATCAGAGTAGTCTTTCATCATCATCTCATGCCTAATTCCTTTTCCATGTGATTTGCATTTCCTGTATTTTGTCCCATTAACATTTTATCGTGGAGCACAGAGAGAGCATTTGAGCAGCCAAAGCCAGACAAAACCCATGTGTATTCCAACCAGAGAAGATGGATTATACCTCAGTGTAAGGACTTGCATAACTGCAATATGATTGTATTTAAATACCCCTCAGGTTATTACAAAAGTACTTTGGTTGGCCAACAGAGGTCTTCCAGCACTGAATGGGAGTGCAGAGATCTGCACATCGTGGGACATAAGAGGAAGAACCATACGGCAATTAAAGCAGCTGCTACTGTAGAGCTGCAGAATGAGGAGGGGGGAAAGAACCCCCCCCACACCTTTACGGTTATTCCCCAGTAGCCATACAATAATCCTGTTCTCTAATTAGCAGGCAATTCAACCCCAGTAACAAACAATATAACACTTCAAATACTTTATTCTTGTTCTCCCAGCAGGGACTCTACAGGGATTAAAGTCATATTTGAAGATAAAGAAAGAAAAGAAAGAAAAAAAATATATGCAATGACAAATTGGAGGAGATCCAGAAAAGAGAAGGAAAAGAGACCGAAGACCTAACCTGACAGGAGAACAAACAAAAATACCTGGCAGAGCTAAAGAGAAGGTTTGAAAAGTAAAGTGAAATGTTTAGATAGCAGAGAGGCTTAATGGATTAGATGCTCTTTCTGGCAACACGAGCTTTAGCCCAATTAGATAACACACCTTACCCACAGCTTCATTAAAGCCAGAATTGAGCCTTTAGGGGAATAAAGGAAATCAAAATATTTGACAACAGGAAACCAACCAAGCAATGAACTACCAAAAAATCCCCATTTGTTTTCCAGTCCCAGCTGACTTTCTTCCCAGAGCATCTCTGGAGGAAACTCTCCTTCCCACTAAAGTCAACAAGACTCTTTCAATATACGTCAAGACCCTTTGGGCCCTCAGCTTTGTGGAGCCAGATAATCTCTGAAATAAAGCTTAGAGCCACTGTATTGTGGCAAAGCCTCAATGCACAGGCTGGGACTTGATAGATCTGTAAACTACCATCATCAGGAGAATAAGGAAACTTGATTCTGGGAGTAAACAGGATTAATTTTGCAGTGATGAGTGTCAGCTGGAAGAAAGTGGTTAAGTGTTTGTTTTTTTTTTTTTTTAAAAGATATATGCAGAAGAGAGCCGTGCAACAGAACATTACCACAGGAATGAAAAGAAAAAACAAAAAGTGTCTTCCACACCCTAATGTTAATTTAAGAGTGAAAGGTTTAGGAAAATATTACAGCATATGTGAAAAAAGGACTCTGAAAAAAGCTCCGTTGCAGATTAAGCATCAATGCACAAGCAGGAATACACCTACAATGCCAGAAACTCCAATACTAACCAAGTTTGTAAAAATTTGCAAGCTCTTCTAGTATTAATGAGCTATTCCACTCATGGAAGTCTCCAAATTCAAAGCAGTTTGCAGACCGGATTAAATCCAACCAACAGCAACAGATTAATATCAAGTCACCCCCAGACTTCCTTCCTAATATGCTTAGATGGATCCCATCACTCTTATTCCAATGTCTGGGGGCACAGAACTATATCTGTGTCACCAGAGATATATTTATTAAACAAAGTTATGATAGACAGAGTGACTTAATCAACATCATACTATAAACCTCATAAGAAATATCACCCAAGTTCCACATACTTATCCTTCTCCCTGCAGAATACGGAGAAAATAGGAACTTCAAAGCACATCTTGAATGCTAACAAACTTGAGCTACTATGGACTGAAGGAAAACACTCAACTAACAGTCTCTATTCTCTTTGCTCCGTTCTTCACACCATATTTCATTGCTGCAGGACTGAAACCAAAGAGAACCAGGGTCCCAGGAGGAGGAACGGTACCTGGGGAGAGGCTTCAAGAGGATCTGAAGAACCAGTGGAGAGATGAGAGAAACGCACGGGTGAGCCACTCAGCAGAGCCCTGGGGTAAGCAACAGCTGTACGAATTGAGCTGAGCTTCTCTTCTTTATTCTCCCTCCTTAAAACCAGCTGAGTTGGGAATTCAAACATGGCCCATGTCAGGGAGGAGGTGGTAGTGTTTGCTGATCAGTATCTAACATAGCAGAAGTAACAATTCTCTATTTTTATTCCAGATCCTCTTACCAATGAGAAACATGTGTTCATCCTAATAGTCTCGACATCTTGCTGTTCTGGTTATTTAACGCACAAGATTGCTCACAAGAGCTGGGCTTCATTTTCCCATTCATTGTTGTAGGGCTCCTCAGAAACGCCAGGCTGCTGGCAGCGCTTTGTTTTGTTGTTACAAGAAGAGAAAGCACCGCATCATTTATGCTGGAAGAACAAAACACTGTCACAGAGACTTTTTTTGGCCACAATAGCTGCCTAGAAAGCTGTCAGAAGCAATTTTTTGTCCCTTAGTTAATCTGCACCAGGAAAAGGAGAAGGGAGGGCAGAGTGGTGAACTTGCTGCTAATAAATAGATGAGCATCCACCTCTCTGCTGCTGAGAAATCCTTCCCATCAACATGTGCAGCCCCGGGCAGCGTGCTGGTCCCCAGCCTGGCCTGATTAACACC
This sequence comes from Fregata magnificens, assembly GCA_013389945.1. NCBI lineage: Eukaryota > Metazoa > Chordata > Aves > Suliformes > Fregatidae > Fregata > Fregata magnificens. Next base: position 46,380 of record WAAD01005322.1, read on the forward strand.
AACCCAATGCTGCAGGTGCCTCACACTGTGATTAATTAGGCATATGCGGGTCGAACTCCTGGTGCACACTTGAGAAGGCATTAGCTGACATCACCTGTGATGCTCCCAGTTGGGTCCCTGTCTCCTAATAGAGCCCCTTCTGTTCTTAACAGCCTAGCTGCTCGGAATCAGAAGATGCAGTAATTGTTTAGGGTCCAATCAGCAGGAAAATTTCATTAGTTACATAGATGCAGGCTATGCTCTTTACAGAGGCCAGGAGAAAAAAAAATCCCCAGGATTATTTAAGGAATATCTAAATGTTCCTCAGGCACCTCTCTGAGTGGCCTTTCTGACCAAGCTGTGTGATTCAGAGGCATTAAGGTCATTAAGTCCTTCCCAAAAAGGCTTCCCATAAATAGACAGCATGGGAATTCAGGGTCATAAATTAAAGGTTTTTCCTGAGAGGCTGCAACAGGAGCCTTTGGGCACCTGATTGCTTTTGCACAGGAGCAGGGGAGAGGAAAAGAAGGGGTTTACATGATGGGTACCTCCTCAGGAACATGACCAGTGGGTAAAGCCGTGAGGCTGCCTGTTTGCAAGTGAGCAGAGGCGCAGCCGGAAGACCTCCTGTCCTGTAGCACCCGGGACTTTGGGTACAGAGCCTCCAATCAAGCCGCCCCATGCCTCGGTTTCCTTCATTTTGAAAACAAAGCTAAACATAATTTTCTGCATTTAGAAAGTTTGCTAATATCCATAAGAGAAGACTTCTTAAACTTAAGGGGATGTATCTCTCCTAAAGTTTTTGTTTTGTATTTTTTGTAGAGTATTTGGAGCCATTTCCTACTCTTACAAAAATTGCCTCTCTGTAACTGGGTAAGACAGCCTCTAACAAGTCAAGGTCTTCTGCTCTGCCACATCTCTTATTTTTCTATGCATGAAAATACTACTTGCTGTTTTTCCTCTCTCTATTCCTGTTCTCTGACCAGAGGGATTGGGCTTCAATGATTCTTTTGAATTTATTAATTTTATTTTACTCTTCTACTCTGTTTAAGGTGGGGTCACTTGGAGCTTTCAACCTCTCCTTCCTTGTTCCTGTCTCCCATTGATGGGCACCACTCCCAAGCTTGCATTTTGTTATTCTTCCCCACCACGTCACTCAGACTCAGGCAGCAGCTCCCTGGTAACCTGCTCTTATTTCTGTTACTGATATAAATGAAAAGTCCGCAGTTTTATCTGGTCTGTGCCCAGAAGCTGCAGCTGGATCCATTTCGACATGGAGATGCCCGATGTGGTATGAGATCCGTGGTGGATGCTCCTGCTCCTTCCTCCAGCCCCTTTAAAGCTGCACTGCAAAACACTCACGGACAGGGAGCAGCCCAAATTTGGAAGACACCTGGTTGCCCTTTACCGTTCTGACTGCTTGCCACTAGTAAGTTCATTAGCAGAATTTTGCAAAGCTTTTTTAAAAGACCTTAAGGCACTTTATAAGAAGGTATGCCATTTTAGACTCCTAAGCTTTTTATTACCTATAAGCCGCTCAAGTAATAAAGTCACACTAGTTCCTTAAAGGAGTTTAAATCATGAACATTTAAGCCTGTAACAAGAGTAGAAAGGAAGCCAATCTGAATTATCAGAGTTTCTTTTTCTTTTCAGTTTGCTGTTTGAAGAACAGTTGGAGGCCCCAGCATCTGAAGACCTGCACAGACTGACTTCAGGCTTGGAATTCAGCACAACTAACAAACTAGACTACCACTCAAAGAGATCCAGTCCTTGAGAGAGGACTGTATTTTAAAATAGATTTTTAAAAAAATAAAAAATGAAGTATAGCAAGGCAAATTCTCTGTATAGAATACCTTCTTTGACTTCAAAGCCAATTTACAGGAAACGAGAATCTGGCTCATTGTTTTCTCCAACTCATGTTTTCATCCTTTACCGTCCCCAAACTTAGACCAATTATCATCTCCAACAGGTTGTCAAAAACCTTCCTATTTCCTCTTGCAATTACTGTTGTATATTTTAATAACTATCTCTGCTAAGCAAATTGGAGGCCCCAAGCTATTCATGCCCTGACAGCTTGTGAGTTCTGCATGGGAACAGGATGTGTTTTTCTGAGAAACATAACGAAGTTCTTAGCAAGCAGCACCATGGTGATACGCTACGAGGAATGCACTCCACGCACCCTCCAAAGCAAGCAAGCGGTGCTGCACCCCATCTCTAATGGCCAGCTATGAACTTGGAGCCATTATAAGTAGAGACCATGAGTAGTTTGTCAGCAATCTAAGCAGGAAAGTTAGCAGATGAAGATGATCATTGACTTCTAACTCAGAGTTAAGACCTAGCAGCAAAGCTTGAGATGCTAGTAGCGTTGTCCCCCATTTGTGTTGCAAAGCAATCATAAATATCAGGTGGGAAATGGACTTAACTCCTCTCTGACGGGAAAGAGAAGCCAAGTGGGGCAGGGTCCCTGGTCCCACCACGATTTAATGTATGTGCATGTGTCATTAACAACATCCATCAGCAACTCAGTTCCTCAAGGACAGATTAAGCCAACGGGACAAATGCCTTCCCACAACACTAATAGTCCATTTTCAAACAAGGGTTGCCAGTCTTCAGCCATGCTGCAACTGCCACACCGTTCCTTGTGGGCTTTATTGTTCTGCATCTGGGAAGTCCTGACTAAAGAAGGGGACTGGTGAGAAGAATTCATGTTTTCAGCAAGTTATCAAGTTACTCGGGCATACAGGTGCCAGCATTATTGCAGCATGCTGGAATTTTTAGCTCTCCTGCTAAGTTCAACCCTGGCTGGGTATTGTGTTACTTTTGAGTTCAAGAGCAGAGCCTTGCCCAGAGACAGAGTCTGACTTAACCAAAAACTTCCCAACTGATCAGAGGCAAAGGGGAGAGTAGAGGACAGCTCAAAGTCATGATGGTGAAAGCCCTTCCAGTGGAAAGGAGAAATAGCCAATTAAAAAACCAACCAACCAACCAAACAAAAAACCACCAAAAACCCTCCCACTTTTCTTCACACTTTCCTTCATTTTTGTTCATTAAGGAAATACTACTGCTTCAGAGTGAAATACTATAATAAGAAAATACAAATGCTGTTCTGACCAAGGCAAATGACACCTGATAATGAAGGCACGTCCTTACATTGTTTGAGGCAGCAAACAGTTTACAGGTAGCACAACCTGATCGTGAGACTAACCCGATAAGCACTTTTCCAGCTCATGCACTTGATAAGGATTGTATTATCACCCTTCTCTTCAGTATTGGGGAACCAGGTTACACCATTGCCACTCGCCAGGGACACATCTGCAGGACTGGGGATGGAGAGCTCGAGGTCCTGCCTGGGGGATGCTGCGTAAATGCGGATGGGAGGGGGAGCAAATAACTCCCTCTGCCCCAGGAATAACTGAGGGTGATTACACTTCCTCCAGTGGCTGAGCCCGAGGGACATAAGCAGAGAGCAGCCATCCCTGGTGTGCCATGGGGACACAGCAGGAGCCCATGGAGGAGGCTCCGAGCCCGGCTGAAAGCTACGGCGGTGATGGCATGCAGGGCTGCGCCCCACCATGCACACCCTATTCAATTAACTGCCTGCTCCCCCAGGAGCACAGCACAGAAATGGAGTTTCACTGACAACAGAGGATCTTTCTCAGTCAAAATGAAGAGTACTTAATGTCTACATTAGAACTAAAGATGCTTTTACCTCACAAAATATAAATCCTTTGACATGGGAGCAGCTGACAACAGTACAAACACAGGGGTAGATGGCAGGGGTGGGAACTGCTAGCAAGCATAGATTTATTGATATTTAGTTTTTGCTGTGAAAAAACCCAGGCAAACACAATTTTCCCCACGTTGTTTCACCTGCTTTAAAAACGAGAGAGGAAAGCAGCCAATGGACCTGCCATGCCCACTCCCTCCACCACCAGGACAGCCATCCCCATGCAAACTGTGGGTCGCTCTCCCCGATTGCATCATTTGTTTATTTTGGGTGCATCACAGCCCCCATCCAGACTGTTGTGTGTTGGTGTCAGGCTGATGGACATAACATTACCGGAGCCAAGCAAAAAGCGCGGGAGAGCCCCCCGCTCCCGTGCACCCTGCTGCCCTGCACCTCCCGCAGGCTGCCCCCTCCGAAAACACTGCGGCACCGAGACCTCCCAAAGGCTCCAGTGGGTTAAAGGGAGCCGCAGCCTTCAGACCTGTACTGCTAAATAAGAGAAGGTCAAGGACCAAGCCGTAACTCCAAATTAGCACCTACTGCCTCAGGCCTCTGCTGCTGCGGGCTATCCCCTCCTACGGCAGGTTTGTTTTGCGGAGACCCAGGTCAGGATACACAAAACAACACTTGGGTGTGAAATAGAAACTGAGCTGTGCCCAGATGTACATGCAAAAATAAACACACCGAGGAGAGCATGAACGCATGTGTGGCTGCTGGAGATGACTGATGCTGGGAGGGGAAAGGCAGAAGCCGGGAATGCAGACCGGGAATGCAGACGTGGTTTTGGTACCTGGTGCGGTGGTGACTTCTGCTCAGGCTTTGGCTAAGTCACTTCACCGCTTTGCTCCCCAAATGTAAAATGGAGAAAAAAAAGCCACTGCCTTCTCACACAGGGAGACCATCAGGAAAAATACAACAATTATTATGAGGCTGAATACGATAGAGTTTGGAAGCATGTAATTATTTTTAAAGGGCATATTTTCTGAGACTGAAATGGGATTTCAGAAGTATTACTGTGGAAAATAAAAGAGCCCCTGTGTGCCACTATTTTAGTCTGCTTCCCAGCTTGAGGTGATGCCAGTGTACCTCCTGAAAGCACCACCCTGGCACACAGCAGTTCGCCCTTGCTATGGCAGGCTCTGCAAGCACTCCGTTTGGTCACACGCATCATCTGCTGGCCTTCGTAAACATGCACACAAATTGCAATTTTTGTTTGCAAAAAGGCTTGTGAAAGATGGAAATATGTGCAAATATAACACATTACCATGTAAACCTTCATGCTGGAAGTGTTAACCCCAAGGCTTTTAGAAAAGAGCAGAGAAAAATCAAGAGTTTCGGTCCAAGGGAACGCCCTGCGGCTCAGGTGGTCACTCGCAGACCACAAATAATCGTCGGCACAGTCCAAGGAGAGAAGTCTGCAAAAGCAGCTTCTCCACAGGCCTCTGGCAGAACTGCTGGGGAAAAAGTTGGCAGAGCAGATCCTTGCCTTGCCAAGTCTTAGTCACTGCTGTTAGCCCCCTTCAGCCTCACGAACACAAAGGTCACCCAAACACTACTTCATAAAGAATGAGCAAAGTGCCAAGTCCAAAGCTGTGACATATTTCATTTCGTTCGGTACAATCTATTTACCTTGGGTTTTTTGTGGGTTTTGTTGTGAATCAGAACAGAATTGAATCCAAAGAAAAATAGAGAACATGCATCAAGCCCTGCTTTAAAGTTAATTGACTGATGTGAACACCTCAAAGTGTTATGCATCAGCCTAAAAGGGGGCCTTTCTATAGAATGAGTCATTTTAATTCAGTATAGTAATTTCAGTATTCTCATTTAATGCCTTTTTTTCTTCTTTCTTTTTTTTTACCACTAAGAAAAGCACATCTATTTAGAAGTTACAGCTGAGTGACAGCCTTTGTCTAACCTTTACTATCCAGGACATTGGTGACTATGCATTGGAGACAGCCTTACTAACCAGCAGCAGCTCTGGAAGGCATGGGCAAATGACAAATTCGGTCTTACCCAACATAAGTCACCTTTTACACCTAGTCCACAGACACCTTTCCTAGAATCAAGCATGGCTGATTTCAGTGGCTGCAAAAATGATCCCTGATTCTTGCTGTCTCAGTTTTGACGCTGGTCCCGCCCGTATGCATGTCTGATGAGGGACGGAAGATCTCATGGAAACCCCCCCGATCCCTCCTGGGGCAGGGGGTAAAGCAGCAGACCAAATAATTGTCCCCCAGACTAGACACACTGATATCAGGACATTTGGAGTATTTTGAGAAGAGAATGAGAAAAACTGAGGATTAGTGACAGATACCCAACAGAAATTATCAACGGATAACTTCTCCTCACCCTGAAGCACATTTTACAGCCTTCTTTTCAGGCTTCTCTAATGCAAGAAAATTTCACTAAGGAACCAGCAGTTTGTTTCAAAGTGCAACTAAGTCATAAACTAGTCCAACTGCCTCATGTCAGATGAATTGTGACACTTTGCATTTTTGCATGTTGAAACAAACTCTAAAAAGCTCCGTGCTAACCATCAATCAGGAAACAAATTGAATGAGAAACAAAGCAGCGTGCAAGAAATCTCGCATCTTCCAGGAGCTTCCAGCCCCATGAGGGCACACGGGGAGGAAGCTGACGCTGCTGCAAAGTTAAAAACGGGAGGGCACCCGCTGTGGCCAGTCGGCCAGAAACACTCGCATTATATCACTGCGGTTTCTGAGCCGAGAGTCTGAGGAAAGGCTCGATCGCGCCTCACCTAGCTGAGGACTCAGCATAATGTCTCTCCCCCACTCACGTCCTTCTTAATAAAGTACCTGTCCAAAAGTAGACATAGCAGAGAGGATCATTCTTATTAAAGAACTGCTACTACATCTGACAGATGTATTATGCCAAAGCCACAGTGAAAGACATGGAAGCCTTTTAAAAGTAAATAATAACACCATCCCCCATCACCGCCCCCAAAATATCTGGGAAAACACAAAGGACCGAAGAACATTTAATTCCTTGAAAGCACTCCACCATATAGCCACTATAGAGCAAGTGGGTTTTGTTTCAAAACAGAAGTTTCTAGTAAAGATGGACATTTAAAGATATTTTAGAATTATTTTCATAGGAAACAAGACATCCAAACCTGGAAGCAATGTTGATTTTGGGTCAGATGTTGTAATTATGTCATTTACATTTACGTTTTCCAAGTAGCTCTATTTGATTTTTTTTTTCTGGGTGCAAGCAGTCAACTTACAGGTCAGGGGACACTAGCAGCATGGTATCAATAGCTGGTGTTGACAGAGATAGAGGTACCCATTAAGGACTTTAATTGGCTATCCATAAAAACAAGCATTGACAAGAAAGAGAAAATACATTGCTTCTATATGTTTTCAACATTATCTTCCTTTCCTGTCCTAATGCCCGTTCCACTTAGTCTCCATGTGATGCTTCCCCCAGCAGCTCTGTGGACACGCCGGTGTGATGCTAACATTACCCCTTGCCCAGAACAGATAAGGTCTCTTCGCAGCTTGTATTGACTAAAGCTGCACAAGAGACATTGGAGATAAGCGGTTCTGAATCGAGTGGGCAGGGAACTGTTCAGAGAGTGGAGCAAAAATATGCCTGAATTCCCAGAGGGCTCTGAATGGTCACAAATCAAAGCAGAGTTGATTTACATCTTGACCCACAGCAGCAAAGTGACTTTGAACAAAACCAAAACCAAACCAAACCGAAAAAACATTCATAGCGAAGCCATTCGGGCAGAAAAACTTCTCAGCTGCTCCTCTAGCACTTGAGAGCACTTAAGACTCTGCCCAAATCTGGGGAGACCCCCAGAAATCACAGAAGCCCCACAGCATGGGAATGAGAACAACGGCCTCAAACTCAATGCAGAAAGCTCTTCCGCTGCCTGAACCAACGCCCGCCAGGAGGAAAGTGATTTAATGCAAACGGGAGAGAACCACCACAACTTTGGGATTGCGAGGAGCTAAACCACAGCTATGGGGTTACAGAAGGAAAAGAGCAAAGGAAGGAGGTGGTTTCTGGCAAAGCACCAGCCTCTCCCTCCACACCGGCCCTCTCTGCTCTCATTGAGACGGCGAGACACGGGCAGACTGTGGAATTCCTCCTGGCTGCCCTGCTCCAGCCTAAGCCACCCAGTTTAAGTAGGTTTTAAGGCCAGAAAGGTGGTGTTTTCATGGCAACCTAACTACTAGGCAATAGCAATCTTACTGTTAAATCCTAGTGAAGTGAAGGCAGCTGGAGAGGGTTTCCTCTCCTGCTTTGACAGTAAACCACCAGTATCTTATTTCCAATAATATAGGGGCTTTAAGACAGATTTGCCATTCTGCAGAGAAAAGACCCTGTTTTTTCCAGAGTTGAAGGCAAACCTGCAGAGGAACTGCTCTTTGAGAGGCAGCATGAAGATGTAAGGATAAGATGGTTTTCAGAAGAAGAGTTAAAAGTAACACTTACTCGTTTGGCAACCCCAGCAATCACATTCCTTCCTACCTGTGATAGTTTCCTTCTCCCAACCCCATGCTCATTCCTTCCAGCCACATCCTTTCCCCTTGCCATCACTGAAGTCAATGTTACTAGCATGAAGGCTAATGCAGGGCACATTTTAAGCCCAAACTCCTGAAAACAGAATCCTTGTCTTAGTTCCAGTGTTGACGATGATGAAGGCAAGTTTACCCTGCACAGCAAATAGCCAGTAGTAGGGCATGGGAAGTCCAAGGCTCCCAATCAACCCTATGAATAATACATTCAGTAAGAGTATTAATTCACAAGTTTAGATATGAGGAAATTGCACTCTGCTCATATAACACACGTGGCCATAAAGAAAAGTGGCAGTACTTACAGGTAGTAAAACTCACTCTCTATTTGAAAACAGCTGCACAAACTGCTATTTGAACTATTTCTCGTAAAGTATTTTTCCTTCTATGGAAATAATTTTACCTCTGATGGAGCTGAAAGAGGCACCAGCCCTTCTCCCTCACCCATTGCACCAGCTAGAGCCCTACATGGGCATATAACAGACCAGGGTAGAAAAGCGCTGTTTTTCACCCCGCACAACAGAGGTGACTGCAGTGGGCACAAGCCCCAAGGAAGAGGGCCCAGAGAGATGTCAGAAGCACCAGCAGTTTTGGGGAAAACTCAGTGGCCTGTGACCTGGGTTGAGTGGGAGCTAAACAGAGGCAACATGGAGCAACCTTAGATGCCCAGATGAGAGGATCCCAGAAACTCATAGTATTAAACTCAGCTCCGCCAGGGAGGCCATTCTCCCATAGAAACATGGTAGCATATTTTGCAAGTTCGTACCACATCTAGCCTCCAGCACGCTTGTGAACGCACAGCGCTTTTCAGGAAGGCTAACCTCGACGTTCAGCAAACCATGTCAGCGATCGCAATGCCCTCCCAAGCTCCCCGCACAGATCCATCTCCCCCTCTTCCCCAATTAAAGATTTTTCTCATCACCCCATTTCTCCTGAGTTAACAATGACACTCAGTGGCCAGGAGGATTCCCTGCAGTCTATACTGATGCCACAGCGTCCAACAGTTAATATTCGTTATATATTACACACAGTAAATGTCTTCCATGAGTTTCAGGATCCTAAGGCAGGACTCAAATTATACGGAAAGATCAAGGAAGGAAAGGCTTAAGAAAAAGGTGAAAGAAAACCATAATCTTTTTTCCAATTTGTGCAGTGACCTGGGAAATATTTTCCATCAATCCACATCCAGGCTATAAAAAAAGTGGACCAGAGGAGGCAAAGGCAGGTCTAGATCAAATCATTAAACAAGCACATTCAGAGAACATGTTGTCAAAGCAAATCACACTGCTAACACACAAATCCAAACCACAAGCTGAAGAGTTAGGTATTTATAATGTAAAACACTTGTTCTGTTATCCTCTCCCACCTCCAAGGATGGACGCAAAACAACTGTATAAAGTACAGCTTGAAAATCTGCCTCTGGAGCTTTGTCCTGTTGCTTTCTTGACACAACAGAATTTTTATCTGCGCTTCAGTTCTGATTAAGTCGGAGCATGATGGATAACCAAAAGAGGATCAAAAGAAAACGCTATTGTGCATGGACAAATAAGTGATAAATAATTTGAGTCCATTCCCAAACAGCATTTAATCAGGAGGTTTGAAGGATTCCTATACATCTTTCCAGCAATACAAATCGCACTGGTACGACGCCTTTTAGTTTTGACCTAGACATCATACTGCTCTTTCAATGAATTAAACATTTGATTTACAGCATTCCTGTGCTGAAAGAAAAACAAGTAATTACATATCACACTTCAGCCACTGTAACATTAGGTATTTCCTAGAATCTGTTTCTCATAGTAATTCTCCTCTTCCCTGAAGAGCTGTGCTTATTATTTTTCAGGAAACAGTCTGACACTTTCTTTTTCAATATATCAATTCTGGACTGTATCTTAGGCAGATGCACAAAAAGCCGGAATTATTCTTTCAAATTATTTTACAATGTAAAGCACACGTAATTTTAAGTGCACGCATATGCTGACAGAATCTTAAACCATGTATTTTACTCCTTCTAACAATAACAATTCTGCTCATTTAAGATTGCTCACTTCCCTTTGGACTAGAATATTAACGCACCACAAAGGAAAAGGGTTTCCATCCTATTTATTTGCAAAGGGAATTCATTTAAATGTAACACAGGGTTTTGTTTTTTCTCTTATCGTTGTGGCATAACTGTGTTTTCAATCATTCCAGTGAGAGCACCAATAAGATATACCTTATTATTAAACATTATTACAGCTGCCAAGTCAAGCACTCAAAAGACAGGAAATACAAGAATTCAAGTTTGGCTCCCAGCATGTATACATTATGATACTAACTTTATAATAAGATCTGCCTTTGAGTGCTCTGAATTTTTTATGCTCAGAACTGCACCCACAGAGCATAATTTAGGCACCCTGAACCCACGCCGGTGATGCCGGCGCCTCTCCCTTGCCTACAAGCAGGTTCAGGGACTAACCTGACCGCACTGAGTGAGTATTTGTGAATGTCCACCACGGACTACTGCTGAAGGAACATCAGCAAATAAGACACCAGAATATCAAACAGCATACTCAAAATAAGGAACATATCACTAGAAACCATTTGGGAATGCCATCATTTAAGCAGCTTCCCCAGCATCACATCAGAAGTCAATATAATTTGGAGGGGAACTGAACTAGCACAGGGGCTCCCTGCAATGAAGCACCCTCGAGTCACCCCACGGGGATGGCCCGTGTGCCATCTAGCCCATGATAAGAGCCACAAAAGACTCAAATACACTTAAGGACAGAATTTTAGAAGCATTAATGGCTGAGGTTGAAGAAGGTTGCACATACTCAGAATAAACTACCACAGTTCCGCACCGACAAGCAGATTGCATGCCCTCGCAGCCACTGGGCCTTTCCTGGAGCTAAAGGCATTTTATAATTAGATCCATCTCTTTAAGATGAATAGCAGCCTGGAAAATATCATCCTTAATCCTCGCCCTTCCTCCCCATTTACCATTCTAATGATGGAAAAGTAAATTAAAAAGCTCCAGTGTAAAGAAGCATGAGAGAAATAGGGGATTCTACCTCCCATAAAATATTAATCAGATTCACTGACAAAAAAGCATTTCTGATTATTAAACAGACATTTAAATTACAACTCAGAATGACTCCAGCTGCCAAAATAAGAGAACTCAATTTTGCAAAGCTCCAACATATTAACATAAATCCCTGCCAGATTCATCAAGTAGGAAAGCCAGCAAAATGACCCAAAGTGTGACTTTTGCCCACAGTACTCAGCTTCCCTAGTAAGGCTCATGCAGGATTTACACCAGTCAGGAAGGAACTCAGCTTTTTACAAAGATTTGCCGATGGAAATGCACTGCATGTAAGCCTACTGCCTCAGTTACATAGGGCATACTAGCCAAGCAGGTCACTTTATTTACATGGCAAGTGCTGAGCATTTAATTGCATAGCAAGACCATGCTATCCAGGAATTATAGGCTACCTGCCAACTAATTATTTCTTCTCTTTCCCCCATCATCAAGCCTGCAGCTGCTACATAACAGTGATCACACTTTGACTTTATTCAAACAACGTACAATAAATATGCACTTAACCAAGAAGTCTATTTAGCAAATAATAGCTGCTATTAATATTAATGGCAACTACATGTGCATATTGCTGGGAAAATTAGCGCGTATGGTATTTACTTACTAAGACCTGAGAGGGTGTTGGAAAGCAAACGAAGGTCAGTCAGAGGTTAAACTTGTTACTCAGGCCTTGCTTAGCTTAGATAGCCCAGCAAATGGCTGGCTCAAGCTCAGAAGGCTCTTGTGGAGGTATCCCATCAGGTTTCTTCAAAAAAAAAAAAAAGTCAAACATCCACAATAGCAAGGAGTTCCCACAGAGCCAAAGCACTACCCAGCTTGCTGCCCGCACCTGAAGGCTGCCAGGGCAGGTACCTCCACCGTAGCTTGCAACGATAGCGCCTGGCTGGTTGATAGACCCATAGTGCCAGATCTCGGGGGTCCTACACCTTGGCCAGGTGATTACAACCAAAAAAGAGTTGCTTTCTGAACAAGAGAAGCAGGAATGCTTCCAAATCTCCCAATCTCTTCCCCCACCAGCCCTGATGCACAACGGAGCTTTTATCCAAGGCCCAGGCACCCCATGGAGTCGTGCAACCAGGATGTGGGTGGAAATTCTCTCCTTTCCCACCCCATCTTTCAGAGGCCAAATTTATTTCCTGAAAATATATTAATTTAACCCCCTCCCTTCTGAATTCTGTTTGAAAATTGCACCTTGGGATCTTGCATCGCATCCAAGTGAAAATAAAGGACAAGCAGAAAATAAAGAGGTCATCAAAATAGGAACTACAGGGGCCGAAGAGGTAAGAAAGGCATACTGTGTAACAGCACAATAAAAAGAATTTATTCCTAGCGTTTTACCTGTAGAAATAGAAATCAAAGCACTTCAGAATGGTGATAAACATTATAATCTGTTTACAGCAGAGAGACTGAGGGACAGCAAAGAATTTATCCAAAATCCAGCAAACCAGTAACAGCATCAGAAATTGCACCAACCTCCCTGCAGCCACTTTAGTGTTCCATGCCCAACGCTGCATCATCTGAGGACATCAAATAACGGACAGGTGACTAGGAAAATTGAAACACTGGGAATGAAGAGGAATAAAAGAGAGATTTGTATTGTTCGGTTACCCTGCATGACACTCAGTTCTGCTAGCTTTAAATAACTGCAGTACACACATCTTCATCAGACCTATTCAGAATGAGATGAATCAAGTCCAAGAAGTGCCCTTTTTTCCATCCTTGTTTTGAATGCAAGTTATCTGAACAGTCACATTGACGCAGACATTGACACTGCAAGCGTTTAAACGTTACTGGGTGAGAGTTTTGTGCCAGACCTCTGTGTATTTCCCTGTGCAAAAATACTACCAAGATGATGAATACACCTCTCAAAGTCATCCCTATTGAGACAGAGAACTGGGCAAGTAGTTATCCAAGCTCTAACTCCTAAATGTTCATACTAGATCCAACAGGTATCCTTTTCATATGAATAATTTCGACAGCAAAAAGAGGGATTGCTATAGATGAAAAAAATCTTATTTCTCTGGTTCCTATCAGCTAAAGTTACTTTTGGAAATAAAACATTGAAAATAGATACTTTTCAGCCAAACCCTACAAAAGTTAATGTTTGGCCAAGAACAGATTGCTCCCAGTTGTCTGAGAAGAAGCTAGAAGGGTTTGGGGATATGGATTATTTTTAAAAATAAAAAATCCAGCATTCCATCAGAAAGTGTCAACAGCCCTAATTCAGGTGAGTAAGTGTCACATGCTGCCTCCCCAGAGTGTTGTACTGGGAAGAAAAGTGGGACCAAGCTGGGCTGGAGGTGGCCCTCACAGCGGGTCACACCACATCTAGGCAGGACACGCCGTTGTCTGAGGTCCAGGGCATGTCCATGGGTACAAAGAAACCTCACCCAACTTCTTCTCCATAGGCAACCATCTGTTCTTCAGTCTTTCTTTTCAGTGCAAATATGCAGCAACATGGACATTTAAAAAAAATAAAATGTATATACACAAGACCCTCTAAGTATTAAAAGCTCTTTGTTTTGCAGCGTAAACACAATGCTGTGCAGAGCGCGGCGAGCTTACGCCAGCCCAAAATACTAGCCCCCCAAAGCACCCTAAGGCACATTGGTGATGTCCTGCCAGCCAGTCGCACTGCGGAGTCAGAAACACTGAGACTCTGACAAACAAGTGACTCATCTCTTGGGCATCGCTGAGCTTCAGTTGCTCCAACATCATCACCAGAGACTGTGCCAGAACGTGTGAACTGGCTTGATACGAAGATTACTTCAAGACATTTCTGAACCATCCAAGACTGCTTTCACGCCTGTACTAGAAGCGCAGAGGAAGCTCCATAAAGTATCACTTTACGTTTTCCTTGGGATCACATTGATTAAACTGGTTTAAGCCCATTCAAGGCAGAAAGCTGTTCACACAAATGGTTCCAGCTGTAGCAACTGCCCGGATGATTATTTCACTCGGGCAGCGAGGCTGACCGGATGCTGAAGATGCGGTCCAGGCTGACCCAAATTCAACAGCACTGCCAGCTGCCACAAACCTCTCCCAGCTCTGCTTCCTCCAGAGATGCTGGCAGCATCCCCACGATTTTGTCAGATCCAGACCGAGGCTGGTCATTCCTGGGCACCCTTATCCTATCGTACGAACTTTGTGCCAGATTTTTTACAATTGGTAGAGAAATCCTTAGTGGGATTGCAGCAATCTGAGGCTGCAAATACGATTTGAGTAAAGGCTTAGTAGGGAAGCAAACATCAACACAGCTTTATGGCCAATACGGCGGCGACTTTTGCTATGGAGCAACCATTAAGCCCAGAAAGAGTTAAACACAGCTAAGCTTTCTCACTGCCCCCAAACCTGTAAAGTAAATAAATAGCACACATTTCTAGGCTGAGGCATGGTCCTGCTATCAGCCTGGAGGGAATTTATATCCATGAGTTAAGCCATAAGAAGACATGCTTATGTAACAGAACAGTTTATACGACACCAAAGGGCTCCAGGCACTGCTTTAATGCCTCATAAACTTTCAGGCTATGGGGCACTTTGTATTTACACTTCCCCCCTTCACTACCTTCCAGGTTTCCTGGGATTTTAGCACAGCACTGTTGCACTTTATTTAAAAAAAAAAAAATCGAAATGTAATTTCATGCCATCTTGGCATGTGACTTCTTTGCTTTGTCAAAATTTAAAAGAAATAAAGTGTCACGTTCCTGTTCACCGCCTTTGTCATACGTATGAAGTTCATTTTGTTAAATAATACTAAGAGCTGAAAACAACAGCAATCCAGCACCACACAGCCATGCGATGTCCCCTCACTGCCCTGTGATGTTTTGTCCTTTCATTTATTCAAACAAGCAGAAAGCACAAGGCATAGCTGGTGCAGTACCTTGGGCTGACGAAACCCGCAGCACCTCTTGGGCAAACTGCTCCCAGCTGCCGGTACATCAGCGCTTGCTCCCAGAGCATCTGACCAAAACATCCCACAAAGTCTTTTTGTTGTTAATGATGGACTGAATTTGGAAACAACGTGCTTTCAAATGAATTCACGGTTTATGAAGTGTACCCTATAAAACTGACTTAGGGCAGTTGTAGCTGCGGAACTGGCCAAGAACCTCAGCTTTAGCATCGATGGGGTTGACCTTTAGGGTATTTGGTCTCTGCAACTGTTCAGTCTTTGACCTCTCTCCACCCAGTTTTCTCTCCTCATCCCACAACTCTCATGCTACACAGAGACAGGTTACCAAATTAACACAGATCTGCAGCCCTTGTCTTGACCATCAGCCGGCAAGGGATGAGCAAGGGGTGCCCGCTCTGCCTCGTGCATCTCCCCTGCACTGGACTGTCCAAGGGCCAGGTTCAGCGGTGCCTGCGTGGCAGCAGCAAGCCCAGACCAGCTCTGTGTTTACAAACCTACGTCAGTCATTTGGGGAAGGATCTCCAAGGGCTAAACGTCATGATGAAAAATCACTTAGTATTCATCCAAAACCAAAACAAATCAGTCTCATTCAAGCCAGGACACCTCACCCTTGAATTCCCTCCAGGCACGATCAGCAGCAGATGACATAGTGTCATGCTTTATAAATGTCACATAACAGGGCCAAAACTGCTTCTGCCTTCACTGATTATAAGGGACGAGGGGCTGTTGTGTTCATCTGCTTTGGCATCCCGTATTACCCAAGCCAGGGAGCTCACCAGGAGTCACTCTAGGTTGCAATTGTCAGGAATCATCCCTTTGCTACTCTGAAAAGCACATTTTTCCAAGCTGCTTTCCTTTGGAAAAGGTTGATTTATTCATACCGATTAAGCATTCTTTTTTGCATCCCTCTGGAAAGTTTCAAAAAGCAGCATTTAAAACTGATTTTCAAAAAGCTGAGGGGAGAGAGGAGAAAGAGTCAGGATTTTTTTAATCCTGTCCTGGCTAGAGAGCCCAAAAGTGAGCTACTAGAGCACCTGTGGCTTTAGGATATGCCTCCACAGTTGGAGGTTAGAGGGTTTTAATTGGAGTTGTGCATCTGAAGAAGGAAACCTGCAGCTTGGCTGGGTAAGCAGGAGTGGAGCAGGAACAAGCCAGGTGGACCTCCCTTAACCCATCACGTGAAGGGACACTCTGTGTTCAGCCACTGGAGAAGAACCCAGCAAGAAAACCCAGGATTTCTTTCCCAGCCTCAGGGATTTATCATACCAGCACTGCAGAAGCCATCCAATTTTTTTTTTTCTTCCCTGATGTCTTCTCAATAAGATGGGTTTATAGGTGTATTTCTATTAGGCCTTTAAATCATTTCAGGAGTTACACAGGGTTTAGCAACTACAGTTTTACGTACAGGTGAAACCAAAAAGGTACTGTGTATGATATGATATTGCCCTACACAAGTATAAGCACAGTTACCTTGTATAGACTATTATGTTTGGCTATATATACATCCCCCCATACCTCTAATACGCTAAAAGGCCCACAAAAAAAGTTAACGTAGAGTTTTACACTAAGACAAGCAACAGAGGTTCAGAGTTGCATGTGCACAGTTGTAGTGCCAGTGCTATTTATTTATTATGTTAAAAAAGTGGTGTGTGTTTTTAAATGAAAACCACAGGGAAATTGTGAAGTGGCTTTTTTTTTTTAGGGTCAGAAACCAATCATAATGACATCCTTTATATTTATAAATGCACATGACTCATTCAGGCATCTTTGCTGAACTGGTGGATTTCTTTCCAGTAATTTAATAGCTGAATGAGTTGATCATGAAAAAACAAACCACCGTCATTGATATTCACGCTGAGAAACTGGTGAGATTTTACAAAATCTACTTGCATTTGACATTTCTCACGGATCCAAGCAGCGAGTACACATTCCACGGGACTGTTTGTTCCTGGAAAACGCAGCCCCAGCTCGGCTTCATATATCAGTTTGTCTAGAACAAACATTTTGTACTTACAAACAACATCTTAATTGACTAAATGAAAAAAGCAGAATGTTTGCTCCACATAACAAATAAGCATGCATTTTCTATGTCTCCTGCCACATCTCCAATCATATACATTAGGATAAGGATAAATACCTGAACACATCAACAAATCCTTTGTGCCAAAACTCTGCAAAGTAGCTACAGTTTTTATGCCTGGATCTCTACCCATGTACCAATGAAACCTGACATTTTTTTCTGGTGTGAAGGAAAGAGAGCGTGTCTAGACAGACACGCGCTGTGAATCAGATCGCTGTCACTTGACTCATGGGACTCTCCAAACTGAGTTATGATCTATGGCATATCTTTGACTTCTCGCTCCTTAACCCTTTAATATCTTTATCGTGCAAACCACAGTGTGAAGCATATTACTGTATTAATACTCCAAATAGCTTTAACGCTGTAGGCAAGTCTCTTAAAATTTTCTTCAAAATTTTCAGGCACTGTGAATGAGTTTCCAATGATGAGGGCAAAATGATTGCTTCTCTCACCATACTCATAGATTGTAAGTAGCTCTTATTTACTCACATCTCCCAGCAGAAGTCACGGATGTTTAAATTAATTTTTGTTAGGGATTAACAGAAGATACAAAGTGTCGTTATTAAGCAGTAAAACTAATTAAATTTCAACAGCCTGGAAAATCATTTCAGATTTCCAGTACAAAAAATGTTAATTCCCAAAGATGCCATTCTCAGTCCTGAGCTGGCTCCTTCACACCGAAACAACAGAAGGTGGGAACATTTACATTACGCGCTGGGAACATTTACATTATGCACTTTTACAGTGAAAATTAGTGCTGAAGAGAAGCAATCAGGCACATGGACTGAACACCCCCCATTCAAAACGGGGTACAACAACAGCAGGTACCTCATTCTGCAGGACATCACATATTAGAGCCCCAAAGTTAGTAAAGATCCATGTAACTTAGAGCCATCTCAATTTCAGTTTTAAACTATTCAAGGCAAAAAGGATTCTTTCCACAGTCTGAGTTACATAACTATTTTGTTTTCAAACAAGAACTCCACTGAAATTGGACTTCCTTGCACAGACATGTTTTCTGACCCTTGCCTGGCATTTTCAGCAGACCCTGTGATGCCCAGTTGGACTGGGACCGGTCAAGAAGAGCTCTCCAGCAAAGCCAGGCAAGCTTTCTCCATCACCACCTGCCATGTGCCTCTCCCTGGCCTACGCACGACACCAGCCGAGACACAGAAAGTTATTCCCAGAGCTCTCAATCCCCAGGGCAGCACTGCCAAGAGGAGGCAAACTAGGACCGCTGATGGAAGTGTCCTTGTGGCCATCTCTGCCGTCTAACAGAGCAACTGGAGACGGCTTAACAGAACCACACCAGGGACAGGGTCTCGTATGGAGCCTCCTTGCTTTCTCCCCACACATCGCACCTTGTTTTTCTCTTTGCAACACCCCCCAATGCCCAGATTAATTATTCAAGACTGACACAGAACCCTCTCTTTCCTGACACTCTCAACTCACTTTTTTTATACACATACATGCACATAATGCACACTCCAACCACTTTCCCACCCTATCTGATATGTCAAACTTCCATATAATTTATTAATCAGTTCAGCGTACGGCCTCCAAGAGCCTATTCTTGTGTTTATGTTGAAGCACCAAAGCTGCCAAATCCACAGAGGACTGCAGTGTCCAAGCTAGCAGTTATTTTGGCAGTGTACAGAACTACATGTGATGTATCCAGCACAATAGCAAAAGCTCTATCAGCTTTTTCTGATCTTTTTGGAACGGAAAATGGGTTGGAGGTATTTTTCTTAAGTGCAAAGTATTTAACATTGCAACAGCCGCTAAACTCATTAAGCCAGCCCAGACAATTATCACATCATTATCATAATTCCATTTAAAGCACTTGCCTCTTTTAAGAGGACCAACAGGATACAATCATTAGAACATTTTTCCGGCAGTTAGCATCCTTATTTGTTGTGAGGGTGAGAAACGAATTGAAGCTTCCTCATTTTTCTTTGATTAAGGTCTCAATTAGAAAATCAATGACTTACTGAGGTCGCCACAACATTTCAATGTCCCAATTTTTCCACTGAAGACCACAGAAACTTCACTGGACTTCAAAAGCTGAGCAAATTGAGCTCCTTGCTTGTGAACCAGCTTCAGTATGAACTTTATTAATCACCTCTGTCCTATTTAGAATAAAATTCATGTTTCTTATGACTTGTGGGTGTTTTGCAAATGCAGTAATAGAATACTAGTACGGTTTCTGTAGAATGCAAACGCAGCATCTGAGAAGAGATAATCCCTCGCCACATCTCACAAACCCGCATGCCTGCAGGAAGGCAGAATATTCCCTAAAGAGCAGCATGCAAAGGAAACGGATTGTGAAAATCCCATTATATAGTACTGAAGAGAAGTGCCAGGAAGCCACCCCCTGCCACTGCTGCCCTCCCATCCCTCCCAGCACCTGGAGGGAAGAAGTCGCTGTGTAGGTCATAAGAGAGACAAATCTTTTCGGACAGCCTGAAAGCAAGCTGAAGTCACCCAAACCTGAAAATGACTGTCAGAGAACAGGCTGCTGGTCAGATATCCAGTAGCAGCTGAACCTTGCCTTCATTTCTGAGCTAAAAAGGGGCTAAGCAGCACTTCTTCCATTAAGGACTGTGTGCTCTCACATTTTAAAGCTGGCAGGTGAAGGATACAGATAGGATAACTTCATATCAATGGGATAAGTGGTTTTCCACAAACCACTACCTTGCCTAACTTTTCCCCGTTTCCCATAATTCATGAACTAGAGAACATCAAGTGAAACTACAAGGCAGCAGGTTTTAAACAAAGACGTGGAAATACTTTCCACCCACAATTGTGTAATTAAACTAGGGAACAGTCTGTCCTGGCATGATGTGGCCAAAAGCCAGTAAGGAGCCAACACTGCCCGTGTCCACATCTCCCCCTTTCTGATGATCACTGTATGCAGTGAATTTTTTCTCTCTTACTCTTGAAGATGCATACAAGGAGATCATTTTCAGCTTGGTCTGATTCCCTCAAGATCCTACAGCAGTAAGTGCAGGAACGGCATGAACTTTATTAATATGAGATCTCCCAATTTTCATTCTTCGTGATTTGTTTCATGTTAGCGATTTTTCTTTCCTCTCACACAATAGTCAGGGCAAGAATTGAAGACTACAGCTAGAGATAACATGGCTCAAATCAGCTCCCATAATCACAGACAGAGAAAAAGCTGTTGAGCTGTCCTGTGCGTAGCTGCAACACACATCCTATAAGCAGTAGGAACCCATGCGGGCAAGCCTGGTCAAATACCAGGAGCTAGAGCAAGTCTTTAATCACATGTACTTGCTTACAATTCTCTGATTTCAGACTACTGGAGCTTGGATTCAGGCTGGCACAGAAGATTCAAGCAATAGCACAAGAAGAAATGCAATTAGTGAGCTGGGCAGACACTGGGAGCAGGATAAGTGAAGGGCTAAGGAAGCAAGGCAGTCCTACAATCAGGAGAAAAGACTAAGGAAAAAAAAAAAAGTATTGTTTGGAGAATAAATGATCTATACTGTCAGAGTAAACAAGTATTTCCAATATTGCCAAAAGTTATAAACCCTCATTTGCAATGAACCCAAGTCATATCTGAGAGCATTTATACAGGATTAGGCTGCAGCTGCTGTGTCAGGGTCCTCCTTACTACACAACAGACAATCCAAAGAGGAGCGAGTTCCCACCTTGTGCCGGATAGCGTTTTGTGCCTTCTGCTGCAACAAACTCCTAGTGAAGTTTTTCCACAGCTGGGGGATTCGTAACACCTCCATCTTTGTAGATTCCTGCAAGCCTAGTAAAATCCGGGACTCACACCTTCTTCCCCTCCACGGGTCCTCTAATTGGGTTTTCCTCAACTGCTGTCTATTTTTACAAACCTTGCATTTCTGAAATTTTTGTTCACTTTAGCTGAAATTGGCCAAGGCACTCAAAATTTACAGGGGGAACTGTCAGAAAGGCTGACGTGCGCAGAGCATACGATCATAAGAGGTTCATTTTCTTATGAAAAAAGGCTAAAAATGTGCCATTTTTCTGGCAGTTGTGAGGATGTCTCATTTCGAGGGGGAGATGCACAATTAATGATCAGAACATCTCGATATTCTACATTCTGGTTCTTTTCCTTCTGGGCTGCAAGTCTGGTTATCTTCAGACAGACAAAGTGAAAACGAGTGTCCTGGGTATGCTGCCTGCTGCCTGAGCAGCCTGGGAGCATCTGCTGCCAGAGGAATTTTTTTATTAATTTTTTTTTTTTTTTAAGGAATCAGAATCCCTAAACTTCTTCCAGAATACGCAAATGTCTATTTTGCACCACTTCACACTGAGAAGTCTTCCCCCCGTCCCTCCATTCCAGCTGTAAATTTAAGGTTGCAGTTATAGTGGGACTGTCAGCAGTAGCGAAACACAGGCTGTGTTGAACCATCTTCAAACTTAAAATAACCAAAAAAAGTGACTGATACCTCTCCATACCCTCTAGTAAGATACTAAACATCTAGTAAGGTACTAAAACTTCTAAAACATCATAAGAACAAAAATGATACTAAAAGCAACTCAAGCGCCAAGGAAAGGTGGGAGTTTGTTGCCTCATTTATTATGAATAGCTGAACATTTATATAGCATCCATGATATGCATCTGTGTCAGCAGCAACAGGGGGAGTTAAGGAGAATCAGCAATTTCTGCAAGAACGGATGTCTTATTAGATGAGGAATATGCAAAGGGATTGCAGGGCACTTTACATGCTTGGGCAGGTGTTATTCCCACACCCCAGTGCTCCTGCTTGGCTTTGTCCTACCCTAAACCAAGCTGAGTTAGTCTTTACCCAGAGCCTGTACTGAAGTTTCCCAGGGGAAAAGCATTGGCACCACAATGGCACACTGAGACGCTGGGCTTTCTGCACAGAAAAAGGGATGGAGCACTTTTCCTCCAGTTCCGGAGTGAATTTTAATGCAGGAGTGAAGCACTGAGCTGGGTAACTCTTGCTGGCTTCCCTGCAAGATCCCTCCAGAATGGAGTAATTTTAAAAAGATGTTTTCTTCCCCAAACAGGAGTCCAAAACTAGTGGAAGAGAGAAAAGCAGATGAATTTAAAATAAAAGAAAATAAGAAGAACCTAAGGCACAGATCCTACGCTCCACAGGAACGAAAGGACGAGGGAATGGACAGCTCTGCACGCTGCAGTAAATGAAGGCAATCACAGTGTCTTCAGGTAGGAAAAGCAAAGTTGGCCCAGGGCAAGTTCCACAGATGTTGCAGTATAATTTCTGTCTTCATTCACCCTTTTTATCTGATCAGTAAAGAGACAATTTAACACATTTCCCAGGAATCTCACTGCCTGGAATGGGAATACAAGAAGTCATTTTGATTCCTTCAGCTGTTAAAAAAGAACATGTCCATCAAAAATGGTCTGTTAGTTCAGAGGGAGAATTGGATTTAAGAGATTATCAGCTTATTGGTGTATTGTGCTTGTTATGCTTGTAGTATTCCCACTACAATAAGCAGTACTTTAAATAAATTAATAGTGAGAACTGCATGTGTCATTTCAATTATTCCTACAGTGAATTTCACGCTGTGGAAAGTTGCTCTATAGCACATCCTAGTGAAGGATTAGTGAGCATAAACAACCACGGTCTCCACAGGGGTGCCACCTTGCCCCAAGCCCACCTTATGTCTTCACGAGACCCAAGGACTCAGCAAAATCCAGCCCAAAGCCTGAAATTTAGTTCTTAGCCTACTACTGCTTTAAATATACAGCAATCTCTCGTCCTGCAGAGACAGCATATGGCAGTAAGCGATGACTTATACCAGGGTGTCAAATCAAATCTCACAAAATTATTTTTGCCACTGCAGCCACGGGCACAGGGAGGGTTTGCTAACCTTCAGCTGGTACTGCGATCCTCTGCTCTTCCAACTCCTGACAGATGCACTTACACCAACAAACTTTACTCCTAGTAAAGTTAGCTTGCTCCTGGCATGACTTTTTTTCCCCCCTTCAAGATTTCCTACCAGAGCAACCCTAGCATCAGCACATCCATCTTGAACACTTCTTGCCCTCAATAAATAAAGCCAGAGAGAATCCTGTCTTTGCAGGTTGCTATAGGTGCACTGCTGACAGTGACCTTTCTCGGGCAGCTTCTCTCATTACTCCACAATGATAAAAAGAGAAGAAGGGCCAACAAGAAATCAAGCAATTCTTTGTTGTTTTTCCCAATTACTGTGATAACTGCTAGAGGGGAAAGATTAAAAACAAGTATTCCTGTTCCATCACAATACATCCTGCTCCCCCCCAAAAAATCCCCACTTTGATGATCATGTAACATTTCTTGACACTGATGTCTAGAAACATAACACCCAATATCCACTTCCAAAATATCTGTTTAAACTCCAAGCACAGCACACACACAGCTGCACACAGATGTCAAGGACAGAGAATTAAAAAAAAATTCTAAGCAAATTAAAGATCATGACACTTTCCGATGCATCAGTGGTGGCAACCACATAGGGTACTAGTTCCTGTATCTACGTGCACCACTGTGCAACACTAGTGCAGAGCTCTCTGCAGACCTTCAAAATAATTAACATGAGCTCTTATCCATGAAAATGTGCATCGTAGTTCTTAAAAAAATTCATGAAGAGCTATAACCTAAAATGGATCCCATTTCTCAGCAGTTGGCACACTCTTTTGCTGACAGGGAAAAACATAATCAGTGCTAACATTTTGTTTCTGAAACACGGCTTCTATTGTCATCACATTTTGACTCACCAGCACACAGCATTGGCCTGTAGTTGGCAGTTTTAATTTCCTGCTAGTGCAAACACATGGCCCTGTTCCAAGCCCACAACTTGTCTACCAATGTAACACGTGAAGTGTCATAAGCTTACATTTCAATTAAATAAATAGTCCAGATTCTCTGCTTTCAAGAGCCACGAACAAAGCAATATCCCCAAGCTAAGTTCTTAGTTTTATCACACTGAAAGGTGAAGTAAAATCCAAAATGGTAATTTTACAAATTCCTTTTTATCGCTCTCTTTTTAAGATATACTACAGGCAGAAGAAACACGAACCCAGAAGACGTTCGGGATGTTTGCAAAACTGCTCCATCAACACGTTTATTTACATGCTGCTGCCACCGGTGCAATGATATTGCAGGTCCCGTATTTTAATTGCAACAGAAAAAGATGCCCTAAATTCATCAGCCTGATAGAACTAGCTTGCAGTGACTTCTGCCAGAGCTTTTCACTGCACGAATCAGGAATCAACACCATTTCTCCCTAAGAGGAGCGCACAGTGCTAAAGGTGAATTTTTAAAACAATTGGCTAAATTGCTAGAAATTACGTGCTAACATCACCAGCATAAAGGTCTGATCCCTCAAAGCCTGGTCTAAGTAGCGCAGACAGAGAGCAGGGAGAAGGTCAGGGTGGACAAGATCACCTCCTGCTGAAGAGAAAGGAGGGACCAGGTTTCTGCATCAGAGAGATGCTCCAGTTGCTTTTGTACTTCCCGATATTATCTGCTGCATTTCCCATGACACTCGGGTGTCCTCTGCAAGGAGAGGGGATTAGGAGCAGCTTTCACTCACCAGTGGCCGCCGCTCGGTGGGCTGCGTCAGCCGGGAAGTCCTGCGTCAGTCCTTCCTCTGCTGTGCTTTCTCCAGCACGGCCAGCACAGTGCCAGCCAGGGGGACGGCATTTGGCTTGAGATCTACCTTGAGTTTTGGGAGACTCCTCACGGGCTGCAATTAAAAATGCATTGGCATGAAGCTTTTTGCACCACCTAGAAGTATGAAGCTTGTAACTGGTCCCCCAGGAAAGCTTTCTGCTGTGCTAAGGCAGCTATTGCCCTCTTGGTGCTGCTAGGAGGCTTTTCTTGCTTTTAAATTGCTAGGCGTGGGTTGCGGGAAGGAGTGCAAGATCTGTGCAAAAGAGGCTCTCTGGTTCTAGCATTGTACATCATGTAACACTTGCAGTCCTTGTTTGTGACAAGGTCTCCAAATAGTATGGTGGGACAGGGACAACATGTTAAAGACAAGCTGATACCTTTGTAACCACGTTTCAAGCTCTAGTCTGGCCTTTGGCGACGTGGCCCTGGGAGAAAACCTCCTCTTTTCTCTCTCTCAGTATTGTTTTCTGCAAAACAAAGAACGTCACTGCAGAAAAGGAAATATTCGTGCTCATATATCAAAAGGCAGTGCATCCAGATGAAGGACTTTTCACACTGCCTTGCAACCCACACCACTTCTGTGCTACAGCTGCTTGGAAACATCAGTCCAGCAACCCAGTGAGCATAAAAAAAAAAGCATCAGTTAATGTTCTTCCTGATGATCTATACAAATCTGGAAGGACCTGGAAGGTTGAGCTTTTTAATCAGAATATACACTGGAGAGCCAAGAGATAGGATTACCCCTTCAAATACCAAGAAAATGAGGATTTTCTTCACTTTCTTTTTTCTTTGCCCCTGGAATGCTCTCTCTAAGAGTTCAAGCAGTTAAAGAGGTAAACATTTCCTCCTCAAAGAAGGACGAAGTGATATTTAATCAGTAAAAGACTTTATCTTTACTGTAGATTGATTCTACCTATTGATTTTCAAAAATTAAAATCTATTTCACTGGACATCTGTATGCAGTCTAATTAAAACCACTTTCTCCCTCAGTTACTTAACACAATGCACAGGGATAGAATAACTCTGCTTTGAAAGGTCTGCAAGCTGTGGAATTGTACTTTTTTTTGCTGGGATTGCAAAGCTGCCAGAGACCGGCCACTGTGTCTGAAGAGCAACACGGATGATGCTTGTTCATGTATATTGAATAATCCAGTTATTTGGGAATCGGCTGCACTATGTTGGCTAATTCACCTGTTCTGTTGTTTAAAAATGCAAAGGACACAGCACTTAAGTATCATCTCATGTGCCGCCACCAGATCACCTCCAGAATCATTTCCCATCTTCTGAAGGATCCCACCACCTCTCTGCCATCACGGTCACACTAGGGTTTGACACAGAAATGGAGCAGATCTGCACTCGCATGGGAACTCCCTGCACGCTGGTTGCTGAGCGTCGCATCACATAAATACATTGTTTGTGCTTAGCAATGCCTGTAAGGGAAAAAGACAGGAGCAAAAGAAGAGGTGGGTACCCCTTTCTATTCACAGTAGTGTTGTGAGGAGACAGGCATGTGAGAGACCGAGAGACTCCTGCAATCTGAGAAAGGATTTTGTGTCCCCAAAGGGGTGACAGTCATTCCAGGGAGGAAGACACGGAGAGTGTTGAAGGAAGCCACCAAGAGAGAAGAGGTGTTTCCTTAAGACTTATGGTTATCATTTCTTTTACGTACTAATCCTTCTCTCCCAATAATATTTTGGCTTTTAACAGGTTGTCTGGCTCTTGCCCATAGACCCCTGAAAGAAGGAGCCTTGTTGGAGAGAACTATGGCATTTAATAGCCTAATTTAATATGTGAGGGGCAATTTCCAAATGCTCTTCCAGGAGAGGGAGGTTAAAACACTGCTAGCCCTGTAGCAAAAACAACCTACTATCAGCTCGGATTGGATTTGGTCTTCAGAGCGGACTCCAAAAGAGGTGAGACTTTGTACCCCCTTAACAACACATCTCCCCCTCTTGTCTTCAACACAAACCAACAAAAAGTAATTTCAAAATAATATCTTTTTTTCTTTCCTTCCAAAACAAATTTCTTTCTCAAAGCATTTCAAGTGTCAAAGGACATCACGACCAACAGGCTGGTTTCAGAGCTTTTACTACAGGCTTTTTACGCCCGTTTGCAGCCGGTGCTCTGGAAACCTGCAGTAACTGAGAGATTGGCTCCCAAGACCTGAGGTCTAAAATTCTCCAATTCAGACCACCACAGAGCTGCATTATCGAACAACAAGCAACTACAAACTACAGCTTAGCTGTCTAGGGGCAGTTTGCTAGCTTTTGCCTAGCTTCCACTGCTCCTTTTTTGCATCGATAAAAATTTGAAACCCCCCATGGTTTACAGTTCAAACATTAACATTTCTGGGGTTCAGAAGGTCACAGTAAGGCTCTACTGCATGAAGCTTTCATACCTCAGCTAAAAATAATCTTATAATCAATTAACTTTAGTTAAAGAACTTAACCAGTTCTCTCTACTGTTTTACTCCATAAAATCACAGTTGTACCATAGAAACATTTATATACTGAAGCTACTAGACAGTGGTTGACTTTTTTTAGTGCCCAGACATTTTTCCACCAGAAAGATGTGGGTTTAGTAAAATACGTATTTTTATATGGAAAATACCATTTGAAAAGATACTAAAACTATATTTTTAATAAATTAACCTTCACGGAAAACTGAACAAACTTCTGTTTTTAATCTGAGAACATATGCACTCCCTTGGGGAAAAGGGAAGAAACTTAAAAGGTGAAAGGAAACAAAACCTAGAGAAGGAAAATGGAAAACTCAATACTTGCATTGCCAAAGTGGCACTGGGAATTTATAGCAAGCGTGCTTTTGTTTAGGAACTGCTCCGGGAAGCGCAGAAGGTGGAAGCGGTTGGTCCAAGTTTATACAGTAAGTCAGAGGATCAAAACCTGGGAAGGCTCAGCTCCGACCATTTATAGCTCCCGTCCTCTGGCAACAGCCACCACAAGGAACCAGCTTCAGCACAGCAAAGGTCTGGAGCCAAAAGCGGTTTCTCTTACTCTGTGCAGGACTCCTGTAGACACGGACTCTGTCGTAGTAGTGGTACCGCACACGTTCTCCCAGCTGTAAACGCTCATTCACTTGTGCAAGTTGGGAGAAAAATTTCAAGATGGTTTTAAACCCCAAAATGAAAGGTGAGGGGGCAAAGTGCACCAATCCCAGCCTTTAGTCCACATGGACTCCTTAATGCTCAGAGGTAGCAATACAGAAAATATTCAGACCTGGGCTGCAGTTTCTTCTTACTCATTTCTTTGAGGGTTCATTTATACTGGATATCATTATTGAGCTTGGTTAATGAAGAGTCAAGCCTTTGGCTCCACGCTAGACTGCATTGCTAAGATTGTTCATGGGAACAGTCTGCTTCAAGGTAGCGATGTACTTTGAAAAGCACCAGAATGCAAAACGTCTCCACGGGCTGCCTTTGCTTATCACCTCTCATGGGCTCCAGAATGTACTGGCTAAGTCAACAAGAGACAGTGTTACAAGCAACAACCTTTTTCTTTCAGCTCTGACATCTTTGTGGTGTCTATAACCCAAGCTCAGTCCTCCCTTGTTCCTAGAATAAGAGCGCAAGAGGGACAAGACAGATGTGTTGTTAAATACAGCTTAACTGATATTAAAATTCAATCTTGTAGGGTCAAAGTTACTCCCAGTGAGAATAAACCAGCCAGATTTCCTTAATTTGCAAGCCAGGCAATTAGAAGATGATTCTTGTTTGTACACAGCGAAACAGTAGAAGCAGTCAAGCACAACTGTTGAACTATGACCGCTCTTTCCAAGGCAAAACCACACCGATTTCTACATCATGATGATTCTTCCATTCATGGGAGCTCATTCATCCCACATGGCAGTGTTGAGAATAGCTGTAAATCTTGACACTTCTCCCAGAAATGACTACACTTACAAAAAGCACGCTGAAGTGAAAGGATATCGTATTTTTCCTCTTTTTCTTAGGATTCATTTCTGGCTCATCCCTTCCAGGACCAATTTTCAACAAATCCAAGAATTTCTGACATTGCAATAGCTCATTTTCTAGCCCTGCCCTCAGGTTCCTGATGAGGGTTTCATTACAAGCTCTGTCCTCCCGGTCTTACTTCTAAAGTTTCAAGAATTTGAATGGAGGTGTTTGAATGCACAACTTTTGGAAGGAGGTGGAGGGGAAGAAAACAAAATGAAGAGTTATCTGCTCTACCATTCCGTTTCATTCAGAGATGTTTCGCGTTTGATATGATAATGAATTTTGACTATCAGTAAGGTTGCATAATCCAGCCACCCACTATCAGGCTGCTTAGCACAAATTTGGCTATATTTTTTCCCTTGCCAAACTGTTCCTGCAGCAGGCCCCTTACTTGGCAGAAACGCTGCTGCTATTCTGGCTGTAGAACACATTTAAGGGGAACACTTTGTTCCACTGTGTCGAATTTATTCTCAGCAAACTCTTCCTTCCTGCTCACAGTGCTCCCTCCTCCGGAAAAAGCCACCGACACCAGCCCCGGCCTCGGTCCTGGCTCTTCCATCGTCCAACTCCACAGCTCCATCACACCATCTTTTGTCAGGAGTCTTGAACAAGCATCAGAGTCCTGTTGACGGAACCACCTATCCTGAAATAACTCATCTCAATGGGCAGCACGAAAAATGCTCAGCGCAGGACTCGCTTCATGCAGGGTGACAGGAGCTGCGTTTAGAGGCTGATCTCCAGCCCAAACCTGGGTTTCTTTACAACTGTGACAAAGTCGTGTGTCTTTCTTCTGCTGCAGCTCCCTCAATACAAAATGCACTTAACAAAAACCCCTAGGAAAGAGACTGCTGGACAGAATTAATGCAATTTTTTCTTCTTCTTTTTTTTTCCTCCCTCAGCTCATCAGGCCTGGAGGCTGCTGTAACAACCTGCTCTCCTCCTTGTCCAAGTTATCATCATCTCCACTGAGACACGGTGACTAAAAAGGCAGTGGGGGGTGTTTTGAACCCAGACCTCTGAAAGGGACAGAATCAGGATTTTGTTTGGCGTTTTTTGTTTAATTTACGAGGAGTATCCGTTAATTCCACCTAGGAATCAGTGAAGTTGCTCATTATTCCTAAAACAAAACTAGAAGGCAAAAGCTTAAATACCTAAATGCTAGTACCAGGTTGTAGGCCTTTAAAATGTCCAGCAGAAAAGTACAGTCAACTACTCCACTCCTAAATTCAGAGCTCTTTTATGAGACAAAAACTTGCACTGAAATGAAAGAAACAGATGTGCGTTGCCACAGAAAATGGAATAACACAACTTGTAACATTATCGGTGCTTATATCTAACTTTGCCTTAAAATCATTAACCTTTTTATAGCTTGCTTTGTGGCTGAGCACTTTCTATTCCACATGATGTTCTTCCGAATCAAAAAGCACTCTCAAGTGAATTTAGCCTAATGAGATAAGTCCTTGATGACACTTAAAATCATCCATTTTTCTTTTGAAAAGAAACAGCATAAGGACTTCCCCCATACTCATTTACAAATTTGCTTTAAGTTCAGTCTCTATGATGAATTTAACCCCAGGCCAGCTCCATTAGCCTTGACTTCGGTGGTTTTATATTGTGCTTGGTTGTTCTCTGGGCATCAGTTTGAGATCCACCAACAGCTTGCACCCAAGAGCCATGGGACAGCAATTAACTCAGGGTTAACATCAGCTGGGTTCACAAATGAACAACTGATTCAAAGGCTAAAGGCTCCACATCAATTCTCCTGATATATCCACGCAGAGACTGCCTTAAAGTAATTTGCAGTGATTAATATGTGTTACAAGCTGGCAGAACCCGACACAGGCACACGCCAGAATTATGCTTCGATGGGAGAGAGAAGGACGCTGCTGTCGGGGAGAGACCTGCCTGCTTGACACGTATAAAAATATAACTCTTTTACTACATCATCGCTACATTTTCTGAGCCTGGCAGAATGCAAACAGCCAGCCCATCCTCTCTAAGTCAAAAACCTACCGAGGATGTTTGGCTTCTACAGCGGTCAACTATTTTAACACTCCCATCATTTTTACATTTGTATTACTACGGTGAACATCACACTTGTTGCTGCTCCTGAATCCATCCAGACTGGGTTTTCTTCAGGGCCATCTAAATTGAACTTTTAGTAAAATGGCATTTTTTCTTTTTAATATCCAGCAATAAATCTTGCTGTTAGGAATAGCAAATTTGTATTTCTCTGTTGAGAAATAACAAGATCAGGAGAACAAATAACACCAAACTGAATATCTAGCCTTCATATTCCTGGTGATTAGAAAAAAAGAGAGATGCAGTAACTTTAAAGGAAGCACAGAGCCATTCTGCCAAACAAATGTCTTGACTTGAAAAATTAGAATAATTACTAGCACTCTCTTGCCTTGTTGATGAAGTCTCAAGTGAGGTTCAGACCTAAATTGTCCCATAAATGCAGCACAGCTTGAGCTCAGACAAGCACCTTAGGAAAACACTTCGAGAAGTGCTTGAACTTAGTTTCATTACTTATCACTGAAGATGATTCGGGTTGATTGGTTTCTGAATGAAACCAAATGAGCTGAGATCATTCATTTAAGGTATCACCAGCTCCAGAAATTAAAGGTAAAGACCCTGAAAATCAGTGAGCCTGATTCCTAAAAGTGAGGATGAACAAAGTAAGCAGAAGAGTGGGAAGTAAAACTCTAACTATCCTGATGCTGGACCCCTTACGTGGTGCAACAAGTAACTACCGAAGTTACAGGCAGTTTAAAAAGGTGGTAGTTTAGCAAAGGACGAATGTACATATTCCTAACAAGTTTCAGCCCAGTTCTGGGTTGTATGGAGTTTGGGGACGTTTCTAGTGAGAGCAAGTGCATCAGGGCTTAGTAACTACTGAAACTACATGAAAGAAGTATTAAAGAAATGTCCGTATACACAACAGAGGCTGCAGGAAAACCCTTAATTCTCTCACTACCTAACTTTTGACTTGGGAACTCATAGAATTTGTGTAAAAAACATTTTTGCTACATTACTTCTTAACTTAAAAAAAAAAAAAAAAGAAAAAATGGAGGGGAGAATAATTAGGCAATCCACCACAGGGCCCCCCATACCGGCTGTCTGCAGGACCCAGCCCCTCCCATCCCAAGCCAGGGAAGCTCTGCCTGAAGCCCAGGGAGCCCAGGGTTAACCACCTCTCCGAAGGCAGTCATCAGCTGTCAGCCTCGCACGCATCAGCCAGCCAAGGGGAACCGGGGAGGCTCCTCTCCAGAGGGTTTTGCAGCTGTTTACGGACAAGTGCCGAAGGCAGGGATTCTGGAGTCCTGGATTAGGAGCCAGAACGTGCCTCAGGAGCTGCAAACCCTTTTTGGGAGCTGTTGGGGTAGGCACTAATGCTACCCCAGACCTCGTTACCCCGTTCCTAACTGCACAGCACGCCAGTTCTAATTAAGAACCTCCCTCATTCCTCCTGCTCTTCTTCCTCATGCCCTGGTCCCCAGCACCCAGCTGGCTTCATCTTCCTTTCCGTTGGGGATGGCAGAGGAGCACCAAGAGCCCGACACCTGCGGATGCTCCCAGGGAACGAGGTGGGGTGATTTGGGGAAATTCCCGGGCGAGTGTCTCAGCCCTAGTCCTGTCCTAGCCTCGATGCAGGCAAAACCTTCCCAGCGTGTATGACGAAGGTGTCTGGCATGGCGGAGCCCAGCGCGAGCGAGTGGGTGCAGGAACAGGGATGCACCTCCCGCACCACAGGGTGTCCTGGCCGAATCCTGCCCGGCCAAAGCAACTCTTTAATTAGCCTGTTTCTTCATGGAGGAAATGGCTTCCAAGGCAAAACGCAATCAAAAGCAAACACCCAGCATGGCAAAAGTCTGGAAAACACCCCCACAAGCCAAAACCCAGATCCTGTAGGAAGTGCTGAGCCATCTCAGCCATCTCAACTCCACCTGTAGCTACGCTCCTCTCTGCTTCTCCGCTTCCACAACTTCGTCGTGCCGCTGCCCTCTGCTACCCCAGATGTCCTTAGGCAGGGGAGGACACGCGTGCTGTCCTCAGCCCTCAGTGAGCACAGCCACTGCTGTGCAAGCCTGCCTGCTGTAAGGGTGACCAGTGACACCTGCACTTCGGTCCCCTGCTTGGCGGCACACTACAAGCCTTTCAGCTTGCTCATTGTCAGTTTACAGTAGGCAGCAGCCAGCATGTTCAGCTAATTTAGGTTGGACTTGTCGCCCCCCCAGGCCTATAACACAACTCTAAACTTACAGCAGAAACTTAGACCAGAGACAGAGTGCACAAAAGCCTGTTTCCCTCTCTGGCAGCAGAACCTTTGAATGTTTCTTGAATCAGAAGCATCAAATGCTCTCAGCTCCATGTGGACATTGATTCTCTTCCACAGAGTTTCTGAGGCGTGCAGATAAAGCGATGTAAGATATCCTGCCAGAGCCATAAAGCTTCAAACTATACAAAGACAGACAACTGGTTTTCAGCAGCCTATCATCTGGATTGCCTGGATGGATTAAGCGTGAGTAAACCCTTCTACCTTGCAGGGCAAAACTTAATGAATTTGCACATTTTCTGATGGTTGAAACGCGAGCCAGCCCAGTGTGAACAGCTGGAAGCATTTATGTGCAATAATGTAAAAGTAGTCAAATACATTATAACAGCTGTCACTCAGTCAGCAGTAGCTGAGTAATATGAATAAAGGAACACATTAAATCTGTTCTAAATAATTGGCATTATGTGTTTATATAGGACTAGGGTTGCATATTAAAACACACCTGATTTATTCTTCATAAGCAATGAGTATTTACTACATCTGTGATAGCTGTATAGATTCAAACCTCATTTTTTAAAATGATTAATTGGTATTTAATTAGCATGCATTACCATACGAGCTATATACATTCTAGTTGTGAATGCAAATATAATTCTAATAATTACATAACTAGTTATGCTTTCAAGAGCCTAATACATAATGCAGTGCAGACAGCTTCTCTTGCCAGAGAAAAACAGCACGTAACACATACAGAGTAACATTTAAAAAATGCTTAAATCCTCTTTTCAAAATTGACTTGGGTATAAGTCAAGAATTCTTAGACTTTCTAGTGCTCAAGTGCAAAATTTATGTGCCACTGCCATTCTAAAACCCTGCCACACAACCCCACAAGCATTTTTGTTCCTGCTGGTTGGCATACGCAAGGCCACGTAAGGCCACCAGACAGCTAACGGGTTGGTCGGTGCCGTACCTCAAGCTGATCTCATAAGGATCCGAGGTGGGATTTCTCATCCGAACACTCCTGTCAGTGCTGTCCGGGTGAGCGCGTGCAGCCCGGGGCAGGTCGTTCCATTCAGCCCTCCTGGCTCAAACGCTTCCTTCGGCCGTTTGCCATTCTGCTCGCTCCCCTCTAGGTCCTCATGATGGCAATGGGAAACTAAGACGTGGGATCCCTGCAGCAGATCTAGCTTTGACAGCAAATAACAAGGGGTTTCACAGCTGACTAGCCTGAGCAGAGGGAACTACCACAAGTCAGGACTTGTCGCGGACAAGATCACTACGATAATGTTCAACCCTTTTCCTTCCCTGTCATCGGCAGCTCCTTTTTCAGACACTTTCTGCAATACATAAACCTCCACCCATGTGGAGGTTGTCTAATGAGCCTGAGCACTGAACAAGGAGCTGGGAGCGGCACAGGGACACTGGAGGGTTGCGTTCTGCACTTGTTTTACAGCTTGGACCCTCAAAGCTGTTTCAGTGCCTAAATCCCACTGATCTTCAATCAGATGTATGATCCTACATCTCCAAGTCCTTCAAAAAATATAAGATATAGTATTTTAAAGGCACATTAGGCAGCTTGGAAAAACCTTTATATTGGCACCCCTTCGAGGAGTAATGAAATTGCCTATCTGAGGACCATTGCAGGGGTTGGAAGAGGCTCTTGCCTTCGCTAAGATATGTCTTTGTTACACTAGTTGTACAGCAGCTACTTCTTTCAAATGCTCAACTGATATGTGAGGTTCCGGAGGTGCGTGTTTGAATCTCATCCGAGTAGCAGTGCTGTGACACCTCAAGGACTGAGCAGAGGGGCCACCTTCAAACGATGTGCTAGGACAGCCGCCAAACATGAGCCAACATCTCAGCACTTCTCTGGGAGACAAATACCATTATAGTCTCCTTCCCTTTGGCGGCGGGCTAATTCAAAGTGGCAGTGCGGAGAACAACCCTGGGGCCACCGGCAGCATAAAGACTAGGCAAATGAAGTCATAACACTCAGTGTTTGCATTCATCATTTTACCAATATCTAAGAAAGGTCTCTAAAATATACCCCGAATCCCAGCGGTTCTGTCAGATTCTCTCCTACCTTCTTTCAGCTCCATGCTACCAAGAGGGAGAAATTTCTGAACAGGTTAGGAAGGGGTAGGAGGGAACAGAGAGCTCTTTGGGAAGTGAAGAACAACACGACTTCTGCTATTTCTCCCACTCAGGGAAGATACTCCAGCCCACAGCTCACCAGCCTGGACCCTGAAAGAGAAAAGTTGATTATCCCCCCCTAGCAGGGAATACCTATCTTCTACCTGTCTCTTGTCCAAGCTATTTGGGGTACAATGCAAGGCTCTTTTTCAGCAGTCAAATCTCCTCTGACGCTGACAGGTAAAACTGCTAGTGTCCCCGCACGTCCTCCCTCTGAGCACTGAGGAAGGCAGAGAAATCCCAGCCCCTTTTCTGCACTTTGGCAAAAAAATCCGCCCCCTAATTGGTGGCTGTGAAGAAAACCCGTCAGGTCCAGTTCCCTCCTCCAACACCATCTCCCATCCTTTCTTTCCAAAGTCCCACACCTCGCATGCACATGCTTCTGGCGCCGTTTTTGCCAACTTAGAGATATTTCTATTTCTACCTGTAGTTCAGGGTACAGGAACTCTCCTGCATCACTTTATAGGACTAAACAACGGTCCTGCTTCCAAATCCAGGTAAGACTCTTAAGGAGATCAATACGCTTTCTGTGTCTCTAATCAGAAGCCTACAAAACCAAATTTCTGTACCTTAGGCCAAAGACATACAGCCTCCTTTCAACCTCCCTGCTGTCAGGAGTGAGCTTGCAGCTTGCTGAGAGGAAGAGGGTACCGGAGCCACTGGCCTCCGTGCACCTCAGAGCATCCTACAGCTGCAGTTAATGGGGGGGAAGGCTGCATTTGTCAGCCTGACAAAAACAACCCCGAGATGCGGCATTTCCTCCGAGTTCAATGACTCCCCACGCAGAGGTTCCTCTCCCCCGAGCATCGCTCCTGCAGCCCCTTATCCGGATCTCTCTGCTTCCCACCAACAGGAACGAAAAGCCCGAAGCTATTCAGCTGCACTGACCAGGCTTTCCCTCCCCGGACTCTGCCTGTGAGATGTTTATCTTTCATTTCTCCTGTTGAGCCCAGTGCAGGAAAATCCTACTGAAGATAAATCCTCTCTTTTTTAAACGTTAAATTTTAATGGAAGTAGTTTTTAGACGAAGATTTGCTGATCACTCATGGCAAATAATAAAGCCTTTGGTTTATAAACAATTGTGCTTGTATCATCTAGTCTCTCCTTTTGTCATGCCTCGCTCTTTATCTTGTAGAGGTTACTGAAGTGGCTTCTGTCAGTTATTGCTCAAAAGAACAATGTGCGTGTTCAGTGCAGCCACACATCTCTGTATCATCGCTGCCGGAGTCGTCCTGACAGCCATTACCAAATAAATGCCTGATCATGATAAGCAGTAGCAAATTTACTGAGGGAAGGATGACAGAAGGTAGGAGAGCTCTTTATGGGTCCCACACTAGTGCCGTACCAGCCACCCAAAGGAAAAAAAGGTTTCACCCTATTTTGGCATGGCTGCATGAATGCAACAGACTCTGCAAATACCGACTTACCCTTGGAGATATACTCTTCACATCAAACCCACCGCCTGGGGAAGTGCGCATCAACAAAGTGTCTCTTCTGGAGATGCCTAGAGAATAGCTGTGACCAGGACTACCAACCCCCGCCTTTGCCAATCCTAGGTACATTTTATATTTAAAGGAAGCATTTACATTGCATGTTTTGAGAGCAAATACATATGAATTATTGCAGACAGTTAAAGTAAAAGCATGAATTCCCATCAGGAAGCAAGGAATAGTTTTATGGCTGTGAAGCTTTGTGGAGCCAGGAACATGCCCACTGCAATGTGAGCCGATCATATGGCACAGCAGATTTTGATGTTCTCTTTGCTGTTATGTCACGTACTTCAGAGCTTTTGTGCAAACTGCCAGGAGACAAGAAAAACATACTATTACTGGGGGAAAATCAAATATTCCATTTTCTAGACAAAGTGTAGGGGCCTGAGCTCTGGGCTGTCTTCAGTAATAAAAGTATTAATGTTTTTACATAAATATGTTGGTCTAGTCCCAGGCTGATTAGTAAAGAATTGTAAATGTACCTGGCTATCCGCAGCGTGCAGGGGAAAAGCTATGCTCCTAGTGGTTAGTTCTTAAGTCTCTGAGTTTCTGAACACTGATTTTCTGATTGTCTACAAGTTGCCATGAAATTAAAAAATGGGTCCAAACGCCCCTCCAATAACAAACCGAACAGATCCCTGTGGTTCCTTATCACTGTTCCTCTCCGATGCTTCTGTTTATCCTCATCATCCACCAGCCAGCACGGTGATGTGCAGGAGAGAGTCCCTGGGGAACAAACCTCTCCAGGTTGGTGTGACCGAGGAGCCGGCAGCAGCCGGTGGCACACGGCCATGCCGTCGTGCAGCTTCTCCAGGCATGGGCTGAACAAACGCCTCTGCCCGGGGAGCCCAGCTAGCAGCCCACGGGGGCTCAGACAGCACATCGCTGCAGCAGCCCTGCGTGGAAAAATGACTGGGGCAACGCTGTTTTGAAGATAATTTCAGGACTGGAAGTAGAGCACACGGAGTAAATCCTCTGCTCTGTGGTCGAGGCTTTTAAAATCAAGTTTAATGCAGATCTTAAGGGAGACAAAGTCTGATCCAAAGGCAATGGAAAAACTGGAACAAAGAGGGCTTCATTGCTCTCACTAAAGCCTATGTAAGTACCCACCCAGCTGGAGTTTTCACTGGCTGAAATCCCCTTTCAGCAGCAACATCTGACAGTGATAGACTCCGACACGTACCCTCGAATAATTAAGCCAGAGAAACATTAGAATAAAAATATAACAAATGGTTCTCGGCTTCCCCAGAGGCACAAAAATCTGGAGGCAAAAGTCAGCTTACAGATAAAACTGGCAGCAAAAAGAGTCCCTGCCTGGTGCTGCCAGGCTGCTGCATAGTCTCCTTTTCTGCATAACATGCACACCTGCACAGAGTGTCTCTCTGAGGAGTTTAGGAGGAAGAAATCTATAGGAGGAGGTAGATAACGAGGAGAGAAATGACTAAGCGGAGGCGAGCGGGTTTGAGTCACACACACAGCTATCACCCTCACCCCGAGAGCTGTGCCAGGAGTCAAAGGACTACCTGAGAGCTCTTGGCGCTGCTGTGCGATGCTCCGAGAGTGGTTACTGCTGGAAGAGGTTTAAATAATCCTCCCTAAAAAGGATGCTGCGCTGCCAACCTCCAAGGCAGAATCACCGCTCAGTTCAAACATCCCCAAAGCTGGACCCAGCTCTGGTCTGAACCTCTGTTCAGAGGAAGCGATATGAGTTCTTGTTTGGTTTTTAACCACTGGCTTCCTCCAAAGCCCACTGAAATGCAGGGGAAAGCTCCTGCTGACTCAAGTGAGCTCTGACCCAGACACCGAGCATGAGGCTCGACTGGGAATTTTTTCTTTGGCAAAAGGCGATTCCTTGGGCTTCCACCCTTTTCTCACACCTGTCAAGAGTTTTAATATAATTCTTATAAAACCAAGACAACAAAACATCCATTTTCCTGTTAACCGTTCCTCCAAAACAGAGTGGGAGCTCCCCTCTCCACGGTGCAGGGCGCACCGTCCTGGCAGCGGCTGGCTGCTCCCCGTCAGCTCCTCTTGCGGTTGCCCTTACGAAATGCAGACTATTCACCCCAAGGTAATTTCTCTGTGTGGACGGAGAAACATTAAAGAAGCCAGGAAATAAAAGAGAGTTTCCAGTATCTGAAGCCCTTTATTAACAAGAGGTTGAGTTGCAGTGATGAAAGCTTGCCGTAGGTTTTGCGTGCTCCTTTAAGTGGAGGTTAGACTGTAGAAAGAGCCGATCCTTCTTTGGGGGAGAAATTCACAGGTACAAACGCTATAATTTTTCCATCGGTAGAATGGGTTATTAATGGGACTAAAGCCCTCCTACCTTGAACAAAAACAAATTAAGTACCAAAAGCAACACTGCACCGAGCATGTGATTTCCAGAGCTTCTTCAGCTACGTAAAAGGTAACTCAGATTGCCAAATGAAACCTGCTGCTGTCCCCAGCAATACTCCACGCTCTTTGGGTCAGACCTCTGCCAGCTGTTTGGCACCATCCCTGCAGTGCACGGGGCTGTGCAGATGCTGGGTTGTATAATAGCAAAAAACCTCTCCGGGAGCCAGCACTGTCTCCTTTGTACTCACGTGCATGGTGAAGGAGGATGATTTGCAAGTGTCTTTTAGGTGGGGGAGAAAGAGTTCAAATCTAAGGGTAACAGTGGTTTGGCTTTCCACAGGAAATGACGTGGGGTTATTAACCTGTATTTTTCCCCTCGTAAAATGATCTCTTCTCAAATGCTCTAACACAAGGAGAAGATCCTAAAAATCCTGCCAGAGCCCTTACTGCTCAAAGTCACTATAATAGCACACAATTTACACTCTACTGCAAAAACCAAGGACGACGCCTTTGATCTCCCGTCTTTTCTCGGGGCCCGCTGTAGTCCCTGCCAGGTATAACCTTCAGTACTGAAGATCTCAGGCTTATTGCAGCACTCTGAAGAACCTTTGATGGCTTTGGATGTATGAGAGGTGAGGAGCAGATTTTCGGGACTCAAATCTATGACGTGGTTGCTTGCAATTATACGAACTTGGACTCAGCAACCCTGATTGTGCCTCGCTATAGAAAGACTGCAGCGTGCCTCCAAAGGTAGCAAGCACCACCGGGCAGATTCTCCACGGGTCCAAATCCATGCGACGTCTCAGACCTTACGCTGCCGGCGACTACGCTTCACACGTGGCAGCAGGAACGAGAGAACAATGCACTTGCTCATGAGCGCTGTGATTAAGAGGTACAAAAGCAAGTCCCTCCTATGTTCTTCATATCTGGGAGGGCTTTTAAAAACCCACTCAATTACATTCCTGAAATAACACTGCCTGAAACCTGTTACGCAGTCTTCTTCGGAGATCTTGGAGAAGGTTCGGGTTCTCTCCAGTGACTCCTCCAGTGCTAGGACACTTGCCTCTTAAACATCTGAGTGGGGAGAGAGAGCTCTAATTTTAAATTAAAGTATACCTGTAGATTTAATTTTAAGGGCATGTTCAACTGTATAAGACAGATGTAAACATAAGTATTAATGACAAACTTTCAGAAGTGGTGGATCAAATTTGCTTTTGCTTATAGCTTTGCAAATCGGGAGTGACTCCACTGAGATCAGGGGGTTATGCTGTGCACGGTCCATGATTTTAAATAACCCTTTGCACCTGAGTGGCGATTCTGCTTCAGAAACAATTCCAAAGACAGATGAAGACCTACGCATATTATTGCAGAGCGTAAACATTGTACCAATGAGATTCAATTGCCAAGCTGCAGAGATTATATATTAGTCTGCTAGTAACTTGACAAAAGGTTCTGTACGGCGTACGCTATTGAGTTAAGCAATGCGGCCAAATCAGTCTCTGGGCATCCCGTGGGATATCATGCTGCAGTTGCTTTCGATACCTCTTTGTCGTCCACTTCCGCTAGAACACTACATTCCACTTACAGGCTCTAACCTAACATGATAACTTTGAGCCTCTAAGTTTGGGATTAAGAAATGAATGTATGGATCTCATCTGGCAGCACGTGTTTGGGATCTAACAAAACTCACCCTTGGGCTTCTCCAGAGCCGTCTCAATCTCTGCCTTCCTCACGTGGATGCTGTATCAAGACCTCTCTGAACTTGGCAAAAGCTAAATACTTTCCTGATGCTTTGCCAAGTGATCAGTTAAGTCTTTTCACTTCCCGCTGAGTGGGAATCCGATGGGAAGAGCAGTGGCCTTATGGTGACAGGGCACAAGAACATAGCAAGAAACAGCGGCGCTCACCTGGCCAGGCAGAATTAGTACAACTAAAAGCAATCCCATCCAAAGGCTGGATCTGCGCACCACGGCATCGGTACGCTCAGAGCTGATGGATGCTGAGAAGGAGGCAAAGGTGGCATTTCACGTTCCCTACCCTGAACTGCAAAATTCACTCTCGACAACAAAATTCCACCAGGACGGCGCTTCAGGTGGACAACAGCTCACAGTGACAGTCCATAACGGAGAGCCTCTGCTTCCAAACACTCACTCGCTGCCCTCCTTTTGCCCGGCCAGCACTTAGTTTTGAAGCCTGTCACAGCTGAACGGAGCAATGAGAGCGGCCTTTCAATTTGCCAAGACTACAGCTTTCAGCTGCCCACCATATATACTCTGACCTTCATAACCAAACAAAGGAGTACCAGCTATTCACCGAGTAAACCAAGGGGTTTATAAAAAAGACATCGGACATGGCTACTCAGACAGCTCTCATCATCCAGACTGCTATTGTCTACTTCCTAATAAGCAGACAATTTTGTTAGGAAATTCTAAAATTAGGCACTGAGCACCTGAAAAAAATTTCCTATTCAAAACAGACACTAAAAAGCAAAATGGAGCTACATTTTAAGATGGCTGGGTATGTTCTTGTGCGTTAGGGGAAATTTTGCACATGAAATGCATTATGAATCATTTTCATATCAATACTTTTTAGGATATTACAAGCAAAACCACATGGGGATTAACAGATTTTGAGGTTCATAAAAGACAACTTGATCCTTGATGACTTGGTTTTGTGTGCAATATGTCCCTGAGGACTTCTTCTGACAGTAACTCTGCACTGAGCTCCATATTTCTATTTGATTAAAATACATCTTCCAGAAAGGCACTCGCAGTCCTTACTTCGACATCTGGAGAAATGGAAAATTCACTTCTTCTGGTAGCTGGTCACCCACACTGCTGAAAAATGTGTATTTTGTGTACACAGACAAACGGGAAACACACAAACGGGAAACATCTGTATTCCGGACTCCTGCACCGTCCCCTTTCTAATTCTGGTTGATCACGGTTGTCATACACTCCAGACCCAATTCCACCAGGCATCGAGTGCTATGTCAGTTCTTGCGGGCATGCAGAAGAGACTCGGTGCGTTGCGGGAGCAGAGCATCGGAGGGGAGAAGTGCCTCTTGCTCAGGGAACAGGCTTTGCTCTGCTGCAGAACGACTTCAGGCAGCAAACTATTTTTTAAGAGTTTAATAGGAGTAAGTTCCCATGGATACATGCGAGTACCCTACATCTTTAAGAAAACAAGTGTCTCGCAGCCTCACTAGTGCTTAGCGTTGCTCAATTAAATAGTCTTCTACTGGAAGGAAAAAAGGGACGTTGGAATTAGGTATTTAGTAAACAGATTAAGTAATTCTCTGTCTAGAAGAATGTATCACTCTGCTTATCTCTGTCATCTCGCGTGATCACTCAAAACAAATCAGATAACATGGCAGACAACAAAATATCTCTTCTGTTCTCTTTTGGCCCTCTGTCCTGGCCGTTAAATGAAGACAGAGAACAAAACAGCGCAGAGAACAGCTTCAAAACAAAAAGGAGACGGGATTGCAAAAGTTGTGCACAACCTAATTCTCAGAGACGATCTATTTATGCCAAATCCGGATCTTACTTGAAGTCTGTGGCGGTCACTCTCCTTGACTGCCATGCAGGCAGGATTTGGCCCTGGTAAAGTATCCGCCTGCATTCCCAGCTGCTCGGTTCAGCTGCCGCAGAGGAATGCAGGGCTGCCGAGGGCGCTGGCATGGGACGGAGTCCGAACTTCCAGTGAAAAAAAAAATCTCTA
Source organism: Fregata magnificens (assembly GCA_013389945.1). Classification (NCBI taxonomy): domain Eukaryota; kingdom Metazoa; phylum Chordata; class Aves; order Suliformes; family Fregatidae; genus Fregata; species Fregata magnificens. Next base: position 89,337 of record WAAD01005322.1, read on the forward strand.
CCTCAGGGCCGGGATCTAAACTTGGTCAGTGCGACGGCTGAATCTGATAAAGCAAATCCCTGCCTGACAGTAATTCTATTTAGATTCTTCTCCCTCACCAACATTCAGATCATGTTTGAACCAGCTACTTCGTTGAATATAGCTTTAAGCGTTTGGAGAGCTTTGGAAAGAGCTGAGCAGTACTGGGAAGGAAAGCAGAGTTACATGTGTGTGCGTTAACTGTACAGCAAATTACAACCAAGTATTCAATACGATATTTTTATAGGGCTAAATCCTGCTCCTACGAGTCAACAAGAGTTTCACCACTTCGTAGCACGGCACAGAGAATTCGCTGACAGTTTGCACAAAAGCACTTTGAGGAGGGATTAAAACAAGCAAATAAACACATCGCAGTCATTTTAGCGCTCCGGTTTAAGCAGAAATGTTTGAAGGCATAAAAGCCGGCTAATCCCTATCGGAAATCAATGGGAGCTGAGGAAATACAGCACTCTCGTACCCTGGGAAAGCTGTCCTTTGGCTGGGGATTGCCCTAATTTCTGCTTTCTCTAAAGAAAGATCGAAATGTCAGGTGCTCATTGATTTTGCAACTGTCCTCGGATTTCCCATCTAACTGGCAAAGTTGTCTCTGCAAACCCCATTCATCACGCTGCGTCCTTCACGCTCCTCAGGTGCATCAGCTGTCGCTACAGCTCAGAGTTAACTCCTACTACAGCATTGCCGTGCTACTCAGGGTAAAACTCAAAACGCAAGCTGTCTCCGCGAGAAAAAGAGCCTGTTTCAGCCCCGGTTTTGTATCCGCATCTAAGCCTGTCTCCGAATATACCCGAAACCCGCCGTGCTGCCTGCCTGAGGAAGGCAGGGGCTGTCTCCGGCTCTCCCTATCGCCCCCCGAGATTCCTCCGGCTGGTGGCTCGAAGCGGGGCGAGGAGCTCCTGCCGCCAACGCCGCCAGCCCGGCAGAGAGAAGCCAGATTACGGCAGAGCGGCCAGGAAAACTTTCCGGGCAGCTCCCCCGGCCCGCGCCGGGTTTGCTGCGCGGGGGGCGGCGGGCAGCGCTCCGGCT
>WAAD01005322.1:90652-115416 GCA_013389945.1 Fregata magnificens
CATCCCCTCGGCCTTCGGGACGGTGCTGTCGGTGATGTACGTGGCCGGGGTGGCGGGCAACGTCTACACGCTGGTGGTGATGTGCCACTCGGCGCGCTGCGCCGCCCCCATGTACAGCTCCATCGTCAGCCTGGCCCTGGCCGACCTGCTCTACCTCTCCACCATCCCCTTCATCGTCTGCACCTACCTGGCCCAGGACTGGTACTTCGGGGACCTGGGGTGCCGCATCCTGCTCAGCCTGGACCTGCTCACCATGCACGCCAGCATCTTCACCCTCACACTCATGTGCACCGAGCGCTACCTGGCCGTCACCCGGCCCCTGGACACCCTGAAGCGGTCGCGCGGCTACCGGAAGGTCACGGCGGGGGCCGTCTGGTCCGTCTCGCTGCTCCTGACTCTGCCCATGATGCTGATGGTCACCCTGACCGAGGGGGGCAAGGCAGAGGGCAAGGTGAAGAGGATGTGTGCGCCCACCTGGAGCGTGGACGCCTACCGGACCTACCTGACGGTGCTCTTCAGCACCAGCATCATGGCCCCGGGAATCATCATCGGCTTCCTCTACACGCGCCTGGCCAGGACCTACCTGGAGTCCCAGAGGAACCCCCCCCACAAGGAGAAGAGCAAGAGATCCCCCCGGCAGAAGGTCCTCATCATGATTTTCAGCATCGTGCTGGTCTTCTGGGCCTGCTTCCTGCCGTTTTGGATCTGGCAGCTGGTGCGACTCTACAGCAGCTCCCTGCAGCTCACCACCCAAACCCAAAAGTGCATTAACTACCTGGTGACCTGCCTGACCTACAGCAACAGCTGCATCAACCCCTTCCTCTACACCCTGCTCACCAAAAACTACCGGGAATACCTGCGCAACAGGCACCGCAACTTCTACAGGTTCACATCCTCCTTTCGCAAGAGGGGCTCCAACCTGCAGTGCTCCTGGGGACGGTCCATGTCCTCCAGCAACCAGTACGACTACAGCTCGGAGGCCCTGGGCATGGCCACGCTGAAGGACAAGTGAGGAAGAGGAGGCGCTCTGGAGACACCAGGACCAGCAGAGCGTCTGGCCAAGGTAGGGCTTTGGGACCCCTTAGCCCTGAAGGGTCCTAAAAACTCGTTTCTCGTGGTCGCTCTAGTTAGGGGCAACAAGTTGTGTGAACTCGAGTACTGTGAGGTGCGTTTGAATTTCCGTCTGGCTTAGGGCTGTCGGGGGGGGTCCTGCTGGGAGCCAGCAGCCATTCAGGACAAAGCCTTCAGGGTTTTGGGTGCAGAAGGTGAGGTGGATACTTTGTCCAGTTCTGCCACAAACTCTTTTCACGTTTTGCTGAGTTTTGCCCGGCTGCGGCTCCGCGCCGTTTCTCCTGTGTGGTTTCTCAGTGCTATCCTCAGGCTACAGCTGGGTCAGATCTGCAAAAGTCTGAAATTGTTCTGGTATTGCTTAATTTAGCTGCAAGCCTTGGGTTTGCCCTAGATATTACCGTTGTCTGTTTCTGGAGCGTGTAAAGAGACCTTTAAGCCCCTTTTCTTATTTCCTGTTACATTATAGCGTACTACAGTTTCATGAAGCTTAAAGCCTCTATTTTAAAATTCATTGCAGCAACACTTCGAACTCCGAGCATTCAAAAACCACAAGGTAAGCTGTCAGAAACCACAGGATTACCTAAAAAAACCTTGTAATTTTTTAAGGTTTCTACCTATTGCCACTGATGTTTTTTTTTAAAGTTGGTCCCTTTCTCAACAGTCAACAGGGCTTGAAAAACTGAAAATTTACCTTGGAAAGAAAGAAAAATGTGTTATAATCCTATCACTCAAAGACCTGAGGCTCTAAGAAAAATGGCTGAATCCTATATCATGAGACTCATCATAAAAGGGACAAATTTATTCATGACATTTCATCAAAAGCATTTTGCCTCAACGTATTCTGCTCATTTTCTCCCCACTTAGCCTCTTGTAGTAAACCTTCACCACAGATACTAGAGATGCCTGTAAGCATCTAAACAATTGTAACACCTCAGTTTCTAAAATAAATGCTGATGAAAAAGTGGATCATCATCGGGTTTCCGCTCGCATGGTCTCTTCACCCAGCTCGGGGGGGTGTATTTACCAGGGGAGAGGCTGCCGTTCCCAGCTGTGCTCTGAAGAGCTCATGTACGTGGGGGTGAAGTTGGGTTCAATGTTCCTCTTGCCTGTTCTGGGACAGGCTCTGGGGATAAGTAAGTAAAGCACGACATGAGTTGCATAAACTACTGTCAGCAGCTAGTGATGCCCAGGGACTTCTGAAACAGCAGGCGGTTGCTTAAGGAACGGTCCTTCCCGCTTTCTTGTGGCATAGTCAGACCCCCACCCGCTCGAGAGGAGTCCCACTCCAGCCCTGCAGTGTTACTGGGTTCCCGTGTTCTTGGGTGATCCTCTCATGCCACACGCCAAACTTTAGGGTACGTTTGTGCTAAAGCAGAGACGCAAAGTGCCGACACCGCAGCCAAGGATTGGGAGCAGAGAACACAGCGCAGCAACACGCTGGATTTTATGCACTCAACTAACAGCAGAAAAATAAACCCTTCAGGGCACATGTTGGATGAAGACCAGGGAAGCACGTTCCTGGAGTCAGGCATTCTTCTTATAGATGCAGTTGTCGGGGTGCTTGTCAGGGAGAGGGAAATAAGTAACTCACCTTAGAATTGCTTGTATTGCTTGTAACCACAGGACTGTCTTCGAAACACTGGTGACCACTTTGTCATGTGCCAGTATTGTGTACACTACCAAGCTGGGCAGTAGGAATTAGACCTGATGGTGCCCATGTCCTTATGAAATAGGGGGACTAAAACACAGTTCATGTTGGGAATTGACAGGGAGAGCGGGCTTCGACAGTTCTTAGGAACAACTTTTCAGGAACTAATTAATTTTTTAATTTTTCTGAAGTCATTGTTACTTTTCCCTTGCTTCCCATTTCCAAGGCTGGAAGTCACTCCCATATAAGAATAACAAAGATAAGACTTAACTCAAAAGGCGGTGTGGGAAGGCTGGAGTACACGCGTCATCTGCGAGGCGTGCTGTGCCGTCCTGCTCTCAGGGAGCGTAATGGTGCGGCCAGACAGACACCCTGGCAGGGCCAAGCATGGCTGCATCCCTTCCAGGTGTTGCACATGCCATTTGCCCACCTCTGAGAAAAAAAAATATTTCCTTATGGCTATAGAAAGAAAAACCCACCCTGATTTGGATCCTGACCTGACACAGTGCTGATGTGTCTTGATTTCCATTGCTTGGCCTGAGGAGAAGGTCCTTGGAAGGCCACTTGCCCACCGCAGCGTTACAAGGCTGCTATAGGATGGATGATTGCCACGTATGAAATAGTCGCAAGTGTAGTGTATGTCTATTGAAAGGTACGTAAGGGGAAGCAGATGATGAAAGAGCTGTATAGGTATCAAAAAGAGTATTAGGCAATACACTTCCTGCTTAAAAAAAAAAAACATGTTAAAACATCTAAAGCCAAATAGTCTAAAAACATAGTTATTAATGAGAAGGGGAAGCTGAAAAGGGAGTCGTGGCTAGCAAAAAAGGGATGAAAATGCAGAGCAGATGAGATCTACACTCGTAACCTAATGTGGGATAAGCAAACAGAAGGGTTGGATTTGGGGTACGCTTCCCAAGACGTCCCATCAGTCCCCAGAAGGGATTCTGCTGCTCTGCTCAGTGTCATGAATGGGGCGTAGAGGATGTGCTTTCTGTGCCACATCATCAGAGCATTAAACATCAAAGGGCTGATGGAGGAGCATCCAGATGAAGTGCGAAGTATTGGATATTGGTCACTCGGCGTGTTTTCCAACCGGTATGTGCTTCAGCCCGGTCCCATCCCAGCGCTGCTCCTCTCTCCCATCAGGCTGTGATAAACCCGTACGAGGTTACTCTAATGAGAGAACGAGTAAAATTTGATGACACCCACAAAGCATGTCATTGGGGCAGAGGAGAGCCTGTTTAACACGCAAAACTGGCCAGCAATCAGAAGATGCTGCTGTGTGTGGTGAACGACGGCTCTTCAGCGGGCAGGAAGCACGACATGGTGCGAACCTTTGCAAACACGACTCCTTGGGAGCCTCTCACACTCCCGGGGATCAGAGCTCAATTTAAAAGATGAATTAGATAAACAATATCCCTCTTATTGTCCCATCGGACCAGTTAAACTGCCAAAAGTCAGTAGGTTTGACCCGCTCCATAAATATCCCGCAAGAGCAGATGTTTTAACTGAGTTCCTCTTGTCTGTAATTGGGCAAGCCTTGAGTCTTCTGGGTGCGCTCACGTTTTGGAAATGAGGAGACAGTCTTTGTGTATCTTCCTTTAACAACAAAACCAAATTAATCTGGTAGTTAGCTTTGGAAGGGGATCGCTGCTGCCTGTCTCTAGCAGAGAGTCCCGTCTGGGGCTGACGCAATCTTTAAGTTACCCAGAAGGGGTAGCTTTGCCTGCAGCTCACCCAGAGTATTTTGGGGAGGGTGTTGGTTTGGGTTTGGTAGGACCTCAGTGTTCATAAGCGCATCTCCCTGGAGTCAGGGCAGGCCACGCAAACCTGCTGTAATGCAGCTCGGGCTCTTTTCTGCGTGAGGGAGAGGTATTGCCTGTCCTCAACACTGAAAAGGATGAGTCAGGACTCCCAAAACCATGAGATTAAAACCACGTCTTGTCTCCACAACCACAGAGGCTACAAAAGAGTATCAAAATTGAGAGAGACACGTAACCAGAATCCAGATGATGGGATTTAGCAAACTCTACGTATCTTGCCACTTACGGTAAATCTGAAGCATCTCAGGCCAGGGCTGAAGTAACAACAGGAAAGTCAGTCGGGCTGTAACTAAGCAAAATGTGGTGATTTCCTTGAAAACAATTTTACTTTGGCTATTCTGCTACGTCCCAAGAAGGCAAGCTATGTGTACCCTGGGATCGTTTATCGTACCCAAATCATTGTAATCCTGTGGGTTTTAATGGGAGTTTTTTTACTATAAATGAATTTTTGCCGCAAGTTGTTCTAGTTTGACACAGCTAGTTCTTCAGCAAAATGGGAAATGGTAATTTTAGGAAAGGCAACAGCACTTTTGGTGTTGGGCCAGAGGTTGTCACTGCAAAACTCCATACATGCTTTACAAGAAAGAAAATGGTTTAATTACTAGAAAATCTTTTCCAACACCCCTTAGGGTTTAGGGTTTCATGACACACAGAAAAAAAAAAACCCAGACTGTGAAAGAAATGCAGTTTCATCCTGAGTGCTCTTTCCTTCCTTTAATCTAAGGGACTATCTACTGCAGCAATGGCAATTTTTCTGCTTTCACGTGAAAAGTGAAAACGCTGGTTCTTTGTGGGACAAGTGAAAATGGTTGTTTTCCCCAGACACAGGAGAATCCATTTGAACCTTACTGAATTTTTTCAGACTTCACCTTCAATCACACATTTCTTTATCATCTTTCTCCCCACTTTCTAAAACCAAATTTGCAATAAATGCTCAAAAGCCCCACACTGCAATGTAATCATGAGTGCGAGCAAATCGTTAACGTTTTAGCTCCTATTTTAGCAGTTATTTTTGGTGCTTGTTGTGTGATTGAATACAAGGAAAGCCAGGGAAATAGAGGTGATTTTATGAGCATTTTGTACCTTGCGCGGTACAAAACGCACGGCTCGCCGCCCAGTTGCATTAACCGAGGAGAACAGGCAGGATGACTAAGTTCAAAATCTGTTCCCCCATCAGCATGATGAGAGGAGAAGGCGCATAACCCTCATGTCCGAGCCCAGCCCTCAAGCCATGGGAGCGGATAACGCAGCACCTGAGAAATTCCGAAGGCAGCCCCTGAAAGTCAGACGTCTTCGCCGGGAAGTTTGGCCGCTTCGGGGATGCTCTGCTCCTACCGTCGTATTTCTGAGTCCCTCTGGTGGCAGCAGCAATCTTCCATCCTGAGCTCTCAGGAAGAAAATCTGCTTTTTATTTTAGGCTTTAAAACGTAGTGGTTGCACACAATCAGGGCACAACCTAACTATATAATAGCATTTAATATCTTTAAAGTATAATGTTACTACAACATCTGAAGGGGAAAAAGTCTGTTGTGAAGAGAAATCCTACTTCCAAGTGCTAAATTTCCTCTCCCACATTTCTTTCTATGCCAAACCCAGAGTAACTTTATTCCTGTCGTTTTGCACAGCATCCTCACGGCCAGCACCCACGGAAACACCCAGAGCCGGTGACTAACTACAGCCGGGGGTTTTTTTGCCTTATAATATTGGTTGTTACTGTTCGTTTCAAGATTTTCTGGGGCATTGGAGAGACGTGGAGTTAATTGCTGTGGCTTATAAGAAATATGTTGCTTTGTCTTCAAAATTGGAGCAGCAGCTTCAGAGGACATAAGTACCCTTTAAAGTTACTGTTATTATTATACAAGCTTTTTTGCCCTTGTTTGGGAACGTATCTAAAACACAGCAGAGGGAAAGGATGCATCAGTTGGTAGCAAAGCATCAGGGGGTTTGGATGGCCCAGGCTGAGCTTGGTGAAAGCAGAGGAGGGAGCTCGCTGCTGGCTCGCTCGGCCAAACCTCTGCCACGAGCTTCTGTCAGACACCCAACGTTGAAAGAAGTTACTGAGGTATATTAAAACCTAAATGGGACATATATTGAAAGTTTTTTAAAAGTTATAAATATTTCTGCCCAGGAATCCAGCCTTCTGCCCACGCCGAGTTTCTAGTGTGCCGTATATCACTTTTGGGGGAGACGGACTTCATCCTAGCGGGTTTCGAATGGTCAAAACTGAGCTTTGCGATCTGCTGTCCCACCTAGAGCCTTCCTGTCCCCAAAGGGATATACCAAACCAAAACTGCTGCAACATTTTCCTTTTTTCTCCCCATTGGAGAATTCTTCTGGCATTTGGGCTCTTACTTTTCTGGTTCTCCTTGGAACTCATTTGCAATTTAAATTTTAATTTAAATGAAACATTTTTGTAAACACTACGAATGCTTCTACAGTGAGAAACAAGGTGAAGAGTTAAGAAGCATTTGTCCAATTTATTAGAGAAGGCTGAACTTCAACATTGCAGAAGATCCCACCCAAAGCCCTCCACCAAGATATCGGTAGGGAAAGTAGTAAATAGGTTTGTGCAAAATCAAACCATCCAGCAATATTAGCCGTGCTTGGCAGAGGATATAATTCTAAAACCAAACCGGTGCTAATGGTGGAAAAGTAAAATCTGCAAAGTTTGTTTCAACTTGTTTAGGCCAGTGTCTCTCCAAGATGTCATTAGCCTTTCCTTGTGCATTCCCGTTCGGATCTCGAATTCAGCTCCTGAATTCCTAACTAAAACCAAACATGATTTCATCCAAACAAAGCAAGGGAGATTCCTGAAACTAAATGTGGTGTGTCCATAAACACGGCGTTTTGGAGACAAGTTACTGCTTCATATGTGCGCTCCTGCAAACCTCATCAGGGACGTCCATCAAATTCACAACACTTCTACGCCTTCTAGTTTTTTAAAATATCAGCTTGACATTTGAGAACCACAAGGCTGGCTCTTGCAAGAAGCCTCCCAGGAAAAGGCACTACATAGCAATTACTTCTCAGGCTACGTTGAACTTACCTTTCAAAAATGGGGAAGGATGGAGAAGGTAAATTAGCTGTAATGTAGTAGTGCTAAAAGGGGAGAGAGTGGCACTCTTGAAGGCCCACAGAGGGAGGACACCTAAACCTTCAGGGACGTGCCGGCCCCACCAGACAAGCTGTGCACGGCAGTACGCAGCACCAGCTCCCGCGCTGAGCTCCTGCAGCATCCTCCCTTTGGGGAGCATAGGCTGACAGCCAGCTCCCAGCATTGCGCGACTCAAAATCCCAGTAACTCCACTGATTTAAACTGAGTTTCTGCTTTTTTATTTGTAACAGATTTTTTTTTTTCTTTTATTTAACACTGTAGAAGGGAATATCTTACAGGAACGGCATTATTATGAAATCAGCTGGAGCCCTAGTTAGCTCTAGCCACCACATTTTGAAAGCAGCTTTCTGCCCCTGGGCAGCATTCAGATTAAGGAGCGGTAGCAGGACTACATGCAGCACCCACCTGCCTCGTGCCTCGCGGTAGCAGCGGTTAGCTGATCCCACTCAAGTGGATGTGTTTATCTTCCTTCACATCATCTGCTGGTGGGGACTCGCAGGCCATTTATCCCAAAGGCACTAATGCTGTTGATAAGTAACCCGGGCAGGCTTAGCGCAAGATAGCTAATAAAATCCAGAAAAGATTTACAAGGATTTTGATGTTGGAGATGCCTATCGAGGCAGCACTCACCATCGGAGCTGAAGAGAGAGATTATCTGAAATGGGGGGAGGTCAGAAGTCCTGGCTTCTCGTACAAAATCACCACTGACTTGCACTGTGACCTCAGGGAAGTCGCTTATTCTTGTGCCTCTGGTCACTAACTGCCTAGAAAACAGTGACACTGTTTCCGTCGTTCGCACAAGTGTTTTAAGGCATCACTGATGTGCATGAATGTTTTGAGATCCCTGGATGAGAGGTGCTACCTAGAGAAGGGAAAAGCGCTCCTTGTAGGGATAACTTAGGGCTCGGGTTAGCTATTAGTGGTCGAATGGAGGAAACGTTTGTGTACCAGAACTTTTCCGTTTCTGATGAAGAGCAGCCGGTCAGCAAAGATGATCGTGTAGCCCACAGCAATGGCAGCTGTGCTCAGCTGGCTTTGCTGGAAACTCAAAAATGAGTTTCCTGATAAAAGCATCATCATCTCAGTACATCGATACCCGCTCTGAAGTCCCTCCTCGGGTGAGAAACAATAGCAGGGGATATGGTAGGGAAGCAAAATCTTTCTTCTTTACCTCCTGGGACCCTCTGCTTCCCCACGTTATGGGCTGGGAGCAGTGGGGTCAGTGGAGGTACAGGCAAGGCATCGCCCCCAGGCAGAGCCCGTGCCGCAGCCTGCTCTAACGGCAGGATCTTGGTGCAGAGGAGGCTGAATAGAAAGAATTATCCCAACGCTCATCACCGATTGCTAAACACAGCAGAGCTTCCCTGTCATTTTGTTGTTGGCATCTTTTTAGAATGATCAAATCTGTTGAGGAACCTCCACCTGCCTGAGACACAGCACGAGTAATTCCCAACAGAAGCAGAGGAAATAGCAACCAAGAAACTTTTCTTGGCTGTTTTCATTTGTTTGTTTGTTTTAATACAAAGGCGAGTTTATTATGGCAAACATCGCTCAAATTTCAAAGCGCCGCCTCTATCTTTGCAGCAGCTTCTCTTAGGCAGGATGAGAAAGTGAAGCTCCGTAGCCTACGGTGCCCAGTGTTAGGGGAAAAGCTCCTTGCAGATCTGGCTTAAATGGGGGGGACCACAGCGGAGGGATGAGGACAGAGCTGGAGCATCACTTGGTCTTTTACCTCCATCCATGTAAGTGAATATTTTCTCTGCCAGGCACTGTGTGCCCTGGGTATTCAGTATCTGTCTGTATTCAGAAAAAAGCCTGTAAGAAGTCTTGGGTTTAGTCCAACAAAAGACAAGAAAAAACCCTTTAGACCTATAACTTCACAGCCTCAGGAAACTGTTTGCGTCCCCTGCAAGTCAAGTCCTTGTGTTCACAGCCCCAGAGGGGCCCCATGGAAGCAGAATGAGAGGGGCCTTGGGCATGGGGAGCAGGGCTTCGGCAACTACCTGCAAAATGCAAAAGTGAAATAGTTAATGTGTCACACTGAATTACTCATTAATCTTAATGAGAGCACAGAGGACTTGCTTCAGGCTGAGAGGAGGCTTAGGAAGGCAATACTACATCATAAGCCTTTACACCTGGCATTGAAATAGGACGGGGAAGAGATGGGCACCCTGAAAGGACTCCAGAGGAGAGCACGTGCCCAGGCACTGACAGCTGCTGGAGACTTTGGTTTCTTGAAACCTCGCCTCCTGTCAGGACCTCGGTGCAGAACCAGCATTTGATCTGACAGCCACATGCCCTGTTTGAGACGCAGCCAAGCCCCAGCTTGACTTCCTTGCAAATCCTCCTCTCTTCTTGCCCTATTTACTATGCGTGCAAGTGGAGTAAGAGGTATGGGAGCCTCTAAACTCTGCTACAAGTGCCAAGCCCTCACAGTGCGGGGTTAGGAGATACAGAGGCAGTGTGGGGCAACAGGAGCGGGACATCTTTGCTGCTCTGGTAGTGTCGAGGCATAGAAAGGAATAGAGAAGCTCACTGGCACGAGCACATTGGCTTAGATCTCAAAAAAAGCATCAAAGCAGCATCTTAACAGGCATTTTTGTCTTCTGTCACGTTCTTCAGTAAATGTTTACCTTGCAGAGCTCAGGCATGTGTTTCAGACTCAGTCTGTGGAAGGTCTATGTATAATTACAAACTTCATCCCAGGACCTGCCTTAACGCTGTGCCTTCCCATCGCTCTCCGTAGATGGAATCTCCTGCCCATGTTGAAGAGAGCTTTTACGGAAAGATCATGGATCAAACATGACCGTTTAGCTTATTTGTGCAGTAGAAATAGGTGCTTGTTTTTAGCATGTTGCTGTCTTTGGTGTTCTTATTTTAATCGTAGGTTTTTCTTTTCTGTCTCCGCACGTTCTGTCCTTTCTTTGTGTTACGTTTCCTTCTCAGCAACAAGTCACAGCCTCTCCCAGGGACTCTGCTTCCACCCTCGCTTTGCTCCATAGCTAAAACCACCACCCATCAGACTGTAATACCTGAGTGAGAGTTTCAAGGCTTTGGGGAAATTTCATACCTCTTGAATTTCAAATCTGTTGTTTCAGGTTGCCCACAGAGAAGGCAGAAGTCTCTATTGATTTCCACAACCTAATCAGAAAGCAGGCATGTTTCTGCAAGTGTGATTGCTATAAGCAAATCCTTCAACTACATTAGAGCAGTTATGTCTGCATAGCTAGGAGTATAATTTGACAAGCTTTTCCTTTGCTGTTGCTCCAGTTTCAGCCTCCTCTGTCCCCTCATTGAGGCTGGTACATCTGTTTTTGCAGCCTTGTGGTTTTAAAGGATTAAGCCGTTTTACTTCATAGGGTTGGGGTTTTTTTTCCAATCAAGCCAAAAATAATTATTTCTTGTCCCGATCAGATGCACTGTCCACCCCCAGGCAGCTTAAACCAATGCAGCTGACGGGCTGTGAAAAGAAGTGCTTCTGAAATGACATCTTCAAATCTGTTTTAAAAATCATGGGTGAAAAGCTTCAATGCACTTGAGCTTGTCCTTGTTCAAAATATCGCTCAGACCAGTAAATGGCTGAATTCACAATCCAACAACTTTTACCCCACTGCAACTAGAAATACCTTTAAGACTTGTGTTCTCAGAGGACTTTTGCTTTACCTTCTGTTTTCTCCTTTCTGGCCGGTAAGTAAGGCAGTAGCTTCCCTCTCTAGAGATGCACGTTGGCCCCCAGGGAGGCTTTGTAAAGCCTCGTGAGGCAGAATAACCATCAGGAACCTTTATATCTTTGCCAGAGCACCCATGAAAACGAAGTACTGCACCTTCGATCTACACTAATAATTTTTATGGTGGATCTTCAGTCTGGAAGGGACTACACACTTAAGGACTCAGCATGGGGGAGCAGTTTTCCTTACGTTGCCTCTGAACCTGTGGGGTTTTTTTCCTGTTCAATTTTCAATTATTTGACTCACACTTCATGGACTTCATTTCCTGGCACATTAACAGCTGGTGGTTTCGAAGGCTGCGGTTGGCAAGGGCAGGGTCTGGAATGGGTAGTAATTACTTGCTGAGCTCATTATAATTGTTCAGTTATTGAATAATCTGGAAAGGCAAGCTGGGGGAATATTTGGTTAATTAAGAGCTCATTTAATCACTGCTAAATTTAGCCTTCCAAAACAGTGCTCACCTTACCCGAATTTGAAAACCTTTGCTTACCCACACTGCTGGGGGAAGTAGGAACACTTTCTCTCTAGTCTTTGACTTCAGTTATCAAGATGGCACTTGCTCTTCGCTTTGTGGTGTCATGGTTTTGGTCCTTCCTCCCTACTAGCTCCAACCCTCCCACATTTGCCTTCATGGGCATTAAGATCTCTCTGAAGCTGCCATCAGTCTCCAGTGTGGTGTTTAATTAGAAACAACTCTCCTGTAAGTACTCAGGCACTTTTGGGACCAAATTCTCATCCCATGAAAAAAATGACATTACAGCCAGAATAGCCAAGTATAAGCATTTAATAGAGCCCAGTAAGTGCGAGCAGGAGAAAAGCTTTTGAGCCCTTGTCATTTTTCTGTTGCTGCTGATCTAACACAGTTGCTGGGCACACGTTTCTTCTGTTTGAGATTTTTGGTAATTTAAGGCTTAGGAAGCAAGTTTATCACCCAGAGGATGCTTTCTGGAGCCTGGACTAACTTCCAGGGGCTCTGGGGAGGCTGCAAGGCAGTGCTCAAGACAAAAAAGCATTTACAGCTTATTGTCATGTCTTTACTGTTGCACCAAGAATGTCAAGTATCTGTATGAGAATTCAGGCAGGCTTGTAGCGGAAAGGATTTTATTAAAGGGCTTTTTGGGAGAGTTTTGAGGTAAGGACTTAAATGGGAAGTAGCATTTGACTCAAGACGAGTACAACTTCATTTTAAACAATTAGTGAACAGATTTTAAATAATGATTTTGCTGTGGGCTTTTATCCTTTGTCCTAGATTAATTTAACACATGATATTCATCGTGCACACTATCAGTCAGGTGTAACTACCACCACAGACATGCCCATGGGATTATGCTGTCAGCTGGCACATGCTAGTGAAAAGGGTACCCTCCTCCCGGCATGGAAGTCAACCGCAGATGTTCCCAACGGAGAAAAAAAGAAAAAGCAGAGCCTTGAAACCCTTGCTGATCACAGGCAGATTTATCCCCTTCGCACTTCCAAAGTGAAAAATGTTTAGAGCCTCCAAGAGCTAGCGGCTCCTCCGATCCTGTCTGTAGTACGCACAAAATAAAGAGGAGGAAGAGTCTGTACTGAACCTCATCCTTCACAACACACTTCAGAACGAAGTAAACGTATTTTTTTCTGTTAGGGAGAAGACATTAGAGTAAGCCAGATTTTGTATGTCTGGAGACACGCTGGTCTTTTACAAAGGCATCCATGAACTTCTTGTATTTTGCTTTTAGTTTAAACGCTGCAAAACAGGAGAATAATTTTTAAACAGGTTTTTCAGAGCAAACTCTGCAAGGTAGATTCTGCAAAACAGAAGAGCCATCAAAGCAGGCTGATTTTAAAACCTGACAAACTTGACAGCCTCCTTGCAGCAGCATGAAGCCACGTCATTTCTGCAGTTACCCATGGTTACAAAATTGTTGAATGAAATGGAATCCAAACCTGTCGAGGGTTGTAACTCTCAAACAGGCAGAACAAATGATCTGGAATGATAACTAGTCGAGTACTCCACTGAGTCCTTGATTGAATATTTTGCCAAACTGCTCCAAATTAATGGAGCTCGTCCACTCTGAGTCTGGGCTGCTGAGGAGATGAGGAAGCTCCTGGTGGGATCTACTTGATTTTTTTTTTTTTTTTTAACAAGAGGGCAAGGCATAAGGCAGCTCTTCAAGAGATCCTGTGATTTCAAATAGAGAAGTGTTATGGGATATTCTCTCCCTGCCCCCAAAGGAAAAAAAAAATCAAGTTCACATATGGGCTAAAATTAGTGTTTTCTCTTCAGTTAGTCATTTCTTCTAAATTAATAAGGCTGAGACATCTACTTTAGCAAAACAATTAAGTAGTACATCAATAAAGTAGCTGCCTTAAACCAGGCAACTGACTTGGCTTCATTCCCCCCCTTAGTTTCATCAGCACTACATATATTATGCCCTGGAGGGTTAATTTTTGTGTATTTGGGACCACTTCCACTCCCAGGGCAGTGATTTTTAGGAAGACCATGGCACGGCTGAGCTCCAGGCTGGCTGGGCACACAGCCCTGCCAGCCCCAGGCAGGTGTCCCGCAGGCAGCGGGGCCAGCTCCTGCTGCCCCATGCCAGTGCTCAGCCCGGGGACACCGCGTGGCTTCAGTCACGCTGCCAGACAGTCACTGATCCGATCCTCTTATGTGTCTTGCCAAGGAAGTGGTATTTAATCAGTGGTACGTTAACTAAAGTTTTTTTAACTATTCTTCCTGAAACACCCTGCTTTAAAGTAAGGCTTTATGCAAAACATTTCTGCCAATTAGCTTATCAAGTTCCAGAGGAGCTTTAAATTTAAAGGGGGAGAAAAAAAAAAAAGCACACTTTTAATCATTCAGTCTTGCCTTTGTGCTTTCTGTCCCTTCCTGCTGGGTGTGTCTCAGGTTTCTGTGGATGTATGCCACTAAGGCAGCCACACACTGATTCTGTTCCCCTAAGTTTTCTGCTGGATTTTGGGGGTACTGTGCTGGGAGGAGGACGACAGCAACGCTGTCAGGATCTTTTCTTGCTGCTCAGTGTCCCTGTCAAAGCATCTTTCTGTAGCACACCAGGGCAGCATGAATTTTCTGCCTCTCCTGTCAGCCTCCTTTCCTTACTGGTACCCAGGAAGCTACAAAAGGGCAACTACAGAGTCCTATCAGCAAAGGATGGCTGGAGAAGTGCTGCAAACTGATCTCAACACTAAGTGAAATGTCTCTAAAAACCTGTTTCAGTCTCTTCTTGTGAAGGCATCCCACACTCTGCTGATGGCCCTGTGCCATCAGTTAGTTTTACCATTCCCCATCACGTGTACCCGTGTGATATCAATCCCCAGCAAGTGTCATTTAGGATGTTAGACTTTGCCGTTCAGCACTCACCATTACCTGGATGTAGCGCTTGCTCCTTCTGAGCACCTCTTCAGCAGCAGCAGGTCTCACCCTTCCCATCACCTGCAATGCCTTGCTGAGTCCCACAAAAGACCCCAAATATTATCTCCCGTTCCCCCACAGAGTCTTTTCTGCTGCCACCACCTCCTTAGAGTCTCCAGATCTGGCAGATTTGTCCTCCCCATCCTAGCTGCTGACTGCGTTTTGGACTTGACAGCCACAGCACACTGTCCAGCCCCTGCCATACGCTGAATCCCCTCCTGGGGTGGTCTCTACCGCCCACCTTGTGAGGGGCCAAGGGACACAAAGGGTTTCTTGGCTTCCTACGTGGGAGTGTGTGCAGTCAGAATGCTTGTAAGCATCAGTTTTACTGCCTCTTCCCAACATAAACTGGAGAAATTGATGGAGTCCTGGCCTCGAGAATAAACACCATCTCCACTGTTTAGAGTAACTGTCTCCTGAAAGGAGAAACGTGCAGCTGAGCTGACACCCTTGCTGCTGGGGAGCTACATGGGGGTACAGGAGGTGCCTGCAGGCTGGTGGCACTTCCCCAGCAGAAACCTTCCCCTGCTATCAGACATGAACAGGAGCAATCTTTAAGGAGGATTAAGACTAGAAAGAGTCTGCAGTTAACTCAGGTACCATAATAACAATCTTAAACTTATTTTGCAGAAATACAGAGGACTAGCAGTCTTCACCTGAGTCACTTGTAAAAATTCCTGCCAAGGGCTGGTTTAAGCCTGTGCCCAAATACAGAGTTTGGCTTTTAGTTGCAATACGCCAATGTTGCAAATTGCTCGGGTTTATGGAGTTTTCATATTTCAGATTAGTTTCAGCTTTTTAGTCGTTTAGGAATGATAAATCCTCATGTGGTTAGGAAGCATTCTTGGCTCTTATCTCCAAAAAGAACTTACTTTAATATTTATGGTCAGGCCAGTACTTTTGAAGGAAACTGAGATTAGATAAGCTCATTAAGTCAAGCATTCTTTCCACACCTGTGTTCTTCCCAACAAAATAATATTTCTCAATTTCAAGGCAGCTAATTTAGAGACAGATTTTACTTGTCGCACTGATACAAACCTGAACCACTGGCATGCGCCATGAGTAAAGCTGGCCCAGATGTACACATGCTGTCCTCACCTTTCAGGGCCTCAAACACAACTGGAAAGTACTTGTCTCCTAAGTGATACAGTCTGGTGCAGCTGGACTACTCAGAGTGCATTCAGCAAGCATGCCATCACTATTATAGAACTAGTCTTATTAATTTTAAAAGATTTTGCAATATCTAGTCCTGTTCCCACCTTTGTCTTCTCCGTACCACAAACAAGCCCTCACCAGTGCCTAGGAAGTAGCTATGGATGTCTAGAGCAAGTAGTGACTGCAGCCTCAGGAGGCAGGTTAGTAACGAAGCTGAGTCTTCTCCCCTGCTGCATGTCCATCCCCTGCATGTCTGTCCATAACTAGAAGGAAAGAAAACTAAGGCTCAATAGCCCTGTTCAGCTGATGGGCAGGGGAGAGGCAGACAATGACATTTACTTTTTAAGTTAATTGATCCACTTACTCATTCACTCCATTTTATTCATTTGAATGGCTTTAGGCTTTAAGGCTCAAAGCTTTCTGAGTTTTTTTCAGTTCTGTCAAATGGTCTAATAAGAGGATATTACTGTTCTTTATGACCCCTGCCATGTTTGTAACTTTAATATAGAAGCCCTTCTAAGTGTACACACAATTACAGTACTATTACACCTCCCACTCCAGGGGAGTCCGGTGAAAAAAAGCACAGCAGCTGTCAAAGACCTTCACTTCAGCCTTGCTCAGGATCCTGCAAGTCACAAAGCTGGTCTGACCAGAGGACAGAATAATTAATTTAGACCTGTACATCTCAAAAGTATCTCCCTGTACAATTCAGCTATGGAAAGGCTTTTGATTACTGCCCATCTGTGCGTGCTTTATGGCTGAAGTATTTAATTTAAGGAGAATGATTAGGAAGAGGACAAGTTTTAATGGCCTGCTCCAAAGCCTAGATAAAAGTCTTAGCTACAGAGTCGAAACGTGCTTAACTTGTATTGAAAGTGATAATTTTTGCAAGCATGCTGGAATTCACTGACTCACAAGCCATCTGGAGGTGCTAAAAGCATTTAGAAAACAAAGTCAAAAGGTCTCAAGTTCCAGTTGTTGAGATGAAAATACCAAGGCTCAAAGGTAGCAGGCAGTCAGCTGTGAAGATGGAAGACTTCAAGGCTCTTGGCACTAATAAGTGTGACATGATTGAGCGCCTTCATCACATCCCAAGCTGTGTGCTTTCAGCTGGGCAGTCCTCGAGAGGAGAACAGCCTTCCTGAGAAATCCACATGCATTTATTTTGTGCCTGTGCTGAGGCAGAAAAATGAGATTCTTCCTGCCTGCATGTGGTCTGAACGGACGAAGATCTCCAACAAAGTGTGTGTATAACTAAAAAGGGAAAATGAGCAGGGGGAGGACTAGATTTCCAGATACTGTGCAAGCATGAGAAAGCAGAGTAGAACCTCAGTGGAGAGTACTGAGGAGCACGTGCATATCCCGTACACCTCAACTAAAGGATTACAAAAATGAGTAAAACTTTTTGCAAAACTTTGGAAGTTTCATGAAGGGTTTTAACAGCAAGAGCTTTGCTACCTGAAAGGTCGCAGTTTCCAGTTCTTTGATCTTCTAATGAAACAATAAAGCAGACTGAAGAGGGGGGATGATCTTAGAGGTCTTTTCCAACCTTAATGGTTCTATGATTCTATGTCACTTCAACATTGATGCGGACATTTCAGTGTGGGAGAAATCTCCTGTAGCTGCTCTCTGCCTAACACCATCGTAAATTTAACTTACCCCTCTGCTTGACTTACTTTTGTTGTATTTCTTTTTTCATATTAGTAAACGACAGTTTACTTTGATCATATTCCCCCCTGTGGAAAGGAATGCCTTCCTAATTAATTTCTATCTCCCTTTAAAATAAATAAATGAGAAAAAACACATTTATGGCCCACAGAACTGTCATAGTGAAGTAGAAATAATCCACGTGCAAGATCACTCTTCTCACTTCTTTTGTGTTGAGAAGTACAAGGACTAAATGGGCTTAGAGTTTGTCTGGTTTCATGGCAGCCTTTAAAGTTTTGAATCACCTGGTAAAATGTGGCCTTCCTTTCACAGGGTTATTCAGTGAATCACATTTAAAGCCCTAATATGCAGAGAGGACTCCGAGAACATGTCTCCTCTTCAGTAACATAAATCAGAAATAAAAACATTTGCCTGCTAGACTGAATGGAAGAAACTACCATCCAGAGCCAACACATGCAGAATTGCTCTATTAGGACCTGCTGTTCTTTATTCCCCCAGATTTAATGGTCTGGCTGGCAAGTTAATGTGCTGAGGAGGTCACCTCCAAGGTCTAAATCCACCCAGAGACCTTACCCTAGCAGTGAAAAGCAGTCTGAAAAGAAAATATTTTTTTCATGGAGTCAGCAGCAAAGTATCCTGGCATCTATATAGACATCTTCATATAATTGTATAAACTGATGAACAAATAAGAGCCAAAGTCTCAAGGTGTCTGTCCAGAAATATCATGCCTCAGTAACCTAGTTGGCTTTTTTTTTCGTTAACAACAGAATAGGAAGGATATCCATTTCTAAAATGAGCTTTTTGAACACTGGAGGCCTATTAAAAGAAATTTCCAGAAACAAGTAACATGAACGCTCCATAAATCTCAGCTTCTCTCTATAAAAAAAATACTTCCTTCAAAAAGAGGGGCTATGGGTTCAGGCACATGCTCCTGTACTTCTACGCCCCTGAATCTTCAGCTTGAAGTCTTGGATGAAGGTCTCTGTGAAGTTCATTATTAACAATATATCTGACCTGGCAGCGCATGGATTCAACCAGTCCAGACTCCTTGGACAGCCTCAGGATTAGCCAGCAGTAAACCTAGATATTTTGACGTTTTTGCTTTGTTTGGATGCATCTAAAGGTTACAAAAATAAAGGAGATGGTACTTCCAGGCTGCTTTATTGATTTCACAATAAGAACCACCCAAGCAAGGCATTTCTTGTTGTGATCCCACAGTCTGATCTGCATGCTTAGCATCTAGTTAAAGTCAATCAGAGTTCACAAAGGAGCAGCTCTACCAGCAGTTCCTTAATGCAAAATAGTCACTGACAAAGAACAGCAAAAAAAAAAGAAAAAATAAGTTTCTCTAATATCTGTTTCAAAAATGCAGTACTCACTGTCCACAAGTTATCATGAAAGACAAGAATGCTCAACAGCAGGCAACGTTGATCCCTACCTTGTCATTATTTCAGCAATATAAGAAAACAGGCAAGATGGAAATAAATCTCTCTGAAATAAAGGGTGTTGTTTCAAGTATGGAAAATGCCTGTAATGGAATAGAAATAAGAGAGTATTTGGAAAAAAAATAAATGCTGAAGAATGAAAAATCTCAAAAATTGAGCAACACTTGACAGTTCCACTACCGTTAGAAATTCTTCTTAAAGATTAATACACTCTATGGGCTAAAAGGGTTATAGGAAAAAAGCTAGCTCCTTTTCAGTTCTAGCAAGCCAGTCTATGAATAAATAATGGACTGAGCTTATATACCCTAGGCAATATATGCTACAGGTAAAAGCTTAAGTATGCTGGGACAGAGTTGAGAGGTGAAATAAGTGATTGAGGGGAGATGATGGACAAAGATAGATGTGCAGTTTGGAAACAGGACAGAGTTATTTTCCTTGGACAGTCCATCCTGAAAAGCTTTAGTACAACCCACCAACACTCATATGGAAGATAAAAAGTGCCTACACAGATACTTTAGGGATAACTGGGTTGTCATTAAAAGAGGGTTGACTGGCAGGTTTCAGCAGACGTGACATAAAATTAGCTTTCAGCTTCCTGAGAAGGTTCACAGAAACAGAGGTAAGGCACAGTATGCTATAGTTCTTCACAGAATTTTACAAGGAGCAATAGACACTCACCACTTTACGATGGCTTTCTTAGCCGGATTTCCCGAGAAGACTGCCTTTCTGAGTGAGGCTAGGATGATCAATGCATGCCAGAGCCACCTGCGGTTCAGAAAGGAAATAACTCTTCTGCTGTTCTTGGAATGCTTGGTTGGATTTCTGCACAAGAGACTCAAAAAGGAGAGACAGGAATTGGGATATTTTTTTTTTTCTTGCTTCAGGGAGGGAAGAGGAGGAGGGTGGTTGGTTGTATTCTTTTTTTTTTCCTCGAAGAGCCCTGACCTCCAGCAACATTTCCTGGGTTTATTCCTGGAATTTAGACAAGACAGAAATATTGCAGAAAGCTACACGTGAGCACGTTAGAGAGATCCAATTCACATGTAAACACTGTGTAAGGGTATCTGGATGTAGAAGGAATATGAGGAACTCTGTATTAAAACCAAAGCCATCTTTATTTACTGGGGAAAGGAAAGCATAAAGGAGAAGTTCAAATGTACTACGAATTGCAACTGAAGAAGAAACAAAACCAGATTTTCTTGACAGCATAGTCATTATCAATGGCATTTCAGTTACACTTTTATTTTAATGTGCACATCATTATGTGCTATAGCCTCAGAAAGTACCCTGTTGAGATGTTGACCTTATAAATAAAGATAAATAAGACATGAAGCTAAATTTCTGCTATAAATCCAAATTAAAATCTTTTTGTAAATAGAGTATCCTGTTAAACATTTCTGGACTTGAAATTCATTAAGATGGAGCTTAGAATATTTCAGGTGGACAATACATATTCAGGAAAATATCAACATAAACGTACTTTTCCAAACCTTCAGTTGATTTATGGGGAATTAAAAAACACAGTGATCCCACAACTGCTTATACAATGAAAATTTTGTACATTAAAAATGCCAAGAAGTCCACTCAGGGTTCCTAGAGTTATGTCATAGGGGATAAAAAATTAAAATGCATGCTACAGGATTGAAAGCTAGGTTCACACTAAAAACCTAATCTGATCACATACCTGTTAATTTTACAAAAGTTCCTGGTATTCCCCAAAACCTTTGAATGGAAAGACAGTTTTAAAAGTAGTACAATTTCACAGAAGTCCTCAGGAAGCTTCACTCAATCTCTTAGTAGGGATTCAAACTCTGGCTTGCTCTCCAGTCAGATTTTCTATTTCACGCTGGGACTTTTCACACAAGCAGGCTTTACCTTTCCTTACAAATTTTTTTCTTTCAAAATACAAGTATTTGGGAATGTTGATTTGTAACAAGTACGCTTTCAGGTACAAGGCTGTAAATTTAATGTCAGGACTTAGCCCCAATTCACACTGAACATGTACTGACCTTTCTTTACTTTGTTTGAACCACGAAGGCTCTTTACAAAGGTTCTCACGCAACTGCGAAACATCAAGCCAAATTCTGCTGTCACCGTGTGTTCAATTAAGAGCATTTGTCTCCAGCAACTTGGCATCAGATTGATGCTAGTTTAACAGAATAAATCCTGTCCTCAGCATAATCAGAGTTCTAAGAAAGAGCACTGCATTTCCCAGTAGCACCAGGCAGACTGAACCTGAAAGAGGACAGACAGTAATTAAAGTATTTCTAATTCAGAATCATCTGTCAAGAACTGGGAAGAGATACCCTTAATAAAAAGTTATTCAGGGTATTTAAGTGGACTAAAATAAATTAAGCCAAGTTTATTTCTAATGATCAGTGAATTCTGCAAATTCCACTCTGCCCCAGGAACATCAGCCTTTCTACAATTATTGTTTTCCTGCTGGAGGCTATGTTCAGAATCTTGTAGACTGCACTGTACTTCCTCATTTGCTATTTAATTTCTTCATAGATCTAGATATTGCTTTTAGTAGTCTGGACATTGAAGCTTCAAATAGAAAAACCTTGGTTGGTACTGAAATGTACAACATATTGAATTATTATACTTCTTTCAAAAGATGAATTCTCTTACCAGGTACAGCGCACATGTTTTTCCACAAGTTATATTTGATAGGCTTGGTCATCATATTGAACACATTACTGAAGCTTAAAAACTCCAAAAGACAAATACCAACTTGATTTTATTTCTGAATCACAGTCAGTTCATAGCATGAGAGATGCACAGTGTTCAGGAGATATTACAATACACAGCTTCTTCAGAAGATGAAAATCTGAGAGGAGCTTAGCTGAGATTTCCCCCACGGTCTAACATGAACCTGTGAAACAGTATCTATATTATACAGGGCAGCTCTGAAAGTGCCTTTTTCATTTAGTGCAACTCAAACCCTGCATGATAGACAGCAGTAACTAACACTTAAAAGTGGCAAAGCAATTTATATGACAGTGTTGCAGAGTGGACTTACGCTGAGAGTTGAGAATTTTGGAACATAGGACCTCAACCAGGAGAATCCCAACCCAAATCCACAACAGTCCATTCATATTTGGATTCCATGGCTGTCAGGTATTTTTGTGGAAAAGCCCCTACATTTAAATCTCAAGGTAACATTAGGAATCAAGTTTTAAGCCAGGAAAGCAGTTGCTGGTGATCTTGGTCTGCCTTCACATAGACTTACAACTTGGGCGTAGTGCAAATTTCTTGGAATTAACAAGCTTTGAGACAAGTATTTAGATATGGAACCCAACTGACTTTATTATTTCCTAGCATCCAGCCAGTTAAACAATTCTTCCTTGTTAGCATGGACAAGGAAGCCTTTTTCAGGTTTGAGAACAAAGAAATGAAGTTACAGAAGACTAATCTTGCTGGTGTGCCAAATGAAAACACTCACAATAGAAAAAGTCCAAGCGTTCTGTCATCATTCCTCTTTATATTGATCTCAGTGTAATCCCGTCCAGTATTAATTTTTTTCCATTAAAGGGTAGGTTAAAACAAAAGTGGAAACTGTATGCATAAAATTAAAAAACCAAAGCACATTTCCAGATTTTCAAAGTGTTTCACAGAAATTATACAGACTATTAATAAAACAAATCAACATGTTTGCTTCAGAATTTGATTGAGAAAAAAAAATAGGTTTTCCTACCATCTACTTATCAATGCACTGACCCACAAAAATCTTTGATTGTAGTAAGAAAGCTAGGTAGTTGGCAAGATTACACATTTGTTTGTTACTTTATCTGTACTGCAATGAAATCATCCCCTCTTCTCAAGTCCTTGCAATTTATTATTCAAGGAACACCACAGACTAATGGTCCTAATTAATGGAAAAGAAGTCTTCATACTAAACTGAAAAAGAGAAGTCCAAAAAGAGCTATTGAGAAACTTTCTGAGATAGATAAAACATTATTTTGGACAAGATAAAACACAGTATTTCACAACACAAGATTTGTAGTTGCATCAGCAATAGAAAAACAAGCTTCTTTTAACGTGGTCTTAAGATTACATTGAAACCATGTTTTTATTGGGCCTAAAAAGTGTTTTATGATCAAGCTCCAGGTCAAGACCGTATCAGTTTAAAATGTAGGTGGACACCAGTTTCCCTCAGATCCCACATACCACAGTCCACAGGTCCATGCGGTTTTGCTAGCCAGTCTTCCAACAGCAAGCCAAGGTTTACAGGATTGAGTCTAAGGAGGCCAGAACTGGCATATGGAAAACCACAACAAAATTAGCTTTTTTCCTCAGCTGTTCCCCTCCCAAATCCTACTGCCCTACCTGGGAATTGGCTGTCAATGAATGCTCAGATGAATCCAGAGGACTGTCTGATTACCTCTGCCCAGCTCTCCTTTTTAGTATTTACTTCATGTACAGGATTACATGGTCAAGCCATCTCCATAAAGAGCTCTTAACCTTAACACTGGGCTTCCAACAGGAAGACTGATCATTTTCATCATGACTCAGAGAAAGTGAGGTGTGTTGGGAATGCTGCATTCTGATCAGAGGGATCTAATGCCATGACATTCCCTAGCACACCAAAGCATTTGTAATCCAAAAGCCATGTATTTTCTGGCTAACCAGAGACCTGTATTTCTGACTTTGTATTAACTAGTCCCAGTTTGTAGCAGAAAATATCTGTAGTAAATCAATAAAAAAGTTCAAGTAAGTCCCAGTAGTCAAACGACAGGTGTATTGCCCACTAATGCCCATGCTAAGAAGAATACATTCCTCTCAACAGAAGGTATGTTCAAAAGAATAACACTTATCTTGCTGTATTAACTTAGGTCAAGCTTACTACATCCCCCATTGGTAACTGAAGAGACTAAATAATTAAACAGGTAACAGCAGCATGGGGAGTCATATCAAGACATGGTCCAAAAGACTGTTTGTCTCAAACTGGAGACTTTAAAAAAAAAAATGATAAAAAAAATAAAGAGCCCACTCCAGGACTCTTCTTTGTGGCCTATCCCTTTAGGACATGAAGACAAACCATTTTCAAAATACACCAAATTTAAGATGGTCATTAAGGCACTGTTTGCAACATTTATGGAAAAGGACATGTGAAAACAAAATGTATTACAATATACTAATACAGCTGGGAATTTTTAATTAAATGTGAGGTTACAAGAGATGTTATCTCCCTCTTTCCTCTCCTCTTGCAGGGCTTCTCTCATTCCATTTGACCTCATGTTCCATCCCCAGAGGAATTACATCAAGACTGGATCCCCAATGCCATGGTCTGGGTTGCAAGTGAAGGAGATGGTGATGGCATAGCGAGTGCCCCAGTGAACCTTTTCCACCCGATGAAGGTTCTCCGATCCAGAAGTGAAAAAGGAAACCCGGCCTATAAAGACAAAGTGTTTAATCAGTGACATGGAGTTTGCCAGTCAGCTATCAGCTCTCTACACAGTTTCGCTGCTGCCTCAGTCCAACTGTTCCCTAGCTACCTGAGAGCCCACAGGTCATCACAAAGACAAACTTGAGCTTATGCTGCACTCTGACAGCTTTATGTACTGTTTAAAACGTACGTTAATCCTTTGTGCTACAAAGCTGGAGACATAATTCCACCATATCTCATTGTTTATAAAGGCAGGAGGAAGCCAGGAACATCTGAAGCCAGTTCTTAGTTGCCTCAAAAAAAAAAA
>WAAD01005322.1:125484-135628 GCA_013389945.1 Fregata magnificens
CTAAGTTTACTAAACAGCTAGCAAAAAACCATAGTGTTGGAAGTTACACCTCTGCCTTGTATCAAAAATATAGAAGGGCTCAGATCTATTTACACTATTTCAAGATAAAATTTCACCATAAGGTTAATGAGACCCAAGAACAGCCTTTGACTAATTAATTCCACCCATTCTCTAATCATGATTATAGGTTTTTCACCTTTTACTCTTTCACCAGCTATCATGCAGAAGCTTCACAGTAACAGTGAATCAGACCTTCCAAGCAAACATACATTTGTTGGAGGAACTTCTACTCTTTTCCATACAGGTTTTGCTTAAAAACCTTCAAACGTGACTTTCAAAGTCTCTGCTTCTTCTCAGCCTACAGATCAAACACCCCATTTTTAAGTATAACAAGGTGATTTTCCTTCCTTTTAAAGTATTATTTTTACTCAGTATGTATGTTAAAGATGGAGAAAAGAAATACTATATATGAATGCTCAGAGTGAAGCTATCTAAATATTTAACACTGAATTTAGCCAATTCTGAAAATATTTCCTTTTCTTATCTACATGTCACCAACAATTAAAAATATACTTAAAATCAATGGCTGTATTCTCCAATTTCTTTACAGTATATCACAACTCAATCAAGTTCTGCATTACACTGTCAAAGAGTGAAATGTGCAGCACAGTAGTACTGTATAAATATACAGCATTTGCAGAGTGTTTTGACTGACCTGGTGACTGTCAGAGGTAGGTGCTACTTCCAAACTTAGAAGTTTTCTAAATATTTTCAATTTTGTTTCAAGTTACATCCATTAGTGCCAGTTAAATTTTGGCTCAACAGCAGTTGTACATATTATTCTGTAAGGGCAATCACTAAAGAGAACATAGCAGCAGATGGAATAGGAAGACATTTTCATTCTTACTCATTTTATTATTTTGACCATAAGGGCTTAAAGGAAAAAAAGCCAAATCTGGTGATGTGCCACACTATACAGTCCGAATCACAAGAATGAGAGAAATGTTTTGGTGATCCCCTTCTCCCCATATTTACCCAAACCTTAGTAGCAATACAAGGCAATAAATGGGAATTAATGAGCGTGAGGTACTGCAGCACCTCAAAACAGCCATTCTACAGTCCTCCTCACGCATTCAGCTTTGCAAAGCTATTTTCACCTTCATTGATTGGGTGATAAAACTTCCAGCCAGTTTAAGGAAGTCTTCCAGCCAGTGAAGGCATTTGCATAGCGAAGTTCATTCAACTCATACTTGCAAGTCTAATGCATTAAAATTGTTCTTATGAACTCTTAAGTGGTGCAGAAATCTTTGCTCCATCAGTGCACTCTCTATCCTCTCCAAGGTGGCTTTACCAATTCTGAATTTGTAAGAGCTGACTACAAACCATTTTAGCCTAACCAAACACATCTGATTCCTATAGATGACTAATTTGGGGAACCACATATGCAATGGAAAACAGCTTTTCTGTTCCTGTTCTTGTTCTTTACTGACTGCCAGAAGGCAGCCAGGCCTGAGAAATGCAACGCTATGGAAAGGAGGCACTAAATGATACCCAGTTATTTAAAATGCTAGAAGTCTCCCATGTCTATCAAATGTATTTATTACCCTGGTAATGATTTCCAATACCAGAAAGGTTAATAATTGAACCAGAAGTTCAAACTATGTGAGAAAACCGGGTGATAAGCCATACAGGCACACTGCAGCAAATCAAATTTCTATAGCTCCTTATGAACAATGCAATAGAAAAAATGCAGGCATTTTCATTCAGCCTGATACTTCATAGAGTTAGTGTGCTCTTTTTGAGCACCCTTTACCCAAATAACTCAAACACAGCTAACATTTAATGGTAGATGCTCATAGTGATATTTATATCATACTTCTTTAAAGGCTATTATTATAAATACAACTAATTGTCAGAATTAGTCATCCACATTTTGCAGCGTGGCACCCTTGGGTTTTTGAGGGACACATGTTTATATGCAACTGAACAGTCATAGGAATATGCAATAGGCCTGCAGTTACTAAGAGAGAGATGTAGGACAGCATCCCCTGCTTTCCATTGCAGAAGAAAATACCAACATGTATTCACTCTCCAATCAGCATAGGTCTAGCATGATATCTTGCAGAAATAAGAGTCAAAACGGCCCTTTTCCCGTAAGCCTCCACCTATTTCTTTGTGCAGATGATCACAAAAATAGCCTTGATAGCTACTTCCAATGTTCTATGTATTGGTAGTGTCTATGTAGTAGACAATGTAAAACACCAAATAGCATGTCTCTGAATTACAAGGGGCTGTAGGTGAGCTGAGGTAACAGGTTTGAGCAGACACAAGAATAAAATTCCTCAGATTTCAAAGACGATGCTGTCCTAAGGCAGGAGTAAGATCTTTTGATGTATTTCATTAAGCATCTAACAATATGAGGGGAAGAAAAAGAAGAGTGAAAAGTCTGCTAGAACAGATAGCAACTGCTGTCAGCAATGCCTCAACAGCCAGAGGAGAGAGGGCTGCTAGAAGGGTTAGGGAGATGGAGAGCATATCACAGGCAAGGAGACGGGAAGGTTTGGCTTGTTCAGCTTAGAGAAAGAAAGGCTGAAGAGGGATATGATTGCTACCTAATACATACATGGGGATGGAAGGAGGGGAAAAAAAATAGCTATAAACTGATCACAAACAAGTTTAGGCTAAAAAAAAAAAAAAAAAAAAATTTGCACTGAAGTCCTGGAATAGCTCTGATAGAAGAAATTCAAGAAAAAGAAACCAAAACTGATCTCATGGCAGAGCCTGACAATTCTGTGAAGGATGACAGGATCCTTGCCCAGGCAGGGGACTGCAGAAATCTTCAAGTCCCGCATCACTTTCTTAGAGAACGTTCTAAGACTATACTGGTGTCAGAGTTGAGCGTGCAACAGCAATTCCATTATAAATTAGACATTTGAAAGGCTCAGTTCCAAACAAGTTCCATCCAAGATGAAACTCCACATCTTAAGCCAGCACTCTCTTTATTTGATTTAGATGCTTATAAATTCAATAAGATTAAATGAGTCATTTGGGCGATTTCAGGATTTCCATTCCTATGTAACTAAAAACCAAATAAATTTTAGGGAAAAAAACAAAACCTTATATAGACACAATAGATCTGTGCTACTCCATTATGCAGTTAAAATCTTCCAAACCAAGGATATTCAGATTGGGAAATATAACTGCAATAGATTCAGCAATATAGGGAAAAAGGCAAGAGGGGTATTTGTGTGCTCCAAGAAGCCTACATCTTTGAAGCAACAGTGTCAGACTTTGAAACAAAAAAATGTCAGGTTCATTTTTCAAAGGCTTAATTTAACTTTCTTTTGGAAAGGGGCAGGGAAAAAAAAAAATCCTGGAGTCTTCTAGGAGCAACCTTCACCGTTTAATTATTATGCAGAAATACATAAAGTGATTTGTTCTATTCCAAGGGGAAAGCATAAATAATGATACAACACCAATGAATCCAACAAACTGGCAAAATATTTAACAGGTTGAGTTTTATCGACCTTTCTTCAACTCCCTAGTATTTACACTTGTTTTGGAGGCCATATAAGAACACTACTGCTCTTATCTGCGAAGTATTTCCTACCAATGCATTTTTTTCCTTGCTTTCAACTGCATTCTGAAAGCGGTAAGTGAAACTTAGTTTGTTGGAGAAATTAAAATACACGGCAGGCTGACTGCACAGAAGACAACCTGTGAAGCTACACAACTTGTCTATCCTATTTAGCCTTCTCCAAAATGTTTTCTGACCTACTGACCTTCTATTTGAATTCGGTCTCCTGCATAGCCTGATCAGCTATAAATACTTATTTTTTACCTCTTTCTAAACACATAGCAATATAGATACAGATATACATAATGTACACCTATAGTAGGCTAAAATTATATGCAGACATATATTCTACACATACTGTAACGTTTTCTGTAAGCCATGACCTGGCAAACATGTACACGAATGCTACATCCACAGATAGCTCTGTTCCAATTGCACTTAAGGGGAAAATAATACCAGACCTTTTGACACACAAACAGAAGTTAGAGAGGAAAGAGGAATTAGAGGCTTGTTTGTGCAGCAAGGAAAGGATTCAAATTAATCCTTTGATGCCAATTCAAGTGAATGATGTACCAGAAGTGAAGGCGGCCAGTAGCAAATGATACATGATGATGTAATTTGGCCTTTCATGATGGACACGAAGTGAACAGGATCAAGGATGTATCTCTATCAGACCCTATTTAAAGCATCATTAGCCTGGTTCAAACTGCTCTCATTTAAACCACAGAAGTAACTGTATTTTCTGGCAATGGCTGAAGTCCTTTATCCTAGAGAAGGGATGAACCACTAAGCCAGGGCAGTTTCCACAAGAATGATCCCAGCCCATAGTGGCTTGTCCATCTCTCTTCAACACCCTCTGCACTAGCAACAGCATTTGCTCCATGTGAAGCCCAAAGAATGAGAAATGGACCCCCAAGTCATGAGCTCAAAAAGCACTTATAAGAAGTCTGCTCTAGGTCTCTATTCCGCAGCACCCATGAAGCCCCCTCCCTCTGGCTGGGGGCCAGGGAAGTTCTGTTCCTTTGTGCTCCCCCAAAAACTGAAAGGGAACTGATCCACACAAGGCTCCCAGCTTAGCATGCAATGTTGCTGTCACGACAGCACAGACGGTGACCCAATTTTAACATATTCACGTGCAATCCTTACTGTGAGAATGCTCTTGAACAAGAATGAAACATTAAAAGATTGGATCAAACCTGGAACATAAGTTTAAGTCGCAGACAAAAAGCACTTCAGTGGTCTGAAAGCTTTAGCTTTCCCAATACAGACAACTTACTGCAGAAGTCAGCTGCTACAGAAGTGAAAAAATGTTCAAACTACTTATATAGAATAAAGAGGACAAGCTACAGTTTTAACTCCCAGTGTTATCTAAACAATACTTCTCTCAGAAAATACCTTGAAATTTAGCATAAGTCATATTTTCATATTTTAGAGGAGGTATGCTATGGGGGGGGGGGACGGGACGGGGGGACGGGACACAATTCTACATGATTATGAACAAGGTGTTTGATAACTGCCCCAGCTGGGATAATTATCTCTGCACTGCTGTCATAGATCAGACTACTCAATTATTCAGTATAGAAACTATTAAGGTTTAGGTTATGCATAGCAAGTTTAAGAGACCACATTTTGTATTTGTTTTGTTTTTTGAAGCTGGGGGTGGGTTAGAAAAAGCCAAGGCCAATCAGTTGATCTATCTGCTCCCCGAACAGACAGCCTGCGAGATAAAATGTGGACAAAACAGATGGATAAAAACAGCAAAACATCTAGCCTGCTATCCATCATGTACAGGCACTGTCAGGATGCCATAACAGAGAAGCAGCTTCTACAAAGGAAACATTCTCGTCACGGAAACAGATTTGCTTCTAAATGACAAAATAACTTGTACATTATAGGAGAGATTTAGGTAGAAACACTTAATTGTGTAGAAACACTTAATCCAATCACCTTATTCATTTACCAATGCAAAACACATGCAGAAAAGAATAAAGAGGATATTGGCAAGCCTAATGAAGACACAAATCTCATTAGAGTAATAAATCAGAGTCTGAAATTCTAAAATACACTTTTTTGGGGCTGAAAGAAAAAAGTGGAGAAAATAGCCATCAGCTATTGATATTTACTGCTTTCTCTTCCCTTGTGGAAGTCAAATTCAATTATCTGAAAGTGTGGAAAAACTACGAGGAACCTATGAATTTATTGCACTTCACACAACCAGAATCACTAGTTTATTTGGTGTCTCTTGGAAATGAGTGCAACATGTTCTCATGAACTCCACCAGCACAATTTGCTGCCTACAACCAGCACTAGTCAAAATAATCTGCACCTCAAAATCATCCCTACCACCTCTGGTCCTAGGTCTGCTCCTATTCAATGGTTACGTCACAGCTTTTTAAACAAGAAGCATCCAAAAGCTGGTCTCGTCTTTGTTCTATCAGTGACTGCAAATTCCACCCTGCATTACTTTCTTCTTTTGACTAGAGGCTGTATCAGGTATCGTCGCTGTTACCATGTTTTCTAAACTTAAGCTGCTTCTGCCTACATGACAAGAAAGGGCACAGGAGCTTACAGTAATGTTGTGCACAACAAACAGACATTATACTTCCCTCAGACTGACTTTTTTCCAGGAAATATTTTCAAGGCAAGGAATATTTATCTGATTTTTCATCTTAGATGTTTCAGGTCATAGACTTCAAAGTACACTGCCCACGTACAGCCTTCAGCACTGAGGCGTAACTTAGATTTTGATGGGATAAGTTTTATTTGGTTCCATCTTGGGTGATACTTGACTCTAGAGTGACTCTAATTTTTAAATCCTGAAGACATGAATGTGGGTATTCTGGGGTTTTTGGTTTTGTTGGTTTTTTTTGTTTGTTTGTTTTTTGCTATTTGATTCTTCCATTGTTAGTTTGTATTCTGCTATGCTGCACCAAACCTTTGAACTCAGTTAAATTCAGAAATAAACTCAATACCAATCCCAAATCATTTAAGTCCATTGAGAAATGCAAAGTATTAAGCTATGAGCCTACAGAAAAAAGACTACGCAGTTAAAAGAAAGTCACAATACTTACATTCTAAAAACAACAAAATGTGACATTATTAAAAGAGGGTACCATATCCTCATTGAAGAACATGCTGTAAAAAAGCCTCAATTCATGTATAACTGAAGTATAAACGTTAAGCATTTATCAAGAGGCTCAGATCAACTAACAACAGTGACCAACTGACCACTTTGAAATAGCTCCTGCTAGACCTGGCTGAAAGAGTGACAGCCTACCTGAAAACACAGGTTTGATGAAACTGAAACACTTTGTAGGTGCAGGTCAATTTAATCAACGTTTCTGACAAAAGAGATTCCTGAGTAGTCGTTCACACAATTCATTAATTCTAGCACAACTGAAGTAGAGAAAAGAAAAAGGAATGTACTGGCCTACGTTTCTAAAACTCACTTATCCTTCCATTAGGTTCATCTCCCAAAGGATTTTTATAAGCACCAGTTTTCAAACATGTTTGACTGATTGTTTAATGCAAAGTGACTTCAAAATGATCTAATAACAGGAAACGTTTGCATCCCATCTCAGCCTCCTACTTACCTTGTCAACGTGTGGGTGCCAATATTCATCATGTGTTGTCTTGGCTTCTGTGTTGTTTATCCTTGAGAAGAACGTTGGCTTAGTCAGGTACATGGAAGCAGAGCTGATACCAAATGCCTGAGCAATCCTTTGTTGAATCCTCTGTCTCACATCACTGCAAAGAACACAACACAGCATGCTAAGTGACACACTTCTCTCCTGCTTCTTCTCTTTTCTCCTTCATTCACAGTTACTGCTTCTTCAGGGCTAAGCTCCTGCCTCAGCCAATAATTCAGGGGAAATGCATATCCATACTTTCTCTCTTATTTCGCCTTAAATAAAGGAGATCTACTACAACAACAACAAAAAAAGAGAACCCCCAGTGTTTTGGATTGGGGTTTGTTGTTTTGGGGGTTTTTTAATTCTCAGAATATCAAGAAAAAGAAACTATTTGTCTCCTGTGGCCTACATGTTAACAACTCTCTGTGTAAACAGTCTGTTTTCCTGAAAAATTCCATGCATATCTCACTGTTTATTAACTACTGAAAGGATTAAAGCATTTCACATATAAATTTTTAATCCAAACTAGAAAGTTGTATCTTCATAAAGGGTTCCTTCTGAAGCACCTTCAACTATTTTTACACTGATTTTAAACTAACCGTTGAAGTCTCTGGCACCATGAAACTCAGGGTTCTCAGTCAACATATGTATTGGTATCATAACCAGATTTTCCTTAAAAAGGAATGCAAGATGTCTTTCCCAACTATTTTCAAAGATTCAACCAAATTATTTCTACCTTGACTATTCCTGTGTTTCTTGAGAGACAGGAAGAACAGAACAGGATTTTGATTTTTGTTTTTAAGATTATGAAGACTAATAATCACACATGCGTTACTATACAGAACTGCTTATATAGCAGCATCCATCTTTCAGGACAGATATTGCGGCATACCGGGCTAGAACACAGGACATCTGAACTGTCAGCCTTAGTTCAGCCAATGCCGCTTTTAAAGAGAAGAGATTTGTGACTAATGAGGAACACCACTGGCAAATCCCACCAGTAAACATATTAGCCAGTATGTATTTAACTTTGAGGAAATTTAAAAACCAAAGAATGCAATAACACAATGAGATGAAATGAAGACATTGGGGGTTTTTTTAAATGTAATCCTCTATGCTTCTTAAAATCTTTATATTTTTTCTCCCAATTTTAACATATTCTTAGCTATATTAGTCTTCCTTTTCTTCCTTCCTAAGTGCTTCAAAAGCAGCACACAAACAAGATGCTATGAGTGAACACACTTCTGAAGTTGTGCATGGAATTACATTAGTAGTTTTGCATCTTTTCTGCATCAGACATTTATTTCTCCACTGGGTAGTACTGAAGTTCAGCATAATTTTCAAGAAAGTTTTTCCCAAGTATTTCTCCAGGGAACTTATACAGTGACTAAAAAGAAGTGACAGAACTAAAACCAGACCTACAGTGTTAGGGAGTGAAAGTCACCTCTTAAAAACTATTTCCCCAAGTACTAAAAAAAGTCCTAAATATTCATTCTGTTCACATCTTGCCCCTCACCAAAAATAAAAAACACACATACGGATTCAATTTTTAACCTGTCTCACTTTACATTTTTAAGAGTCTAAGCTTTAGGGGTCAAATCAAGGTATTTTACATATGAAATATCAAAACCATTAAATGAAGTTAGAGCTGAGACTTTTGGGTATTTACATGGCTGCATGAACTGAGGTTTCAAGTTGACAGCTACATAGTGGTAGAGTTTGTAAAACTGACATCAGGAAAGGATCTACAGGTCCTTCCTCTCATGCCTGTGGGAGCCTGATCTTTCTCTGTTTTCTTTCCAAGAAGTAGGACTTCAGCAGAGGCTGCCTTATGTTTCCCAAAAAGCATTAAATGTAATTACTCATTTCACTTTGTCATGAATTGAGGGCAGCTGGCACTTTGAACAACCCAACACAAGAATTAATAGCCTAACCCACAAATACTAAAGCAGCATATTCCCTGGCTCTGACACCAGGTGGCCAGTTGCATCAGCCAGCTGGAATATATCTACTCTGAAGTAGTTAGGCCAGTCTTGACATAATTTTAAATCTCCAGTAGTTGTATTGCTCTCTAAGCAGTACTGCTTCCTCTTTCAGGCTGATTTCTTTTCCACTTTTAAAAGCCTTCTACTAAGATTTGCTGTCTGGTGTTTATAAGGCTCCGTTAAAGCTTCACTCCTCTTTGAGACTTACGGGCAATGGCTTTGGCAAGACTGCATGTTTTACAAACCAAGCAGGAAGCAAAGCTCTACTCAACTTTTCCTGATAGACAAAAACAGCAACCAAAAGTCTACCTGGCCAATGGGTTATCAAAAGAAAAAGGAAAATAAATTCAACAGTTTAAGTATGCTACAAAGAGAAAATAAGCATATTTTTCAGAAGATAAGTTCGGTTTTCCCTGTTTATAAATCAAGTAGGCAGGGGAAGTAGTGAATAGGAAGAGTAATGAAGCAGTTGAGGTGACAGGTATAAAAGCATGACTTTAGGTGCTATCCTGGTCTCATGGAAGCAGCTGCCTTCAGCTGTCCCAGGTAGCTGGTTTTGGGGTGTGGAAGCATACTGCTGGCCTCTTATTTCCCTGTGTGCTATCGGCTTCAAGTATTACTTTTAATCACAGCAGCTTCAAGTGCACCAGGTGACAAGTGGTGCCAACCCTGCATTTCTCTAGTTGACTTGTGTGCTCCTGCCTTTTGCTTCCCTGTGAGCTGTCATCCTACATATCACAGCATGACTCAAAAACTTAGTCAAGACAATAATTGCATATGTAGCAGACTAACATGCATTTTATGCACATAAATAATTTGTCATTCAACAAAACAAATGGTAAGCTATGAAAAAGCCCCACCGATTGTAATGGATATTGGATTAGGCTTCAAAAAACAGGTATTTACCCTTAGCACTAGCTGTGCTAACACATAACACAGACACACCACGA